>OX377612.1:8138722-8738722 GCA_947397855.1 Thelaira solivaga | reverse complement strand
TAAAAAAAAAAGAAGCGGAAAAACGAAGTTCTCTCACGAATAATAATCAATATTTTGCAGGGATTTTTTTTAAATATTTGAAAATAGTAAGCTTTCTATACCTCGATGTTTTTAAATCTGTGGGCTCTTTAAAGCTGCTTTCTTGACTTTGTTTTATTATAGTTTTCGAAGTCATCATGTCCTCTGACTTAAAATGATCGAGGTATAGAAAGCTTACCGATTTGGCCTTTTAACTATTTTAAATTATTAAAAAAAAATTCCTGAAAAGTATTGATTATTATTTTTCACACAAACTTCTCGGGGTTTATTGATTTTTTTCAGCAAGTAACCAAAGAATTGTCAGCTACATGTTTTAGATTAGTTTCAAGGTAAATCGACTACGAAAATAACACTCATAATTAAAAAAAACACACTTTAAAGTGAATCAAGTGGTAGTTAGCAACAATCAGTTGGTAGTTAGGCAAACCTGCGATGTCATTCGAAATTTTTATTCAGATGTTATTAAAATTTTGATCGACATTTGGCTTTATATAGCAATCTAAAGCCGTAATGTTGAGCAAAAAATAAAAAAAAAAAAAAATATTTCGAGCTGTTGCTTGATTTTACCAAAATTCGAATATCAACCCTCGTAAAAGTTTTTTTTTTTTTTTTTTTTTTTTTTTTTTTTTTTTTTTTTTTTAAGCTATTTGTCAATTTCATCAAGAAAGAAACAATTTTGATGACAAATTTGAATAGGATTTTTTTTTTTAAATAAATCTTTTACAAATCAAAAATTGTTTAATAAACAACAGCAACAACATATGTTTCTAACAAAATAATATTTTTTTTTTTTTTGTAAATTTTCTTATTATTTGCATCACTTATTGAACCGTTAATTTTTGATATAAAAATTGAAGTAAGAAAAAAAATGTTTTCAATTCACAGTCAAGTCAAAAAACTCATTTATCTTCATACAAACATTTAAAAGTAGAATTTCATAAATAAATACAAATAAAAATTAAAAAATAAATTATGACATAAAAACTGCCGCCTTTTAGAGCCCATGGAAAAAATCTTTTTCAATTAAAATGAGAGGAACACAAGAAAAACAAACAAACAAATGTTTTTTTTTTTTTTTTTTTTTTTTTTTTTTTTTGTAAGTAAAGTAAGTAATAAAATGCTTAAATAATTTGTCAATAATTTAATTTTTTTTTATTTTGTTCAAATAAAAACTTTAACGGTGTAAATTATGAATTTTTGATTTTTGGTTGACTTTTATGGATTTCACGGCTGACATTTGAACAAACACAATAAATAAATGTTTATAATAAATCAATATTTTAACATTAACCAAAAAAAAATTAATACTTAAAGGTGTATGAACACAAAAAACTTCAATTTTTTTTTTGATTTTTATAAGATTTTTGTTTGAAAAAAAAATTATGAAATCAATCACAATTAGTGAATATATCAGACAATTCAACAACTTTTGCATAAGCATTAGTTTTTTTCTAATATTTTTTTGCTAATTAGAAAGCTTGAGAACAAGGAATTAATACTCCCTGACGATTTATGACACAATTTTCTTTTAATCTTCTCTATAGGGCACAGTTAAAGTAGCATTTTCTATTAACAGCTTCTATCAGGACTTTCATTGAATATAGGTGCAGGTAAAAACTCTTCTGCTTGTGCAAGCTCATAGTTAGTTGCTTCTTTTTTCGACAAGGAGGATTTTAGCTGCAGGTTGAAGTGCCTGCCTGCACAATCTTCGATGTTTTAATTACTCTGCGACAAAAAGTTTATCTGAACCCAAAGCGTAGCATTCGATATCAAATAAAAAGCCAACAACTCCTAGAATGCACTAAAGAATCTTCAGGGAATAAGAAGGAATATAGAGAGGTGAGTGATCTGAGATTTTCAAATGAATAAAGAGCTTTTTATTGTTTGGTGCATAAATATTATCTCTAGTCATAATCGCAGTTCGACTTGCAAGATATCTATTGTGTAGCCTTGCAACTCCTAACGAATCTTGTAATTGCTGTCTTCTGGGGGCAGTATACCACTGTCTTGTGTGCTGGTTATCAAGTAATTCAAAAGTTAAGGGGCAACTAAATTTATTTTGTTTAACATACTCATTGCAAGAAAAAAAAACAATTTTTTCTTTAATAAGAATTGGAAGCAATTTATCATTAAAAAAGAAAAAGAAAAGTTTATTAGAAAAAATATAATAAAAATAAAATTAAGTCAAAGTTCTATTCAATATTATAAATTGCCTTAAAATTAGAAATTCAGTAACAGATATAAAATTATCGAACATTTGCTTTGGAAGATGCAAAATAAAAGGCAGCAAATAAAAGGCGTAGCAGCAAAAGGGATAGCGAAGTAAAGCAAAAGGAAAATAAGGCCCTACGACCTTTAAGATGCAAAACCATTAAAAAAAATTTTTTTTAATTTCACGTGTTTAGTAAAAGTTCTTTTACATTTTGTATTGAACGCTCCTGGTATACTGCAAATGATGCAAACAACATTTGTTGGACTTGCAGAGTGCAGTACCAAAACAAAAAAAAAAAAAAGAACAGCTGCTTTTCAACTGCCAACTCTCAGGGTAATAAATCTTTTTATTTTTTTTTTTAATAAAAGTGCCAGCAACATTTCATCAATTCTTCATTTCAATATATGCATTATCATCATCATCATCATCATCAGCATGATAATGTTGAAGATGGAACTGAAAACTTTTTTTGTGACCTAAATAAAGGCTAAAATAACAGCAAATAAAGTTAAAGAAAGAAAGAAGCAGAAGCAAAACAGAAAACACTTTAACCAGGGGAAAGACAGAAAAAAGGCCAAACCAACCAGCCAACATTAATAAAAATTTTAACAAATGTTAAAGCAATATTTCTTTGACACAACTAAAAAAAAACTTTAATTAAAAAAAAAATACCAGAAAATGTTGGGTTTCGTTGTTAGCAACAACAGCTGGCTGGTGTTTGAGTGACTGTTTGACTGTTAGTTTGAATGTCAAGTCTGGTTTTAATACCAGAGAACCAGTTTCAATTGTGTGACAATAAAAACAATTTTTAGCAGCTTGGCAAAAATAAATACTAAAATAACAAAAGCATTTTATTAAGCCCGACATTAAACTAAGGAAGAGACTGTTTTTCTAAAATTGTTAAACTAATTTTAACCTTAAAAAATTATTTTTGTTTTTTTTTTTTCAATTCAATTTTTAATTTACCACAAAGAAAAGTTAAGCAATGCAACAAATTGATTTTTGATTTTATTTTTTAATTCATTAAAAAATATTGTTCAACAAGTTTGTAGTTAAAATATTTATTAGCCATTAACCAGCCAGTCGTACATACTTTGTAGCCACTAAAACTTAATTTTTTTTTTGAGTTGAGCTTTCAAAGCTTGTTTTCAATTTAAAATACATTTTTGTGGTTTTTATTGATTTGCTAATTTTTTCTTCTTTCTTTCATTTTTACAATTTCCGGAGGTTACTTTGTGGTGTCTACAAGTAAACTCCTTCCCCTTAACAGTGGAACAGAAGTAACATAAAAATAAAATTAATGCTGACATGTACAGTAAGTTGAAAATATATAAGAACTATTAACTTCTCTCGTTATTTGAAATTTTTTACATTACGAGCAGTAAGTTAAAAGAAATTGTGTTTGTTAGGCAAATAAATAAAATTTTTAGTCAAAAAAAAAAAAAAAAAAAAAAAAAAAAAAAAAAAAAAAAATTCGTCTGCAGAGAAAAAACAGTGACAAGAATTAATTAATGAAAAAAAATTACTTTTGGCTGAGGGTCACTCTTATGAAGTAGCAAAAGCACGTTTCAAATTCACTAAGAAACTTATTTAGAGAAGCAAAGCAACACACTTGGGTCAAAAATTAAAAATTTTTATGACGATAATTAGGCGTTTGATGTATATTTGAGAAGTAGGACTAGAAGGAAGACTATATACTTGATAACAGATAATCAAAATGCACTAATTGCCTTACGCTCACCTCACTTAGCTAAGAGCAGCCATTGTAATAGATTATCAGCAGTTTGTGAAAGAATTTAAGATCCAACCGAAGCCTACGTTGAGTGAGCGGGCACACACATAAAACAACTTCGGTTGTGAGAACTAAATTTGTTTCCAATCAAATATTAAGTTGTGATAAGCGAATTTTTTAATCTTTACAATGGAAATTCGGTGTTACAGCTCGAAATATTTTTAATAGAACTAATTTTTGGCCTGTATTATCGAATTGTAGTTGCTGCAACTGAAAAATTTGATTATCACAAATGAACTTTTGATTGGAAACAAATTTAGTTTTCACAATCGAAGTTGTTTTCTTTAAGCAGATTAATTGGTTAAAAGCGGGTGAAGTCATAAAAGCAGAACCCTGTTTTAGCACCTCTCCAGGATACATTACAAAGAAAACTGGGTTTCATTTCGAATTACATTTCTCAAAACACAGGGAATCACTGACTAGAATCACACTATGGCGCACTACATCACAGAAGGTACTGTCGGTCAATACTACTGATCTCAAACTCCTAACGGGATGATACCAGGCATTGTGGCCTACTTTACCACCAGAATAAGATAGCAAATATTGGGATAAGTCAAAGCAGGTTTTGTGGTTTACAAGTTGAAACTTCAGAAGGAGACTTCTTGTTGAGTCCCAGAATAGATGTAGAAAAATTAAAGCAGAGGTGGTAAAAAAGATCCTTTGGGTGCCGGTATATGGGTATATGTAGTAATAGGCGGTTTAGAATCGGCGGTTCAGAATCTCAAAAGTTAGAATTTACTTCTAGTATAAAAAAAGCCTGTTGTCGCGTTGTTTTCGCTTTTGTAAATAAAAGTGAGAGATAATGCTCTATGTCGGTATAGATTTTTGTTGTTTTTTCATTTGTAAAATAAAGTGAACGAAGAGGTTCACTTTCATTTAAAAAAAAATTAAAGATGAGACTGAAAAATTATTTTGTGGCAAGAAAAATAATTTACCTGGTAGCGGTGCAAACCAATACTTTTTGTTGTACAGAAAACAAGTGTTTTAAACGAACTTACATAAATTCCATAAAATATAATTTAATTATTCGTACCTGCAAATAAAAAAAATATATAAAAACAATTAATATTAAACAAAAACGGTCTTTACAAAATAAACAAAATAAAACTAAATTTAAATAAACTATTGGCAATATGATTACCAATTATTTATGTGTGTTTTTGGGTGAAGATTCGTAAGTACATATGTCAAATTATATGTTTTTTTATATATCGCATATGATATAAAAAAAAAATCACAAATGCTTTCACAGGATGAGAGCATCTTTATCTCCCACAAAAAAAAATCTATTCAATTTCAAAAGCATGTGTTTTTGATCGCATGCGTTATTTTTTAAAACATATTTAACTTCGCACACACAATAAATATTTATTTATTTATTAAACACACCTCGTATTAATAATTTTATCACGCATTAAACAAAGAAAAAAAAAGTGTTTTTTCTGATGTCCACTTTAGAAGTTCCTCAACAAGTTTTAATGCAAAACAACATCATGACAAATTCTTATCAAATTAACAAGAAGAATGAGTGACAGAAGAATTGTAAAATAACCTCAATTTTATGGTATGAAAACTATCAAAAGATGTCATGACATAAATTTAGTTAAGCCTCATTTTCTAGTGTTAAATACACAGGCAAGCTAGCCGGCAAGCAGTCAGTTTATTGTAGCTGGCTGATTTGACTTTCAAGCTTAAAACCATAAAAAAGGGAAGCGAATATAAGCAACAGCAACAAAAACAAAATAAATATGTGTTTATCGCTATTTTCAGCTACAAAAGAAAATCAAGCAAAACGTTTTTTTAAGCAAATAAACAAAGACTGAACCGACTCAACTGACTGACTGACTGACTAATTTGTATTTGTTTTGCAAGTAGAATAAATTACGCGTCAATTGCAATTGCCGGCGTAAATTTTTCCTCTGGGCTTATTTGTGGGTCTGTGAACATAAATTGATATTTGCATATCAGCAGCAGGGGCTAGAAAATATTTACTTACACTCCACCAACACCTCAAACTACCATCATCATCATCAATATTTAAATGTCCATACAAAAAGGCTTTCAATCTTATACAGAAATGCAAAATTTTAGTGAAGAAAAGAATTCTTATCGCCTGGTTTTAGTTGAAAAAATTAAATAAAATATTATGGACGAAAAAAGCTAGAGGCGAAGGTGTAAATTTAGCATTAAGTAAATGAATTATAACCAGGCAGTTTTAGTTTCAAAAAAAAAAAAAAAAAAACTTTAACGTGACCAACTTTCGAGAAAATAAAAAAATTTATAAAATTGAAAATTTAATGTTGTGCTAAAATTTAAAAAGAAAAAAAATCAATTTTAAAGAAGAAAAATTCAAATTAAATTAAAAACTTATTTTTTTAATAAAAAAAATTTAAAAAAAAATTTATTTTAATATAAAAAAAATCTATTTTAAAGAACAAAAATTCAAATTGATTTAAAAACTTAATTTTTTTTAATTAAAAATTTTATTTTGTGCTAAAATTTAAAATAAGAAAAATCTATAATATTTTAAAGAACAAAAATTAAAATTAAATTAAAAACTTATTTGTTTTTAATTGAAAATTTTTTTTAAATTTTAATTAAAAATTTAATTTTTTGCTAAAATTTAAATTATAAAATAAATCAATTTAAAAAAACAAAAATTCAAGTTAACTTAAAAAATAATTTTTTTATAATAAAAATAATTTTTTTTTAAAAAATTTTAATTAACAATTTGAATTTGTGCTACAATTAAAAAAAATCAATTTTTAAGAATAAAAATTTAAATTACATTAAAAACTAAATTTTTTTAATTAAAAATTTAATTTTTTGCCAAAATTAAAAAATATTAATTATATTGAATAAAAATTCAAATTAATTAAAAACTTAATTTTTTTTAATTAAAAAAAATTAAAAAAATTTAAAAAGAAAAATTATAGTATCCAAAAAAAATAAAAAAATTGAATTAAAATAAAATTTATGAAAAAAAGTTCGATAACGTTGACTTTAAAATCTACGTTAATTTTTTTCACAGAATGTTTTATTTTAGCTTGAGCTTTTACTCAAAATCTTTTTTAGATTTTAAAAAAAATCTTTTTTCATTCTATTTTTTTAAGCTGGTCACATAATGTTTTTGCTGCATTCAGCTGGCAGCATATCAAGTGACATAAAAAGTAGCAAGTAACCACCAGAGCAATTGTGTACGTACAAGTCCATTGCTGTTAATGATAAAAAATAGTACAAACGAATAACATATAAAAATGAAAAACACTAGAGGCTTGTTTAAACATAAATTTTTTTTATCAAAACACTTACAAAACTTCTGAACTGTGGAAGCAACAGAATGAGGGAAAAAAAATTAAAGATAAAAATATTGTTGCTTAAAAAAAAAAATAAACAATTTATTTTAAATTTATACATTTATTTGTATATTCGAGTATTAAATGTGCCCATAAGAATAAAGTAAAAAAAAAAAATAAAATTAAAAATAAAAAAATATGCAAAACTTTATGCAAAATTCTCTATAACGTTGATGAAAAAAAAAATGTATGCGCGCGCGTGCGTGTGTGTGTGTTATCCTCTGTTTGATATGAAATGTACATGTACGAGAGCGGTATCAAAACTACTACTACTCAGAAATAATAGGAAAGTCCTCTAGATTTATAATCTACCGCCCAAATACTCAGAAATTATGGAAAAAATATGTACACTTTTAGAATATAAACAATTAGTGCTGAAATCTACAGTCCAGTAGTTTTCAGTGAGACTAGTTCATGCAACTGCATTAACGCGATTTTGGTCTATTCTTCTTTACGCTGTTTCCATAACCCAATCGAACAAAGCATCTAGAAATTTTGTATGAAAAGTACTTGAAAAATTTTAAAGAGAAGTTGTCAGATACATAATTTGATTGGAGGGCTACATAAACAGCAAATACATATTTTTTATAAAAGGTTGCTTAACGATTTTGTGTGATTGTGTTAAAAAAACAAAACATAAATTAAGTTATTAAAAAAAAAAAATGTTTAATGTGCTGTTGCTGTAACACAAACGAACAACAACTCGTGTAGAAAGTTTGTATTAAAAAGCGAGAGAGTGCTGTTTCTATAACACAAGTCTATCAACTTTATTACGGCAAAAATAAAGATAAATTTTATCACTAATTTTTAGTAAAAAATTGCTAGACGCTTTGTTTGCCTAGAACATCACCCCATAAGAATTCTTTCTCTAACTCAAATAATTTGTATTTCACCCTCGTACAGACTAATCACATACACACTGTTTAAGTGAATGTGTCTTGCAATGTAAATAATAATCTTTCTGTGTATTTTTTGTTGTTATTATTACAATATTAGCGGTGAAACATCAAAAGATTGATTAGTGTTGTCGTTGTTTTTACAATTATCTTATACAAAGTTACCCGTAATATGTCTTGTTCCTGCTAGACAACAAACACACTGTAAATTTATATTTAAAAAAAAATTAAAAACAACAAGTTTTAGGAGGGGGCTGTCTAAAAAAAAAGAAGGCCTGCAACGATAAGCCAGTTACAGAAGAAGTGAAGTAGAGAACGGGGTTTAAGTAATTTTTTTTTTTTAATTTTAAATACAAAAAAGTGTAATTGATTATAAATCAATGAATTAAAATAGCGCAAGAGACATAAAGAGACACAACTCAAGCTAAACAGCAGTAAAACTGCAAGAATATTTTGTTTTGCTTTGCTTGGCTGTCTAGTTAACACATGAAAAACAATGCCGCACGAACGACAACAGTTACTTACTTGTTTTGCAAAAAAAAAAAAAAAAATTGCAAGAAGTCAAGGAAAGCTGTATTTAAATAAATAATTAAAACAAATTAACATGATCTAACCCAACGCCAATACTAAATTAATACAAAAAAAAAAAAAGAAAAAAAAACTCACGATTATTAAAACACAACAATAACCCAGCAAACATAAAATTACAAGCTATAATAGTACTAAATCTTCTATCTGATGGAAAACAATCACAACGGATAGGGCTATCATCCTGGGAATACAGTTTCTCCCAATTGTATTTATGAAATTTTTTAGAAAAAGTTGAAAATTTGAAATAGCGTAATGTGGTCTTTGAAGGATGAAGACTACTGTGGCCAAACGCTTCTAACTTAAGGCATAGGCGCTAGTGGGACACATAAGATTTTAAAGGGGAGGCTATCTAGATTTGTAATGATTTCCATTAGGTGACATTCCTTAAAATAGTAGGGTTTGGTTAGGATGGCTTCATCTCTCTATAAACTGCCTTAAATTCACCATATATGTGAAGAATATGTTTGGAAAATTTTTTTTATTTTATGTGTGAATACATAAATTTTTTTTAATTATAATTTAATTAAGCCATTTTTTGTGTTAAGTGCTAGTGCTGTGTTTGCTGGGTGTATGTAGGGGATTGGTTACCCTCTTATTTTAAGACATTAAAGGTGAGGTTAGTTAATTAAACTTTATGATGCAAGAATATTTAAATTCTAGTTAATTTTATTTCAAATTTAGCTAAAAGCCTAAACAAAATACTGTAATTTCAAGCCATTTTACCAAATAACCGTTAACAAGTGTTAAAAGTTAAATTGCACAAGCAATTTTAAAAAAGAACAACACAAGCAAATTTAAAAAAATTGCAACAACAAAAATGGATAATGCAATTTAGAGAATTATTGTTATAGCGCGGTTCGAAGGACCAAAAACATTGTTTTTTTTCTTAGGTACGCTTTCTTTGCTCTAAAAAACTATAAATGCAAAAAACTCTTGTGTAGATTTAACGGAATGGTGGATTACTAACTGGGTTTTAAAATTTTTGCACCTAAAAAAAAAAAAAAAAAAAAAAAAAAAAAAAAAAAAAAAAAAAAAAAAAAAAAAAAAAAAAAAAAAAAAAAAAAAAAAAAGCCATGGCACAAGGAGCTAGAAAAAAAATTAACTAAATTGGCAACAGCTGAACATTCAAAATTTTCTTAATTTTTTATTACATGTAAATATAATAAAATTCTTTTCGAAATACATAATAACCCTTTAGATTTAAACATTTAATTATGAGTTTGATTGATGTGACTTGCTTTGAAAAAAAAAAAAGAAAAAAATGCCCAAAAATCCATAATTGATGTTGAAATTTAGTGTGCATATCCCTCGCTTTAGACCTTAAAATTCTGTCTGCCTGTAGTCTCTAGACTACAACTCTTTTACTTCTTTCATTTATATTTTTCATAAAAGATTTTCTTTTTGAATTTCTTAAATTGCATAATTTTGTTTTTAATTTAATTTAAACTCAATTTTTTTTTTTTTTTGCAAAGAGAGGGCCAGAGAGAAAGACAGTTCATTTCATTTATTGCTTTTGCTTTTATATTCTCAATGTTTTATATTCTAGTACTGTGTAGTTGTCACTTTTTTATCATGATCACTGACCCAGACTAAATCTTAAATTTTATTTAAATTTTTTTTAAATTACGAAATTAAAAATACAATTTATAAAGTCCGCTATTTGATTTATGGATTTTCGGTTTTAAATTGCAATTAATTTTAGCTCTCTCGCTCTTTTTCCCTCTTTGTTTTATGTCAAACTAAATTAAATTCAAATAATAAGATGCATTTTTTTTATTTAATAAAAGCGAAAATAAAAAAATAACTCGACTTGAGAATAAAATAATAAAAAAAAGTTTTATTTGACACAAAGTTTATTTATTCATTTATTTATTTGTTACAACACTTGCATACCCTCTTGCAAGAATAATTAATGGCCGTTAAGTTAAAATTTATAAAGTTTGTTGTGCGATATTTTTTCTCTATTACATAAAATTGTTGTTAATAATCACTTAGTGCTGGCAATTAATTTAAATTTCAGATTTTTTAAAATTTATTTTATGTTACTTGTGTCTAAAAAAAAGCAAGTTTCGTTTGAACATGAGCTTTGTTTACTGTTTACGTTTTTTGAAAATTGCAATTACAATTTTTATTGTCTTTTTTAATTATTAATTTTTCTAAAATTAATTTTCAAATGTGTTTAATTCATTATATACCAATTTCAGTTATAAAGAATTTCAAAGTTGTAAAATAACGTAAAAATGTTTTTGATATGTCCATACAAAGCTCATGTCCTTAGAAATAGGACCTACACATATGTGTGCTTTGAGATTTCACTTGGACCAAATATAAATATAAAAAAATTAGACATTTATACATAAATTTCTCTCTTCAAAATACATAAAATTTGTATGTACAAAAATTTTATTTTTTTATGCAGTTTCAAGTGTTTCTTACAAAGCTAAGTTTAAAAAATATATTGTACGGACAAAAAATTTTTTCCGAACTAGGGGATACAGTCTAATTAGCTGTTTTCATGCTTTAAAAAAATGCATGTATTTTTATATAAAAAATATTTTGTACGGACAAAAAATTTTTTCCGAACGAGTAGATAAATTCAGTTTAAGTAGCTGTTTTAATGTTTTTTTTAATGTTTTGTTTTGGGGTCGGTAAACTTGCTCCGAACACAATTTTTGTCCGTACAAAATATTTGTATAATTAGTTTGCAGTGTTTCTTACAAAAAGAGAAGAGACTTAAAAAACAAAAATATGTAACGAACCAAAATTTTGTCCAGAACTAGTAGCTCTCTTTATCCTTAATTAAACATTTTAGAGTAATTTTTTTTTAAATAAAATTTTATAGATGATTTAATCGTTTCAAAGTTCTAACCGGTCTAAAAAACACACCCTTTGATGTGAATTATTTTATTTTTCACAAGAAAGAAATAAGAAAATAATGCTAATTATTTCTTAAAATCCGTTTAAAAAGCAAATTGAAATTTTTATTAGTTGCAAGAGGAAAAAAATATCACAATAAAAGGCTTAATATTTTTATTTAATCACAATATAATTTTATTATTTTTCCTTCAGAAAAAATTAATTTTTTTTAAGTCAATAACTTTTTAAGGGGCCGTATTTAATAAACTTCCATGTTTATGTTCAATTAAAAAAAAAATTGTCACTTTTTGTAGGTGTTTATTGCAAAACCTAACAGTTGCTTTTTAATGGTCAATATTTTTAGTTTAAAAGACTATTAGCGGATTTCTAATTTTTTTTTTGTGTCTCCTGCAATTATTTAATTTATTGCTAATAAATTTATTTTGCTGATTTAGGATTTATGTATTGCATGAATATAATCCAGCCAAGATAAGGTTTTTTATGATACGCAATTTTTTTTTTAAATGCTGTAAAAAACATGTATAAGTTTTTAATTGTAAATATTATTCAAGCGTAAGATCTTAATATTTTAATTTTTATTTTACAATATTTCGATTTTTTTATGTTGAAAGTCTTCTTTAGGGAAAATAAAAAAATTTAATTCAATTAAGAAGACTTTCAATACAAGAATGTCGAAAAGAAATACTGTAAAATAAAAATTAAAATATTAAGATCCTAAGCTTGAATAATATTTATAATTAAAAATTTATAAAGATCGAATAATAGAATTATATAATTTTTTTATATATATTTTTTTAATTTTTATATAAACAGCTAGTTTATTAGGCTTGAGCTCGCATTATAAATATTTATTTGTATATCGATATTTCGCTTCAAAAAAAAAAATATTAAATTATTTAATTAATTCTTTATTTAATTTTTTTTTAATTTGTTTTAAAATTTTGTAGCGTTACGTGACGTAGGAGCACAAAACTACATTTTTTTAATTTTTATGTTTTATATTTATTTTCTTTTTTTAATTTTTTTTCTCAATTTATATTTATTCTTTTAATTTAATTTTTTTTTTATTTACATAAAAAAAAAATTAATAATAAAAATATATAAAAAAAGCCCTAAAAGCTTAAAAATATTTATTTTTTTACTTTCAGATAAAAAGGTCAAATAATCAATATTTATATTTATTTTTTTTTATATTAATTTAAATATTTTTTATATAATTTTGGATTTTGTTTAAAAAAATATTATCGTGTAAACAAAAATTATTTTAGTAGCGTTACGTGACGTAAGAACACATAGTATGTAATCCTTAATTTTTGTAATTCTTTAATTTCTGTTTTATATTTTTAACGAAAAAAAATGCAGTTTTATGTATTATATGCTCTTACGTCACGTAATGCTAAAAAATTTAAACCAAATTGAAAAAATATGAAAGAAAATTTAAAAAAAAAATATCAATATGAGACTAACTAATAAATTTTTAATTTTTTTTATTTTTCTTTTTAATTTTAATTTTTTTATTTTTAATTTTGGATTTGGTTATAAAATATTTATAATGTAACAAAAACATTTTAGTGGTCTTACGTGACGCTGTAATACTGTCGTTTTTAAAATGTGTTTTTTTTTTTTTTTTTAATTTTATAACTTATAAATTATTCTCTCCCTCTACAACCTACTTTATTTTATATAAATTTTCATTTTTCATATTTCCCTGCCTTTTGTTTTTATTTCATTTAATTTGTCATACAACAACAATAATACCTTTTTCGAATACTTTATAGTTCCACAACTAAATAATAAATAAATATTTGTTTCGACAGTTTTGGCACAATGTCCAATTTGTGTGTCAGTAAAGCAAAGTACAAATTGGTACTCTATTATTTAGGACTCTTATTACCCCTTCGGCAGTGGTTTAGAAAAAAAAACTTTTTTCTTGATTTAAATAAATAATTTGTGTAACAGAAACCTTAAAACCTGAATAACATAAAATAAAATAAGAGACATCAAATAAATATGTGAAGCAAAAATTTTTATAGAAAAAAATTTTAATTTGAAAAAACCTTAAAAAAATAAATTTAATTTAAAAAAATATTTTCCAAGTTAATTTTTAAAAATAGTGATTAGTGCCACTTGCACATATTAGAAGCAATTGCTGTGACTCTCTTTTGTAAGTGGCAAAATAAGAATCATTTTAGTAAGCGTTGGGTATGTAAACACACGGCTTGACAATATCTTGCGATATCCAACAGCTACAAAACTGAATTTGCTTAAACAACATAAGCTTTTTGGACAACTTTATTGTACTTCAGCATGTGATATTTGTTTTTTTTTTTTTTTTACATTTTATTGCTAGAAAATGTTTATTTTTCATATTATATTGCTTTTGGTTTGGATTATAAAAAAACATTTATTAACATTTTGTTGCATTACAAAGTAGTAAATAGTTTCGGCCACTCCCTCTTGCTGCTCAGTGTGTGATTTTGTTTTTAACCAAATCTAATCTAAGACTAGTAACTTCTGCAAGAGGCGGCTCTCAACTAACTTTGTTAAATGAAAGTATTTTTATCAACATAAAAAAAATATGTTAAAAGCTTACAAGATAAAGTAAGTTTTTTTTTTTTTAAATGGTTTATAACGGTCTGCTTGATCTAAAAATCTCCTGTTTTCAATTTATTTTATTTTTTTCTCTAAAGTTTTTTTTTTTTTTTTTGTAACTTACGCAATTGGTGTTGTATAGTTGACGTTTTTATTTAACATTTTGCCTTAAGCCCAAAAGAGAAACATGATTTTATGATTTTAATTTACAAGAACTTAACAACTTTATTAAATTTTGGCAAAAGTTGAAGAAAAAAAAATTAAAAATTGCACACTGACTTGTGACTGAGTACATTGCGTTGCAATGTGACTTAGTAGAGAAAAATACTAAATGAAAAGGAAAATTGAAAACACAAATCGTTAAAAATAATTTGCCAATTAAGCAATTTGACAAAAAATATTTTCGTATGAATTCAATTTTTCATTGAATCAATTACATATTTAATCAAGCACTTTTTCTTTGAATAGAAAAAAAAATTTTTACCATTAATTAATTATTTTACTTATTCTATTAAAAACATAATCGATTCGATATTTTTTTTCATCAAAGTGTTTAATTGGCAAATTATTGTAGTCTTTTTTTTTTCATTTTCTTTATTTTCTAAGTCGGTTCAAAACAGAGCTTTTGAGGCAAGAAATTCAATACAAAATAGATCACGTTAAATTTTATTGTTTGCAGAGTAAAAGTTAGAATTTTGTTTCTTCTGTTAGATTCAAGGCGCAGTTACAGAGACCATATAGCAAAAATTATTTTTAAACAATAAATACCATGAGACATGTGAGCTAATAAAGGCAATATTTTAGTTTTTCGTTCTATGCCTCTCAAGACCCTTCTTTTGTACAGCTTAAGAGCATAAGTAAGAGCTTATCTTATCTACAGAGAGCTTACTTACTTTCCTTGGGAAAGCTCCGAGTTACGAGTCAGACTCAATAACTAGCAAGTTCTATTGAAATTTTAAAATTACTTCGCAAAGAAAATTTAAAAAATTTTTTAAAAATAATCCAAAGTAATTTCTGAGTATTTTGGTAGTAGATTATAAATCTAGATAGTCTCCCCTTTAAAATGATATGCGTTTCATTAGATCCCATGCCTTAAGATAGAAGTAGCCTTCATCCTTCCGAGACCACATATACGCTATTTTTGTACTAAGTGAAATTTTCAATGCTTTCCAAAAAATTTCACAAATACAATTGGGAGAAACTGTATTCCCAGGATGATAGTTCTATCCATTGTGGTTGCTTTCCATTAGGTCCCATTCCTTGAGAAAGAAGGGTTTAGCAAAAATAGCTTCATCTCTCTATAAACCCATTTAAATTCACTATAGATATGAAGAATATGTATGGAATTTTTTTTATCGCATGCGATATTTAAAAAAAACGTATTTATCTTCACACACATTGTCTTTTTGGGATCTACTAGAGAAAACACATTTTAAAGCGTTTTAGGTAGCGGATTTTAGCTGAAAAGTGACTAGGGCTGGAAACAAGGGGATTATTGCATTTTTGCTCATTTAACAGCAAATTAAATTAGATGACTATTGCTCATCTTCTGTTTACACAAAGATAAGGACAACAGCACCAGTTAGCTATCAATATCCTTTGTAACTTTTTTAAAACGCTCTAGTGAGCAAGGACTTAAAACTCAAAATTCTCTCTTTAAGAGAATAAATGGACTATTGACTTCTACGGGTACTACAGTATTGACTTTTAAAATGGGTGTAGTGCACTAACTTACCAATCTGGAAGTCGCATTATCGATTTCTGCCTAGACTTAGGTCAAAGTAAAAACATTAAATTTAGAATTATTTTTTAATATTAAAAAAGGAAATAAATAACTACATAAAAAGCCTTTTAAAACTTTTATAACTTGAAAAATTGTTTGTGGTTTTTGTATTTTTCAAAAAATTTGCCAGTTAACGAACATAAACGTTTCCCTGCAAAACTAAATTTACTGCAGCCTTCACTATAATGAAATCTTTGCCAAAAGTTTTAATGGATTTTTTTATTTTTTTTGTATTTTATTATTTATTAAATCTCTTCTTAATGCATTTTGTTATTTATTTAAGTTTGATAAACTAACACCTAATTTTTCTTAATTTTTAGTAATCAGGCCTAAACATGAAAGCCATAAATCATATAAAAACAAAATAAAAAAAAAATTAAACAACAATTTTAATGTAAAATTGCCTAAAATTATTACTACAGATTATTAACTGGCCAGCAGTCTACTATTTCCCTGCTGCAGTTTGAAGTTGCAACGGAAAATAATGCGGTCAAAACAGTTTTCAAATTTTCTTTTTCATGTAAAAAAATAAATAAATTTATTTATCTAAAACTTAAGTTGCCTCATAAATATTCAAAATTAAGGAAATTGTTAGATTATTTGTTTGTTTGTTGTAGTTTGTTGTCTGTGAAACCAATCCATAACACATCTTTCAAAAGATGTTGTTGTCTGACTGTCTGTCTAGCCGCTAGTTTTGTTATAAGCAAACTTTAGTCGATTAAACAAAAAACAATTTTTTTTATGTATGTTTGTTTCATTGTTTTTTTGCTGCACAGACCAACCATCCAACCATTTATGCGAATTTCTGCAACACTAAACTACTCAACAGTAAATGGTTTCTTATATTGCATTATGATAAACAGATGCAACCAACAAAAAGTGTTTAATATTTGAGGAGAAAATCATTTAAAGAAAATTTGGAAATTTTTGGGAAAAACCTTAAAAAAAACTACAAATGGATTTTGTAAAAGCACAAGATTTTTTTTGTAACATTTATTTACACTTAAGTGCTATTTCTCTTATTACGCCAGTTTTAAGTCATCTACTACAAAAAAATTTTATGGAAACTGCACATCCACATCCCAGAAACAACATAATAGATATTAAATATCTACATAATTTAAATAATTTTAAAAATAATATCAATTATTTGTATTTTTTTATAATTAAATTGAAAATATTTTTTTATTTAAAAACATTAATAATTTTTTTCATAAAAATTATTTTATATTTTTTTTTCATAATTTTTAAATTTTTAATAATTTTTTTTTTTTTAATTTTTTTAATAATTTTTTTTTTAATAAAAATTTTTTTAATGATTTAAAAAAAAATTTTTGTTAAATAATTTTTTCTAATAAAAATTTTTTTTTATAATTTTTTTTTTAATAAAAATTTTTTTAATACTTTAAAAAAAATTTTTGTTTAATAATTTTTTTTATAATTTTTTTAAAAAAAAAATTTTTTTAATACTTTTAAAAAAAGTTTTTTTAATAATTTTTTTTTATAAAACTTTTTTTTATAATATTTTTTAATAATATTTTTTTTTATAATTTTTTTTTTTAAATAAAAATTTTTTTAATAATTTTTTTTAATCAAAAATTTTTTTTATAATTTTTTTTTTTAATAATTTTTTTTATAATTTTTGTTTTTGATAAAACTTTTTTTAATTAAAATTTTTTTAATAATTTTTTTTTGAATAACTTTTTTTTAATAAAAATTTTTTTTATAATTTCTTTTTTTAATAAAAATTTTTTTAGTAATTTTTTAATAAAAATTTTTTGTAATAATTTTAGTAAATTATTCGATCTTATAAATTTATTATGAGTAAATATTATTCAAGCTTAAGATCTTTATGAAAATTGTTTTCTTTTAATTTTCCAATATTTCAACTTTCTTTTGAAGGTCTTCTTCAGGAAAATTTTTAATAATTTTTCTTTAATAAGAATTTTTTATGTTATTTTTAATAAAAAATTTTTTAATAATTTTTTTGGTAATAAAAAAAATTTCATTTGTTAGTTTGTTTGACCTTTTTTTTTTTAATTGTATTGGCTATTTTATTAAGCTTGAGATCGTATTAAAAAATTTATTTTCCTTTTCTAAAAAAAATCTCTATTTTTTATAAAAAGTCATAAATCAATTACATGACAGCTACTTTAGATGCATAAAAGAGTTTGTGACATTAAAAAGAAATAATTTTTTTTGTTATTAATATTTTGCTTTTGTTAAAACTTTATATTGATTTTTTATTAAATACTTATTAATTGTATTAAATGCAAACGTACAGAGGCGTTGTAAGGTAGTAATAATGGAGTACGCGTGTGTCAATTAAAATGCAATTTAAATGCGGGTGATCAATATAGAAAATAATAAAAAAAATACTTGTACTCGTAAGTATGTCTGTCTGTATTACTTATTTGCTGGCAATAAAATTTATTTTTTTCTTTTAGATATAAAAGCCGCCACTACAATACTTTATTTTTTTCTACCCTTTTCCGTGTTAGATACCAGTTAACAGAGAATGAGTTTTATGCAAAAGATTCCCATTTATAGTCACTCATTCAGTAAGTCTGCCAGTCAGTTAGGTCTTATGGAGATTTAAAAAAAAAACACCATCTTATTTTCACTGATCATTTGTTTAATATTTCTTTCTTCTATTATTTATTCATAGTCTTTTTGATTGTCAATTACTAGCAGTATTAACACATGTTGCATTTACGTAAACAAACAAACGAATAAATAAATAAAATAATAAAAATTTAATTGTTGTAAATGGCAATGATTTACTTATATTTTCCATTTGAAGAAATTTCCAAGAAAAATTAAAAAAAAAAAACTCAAACACAAAACAAATTAATTTCATTTAATTGGTATTAACATCAAAACGAATCAAATTATATGACTAATCTGAGTTTGATTTGTTTTTAATAGTCGATTTAATTTTATAATAATTACCTGAATACAACAAATATGGACACTCTGCATATGAGAAAAACTAATAGAAACAAACCAACTGTGAGTAACAAAACGTATTCATTACAATAGTTTACATGCTTTTTAACCTTGAAATGAAAAGTATTTTTGTATTAACAATTAAGTTTATAAAAAAATCCAACCATCAAAATTCTTAACTAAAGTAAATGACAAAACAATTTGTGAGCAGTAATTCCTCACAGTGGGATTTATATGTATGATTGAAAAACAAAATTCGAAATTTCTAAATAAAATTTCTTTCAAGTCTTTGAATCTGCTGAAAGTTACACAGGTCCATAGCGAAACTCCATTTTAACAAATTTAAGATCAAAACGAGCCACTACAATTTTAGCAATCATGCGAGGAGAATGACAACTACTTCAGCGTGAACTCAATCTCGGGGAGTACTACCTGATAGGTATTGCTGCGTTGTCTAAAGCAGGGGTGGACGGTATGTCTGGCTTCATAAGAAATAGCAATTGGTTATGGTTGTTTTCCTTTTTGTATTCTTTTCCTCTTGTTTTTCTTCTTCTTTTCTTTCTTTTCTTCGTTTTTTTTTTTTATCTTTTATTATATTTTTTCTTCTTAGTCTTCTTCTCTTTTTTCTTATTCTGTTAGTGTTTTTCTTTCTCTTTCTGTGTTTGTTTCTGCTTCTGCTTTCGTTTCTGTATCTGTATTTGTATCTGTATCTGTATCTGTATATCTGTATCTGTATCTGTATACCTGTATCTGTATATCTGTATCTGTATATCTGTATCTGTATCTGTATATCTGTATCTGTATATCTGTATCCTTATATCTGTATCTGTATATCTGTATCTGTATATTTGTATCTGTATATCTGTATCTGTACCTGTATATCTGTATCTGTATCTGTATATCTGTATCTGTATATCTGTATCTGTATATCTGTATATCTGTATCCGTATATCTGTATCTGTATATCTGTATCTGTGTATCTGTATCTGTATCTGTATCTGTATCTGTATCTGTATCTGTATCTGTATCTGTATCTGTATCTGTATCTGTATCTGTATCTGTATCTGTATCTGTATCTGTATCTGTATCTGTATCTCTCTCACACTCTCTTTCTCTCTCTCTCTCTCTCGCACTCTCTTTCTCTCTCGCTCTCGCTCGCTCTCTTTCTCTCTCACACAAAGATATTGCATCATCGGACCCATGTAAGCCCTCTTCCATCTGCTCTCTTAAGGCGCCCTAGTCAATCTACTAAAAACTAGAAGGTATTTAAGGAGTTTAACATGCATTTCAGTGTTTTTTTCCAGACATAGAGAAAGCTTTTTTTTAAAAACGTGACTAAAATTTCTATTTGTTACGTTAGTATTTGATTTAGAAAAACCAAACTCATTGTTTTTTTTTCTTTCTTGAAAAGAATAGATATTTAAAAATTTTTTTCTTACTTTTTTTAGCTAGATCAATTGGTTTTCCTGATGATCAGAGAATAACAGCTGTGAAATACGTGTAGAAATTAACTTAAATGAATTAATTAAAAAAAATTTAAAGAATTTTAGCCATGACAATTAACTTTTTCCCTCATGTTGTTCTATTCTATTTATAATATTATAAATAAAAAAGTACAAATTAGACAAAGAACTTCTTCTCTTTATTTTTATATTTATTTTTTTTAATGAAACAAAATCTTTCATTATTACAATAATTCCCGACGATATGAGAAAAACCCAAACAAACGTCTTGATAAAACACAAGTGATATTTAAATAATAATGGGAATATTGTTTATTTAATTAATTTAAAAAAAACATATAAGAAAAATTCTATTAAAAATTCATTAAAAAAATAATGCGAACAGAACAGTAAATTTTTATTAATTGTTTTTGAAATTCAAATTTTGTTTATAACAAAGGAATTTTGGTATTATATTAAAGTCCGTCTTAAAATAAAAATTAAAAATAAACTTGTTTTTTTTTTTTATTTGGATGATTAAACAAATGTTTTAATTTTTCTTCTCTTTATTTAAAGCCAGTTCAAAAAGCTGTTTAAAAGTCAATGGCAAATTTGTCTTAGTTTGGAATTTTTTTTTAATAAATTAATTAACAAAAAATTCTAACAGTACTTAAATTTGATTACGATTACGTTTGAAATTTTGCCGAGGGTATAGAGCGAAGTTTTGTTAAGCTTAAAAAGGAAGATGAAAGGAAGGCTTTGTAAAGCCTTAACAAGATAATTTCGATGTTCAGTACTTAGGAATTTAGTTACAAAAATATGCCCCGATCTATTAGCGTTCGGACTTGGTCGATCTCGTATGCCAAGCTATAAGCTAGACTATCAAATCCAAAACTGTTCAAGCTTTTGAAACTTTTTCAAATTCCTAAGAAGTTTTAGAACACATGACAGACTTGCCTTTTTTTTTTTTTAATTAATATTGAGAAGGACGAAGTTTTGTTTAACAGATTTTGTGACTGTGACACACAAGTGTGTGCAACAAAGATTTCTCTAGTGAGTAACTTGAATAAATAATTTTTATAAATTTCATTTAATTTTCTTTTTATTTTGTTTTTTAAGTGTTGGCCGGCTTTGGGCGATTTATTTAAAAATAAATTATTTGTAATAAACTGGGTGATATTTTGATGGAATAATAGGCGAGTGTAAGCCATCAAAAAATGAAAGAAAAAAAACCGTTTAATTTATCTTATTCGCACTTGTAACATTTTAAACGAAAACGATCAACAAGCAAATCTATGATATTTTGCAAATAAATTAATTGAAAAAAAAAAAAAAAAAATTAAAAAAATTATAAAAACAAGTAAAAGCTTGAAAATTGATTTTATATGTGTGTGTATTCTGCTTCTTCTTTTTATTTATTTTAGCTGCACAATTAAAATTAAAAAAAACAAGTCCGACTGATTTCTATTAACGCAAAAAAGAGAAAAACAACGACAACACAGTAACACGTAAAAGTGCATTTAAGAAGAAGAAGAAAAAAAAAAAAAAAAAAAAACAAAACATGCTGCATTTAACAAAAGTCTTACTTGGCCGACGATTGATCGCTCAGCCTTGAATGACCTTGAGGCTGAGCAGCTTAGCTGTGCTCAGCTTGTATAGAAACTGACTAAATGACAATTGTATGATTTTACTTGTATTTCTTAAGTCAGTGACTAATATTGATTGATACGCATACGGTGAGTGTGTGTGTTTGTTTGTTAAGTGCACTTAATATTCAATGATAAACTTTGGCTAGATTTGCTGTTTTGGTCAAAACAGATCTATAAACTGCTTAAACTCATACTAAATAGTCAGTCACACAGTTAGCCAGAGATTTTGCTAAAAACCATATTTGATACGACATCAATTGTGTGTTGCCAACAGGTGTTTTTTTTTTTAATTTGGCTAATGCAACGACGAATAATATTTTATTTATGTCTTTTTGCTTAAAACACACAATTTAATTTGTGTTTATTAAGCTGGTAAAGTGTTTAAAATTAAAGATTTTACTTATAACTTCTCGCGATGGTTTTGAATGCTGCTGGCTGCTGGTAGTTTGAAGGTTTTTTAATTTGTTTTATGGACTTTACTCTAAAAGTACAAGTCAGAGTCAGTCAGTTAGTCATATTTAAACTGGCTTAAGTTATCGGGTGGGTGCTTTTTATTTGTTGGTTTAATTTAGCTCACTTAGCTTTCAATACTTATTGATACTTTGACGCCTACTTTCTCTATTATCAATTCAAATATTATTAAAATTTTAGCAAATTTCATGCTGATGGGGTCAATTTTTAATTAATTTTTTTTTTTTTTAATTTTAAATCGGTTTTTTTCAGGAATTTATTTAAAGCAAGTTTTGGTTTTGCCAAATAAGAGCATAAAAATTCGACATCATTTTGAATGTAAAAAAAAAGTAAAGTTTGTTTAAAAATTAATAAAAAAAAAGTGGGGGAGGAACTGTTGCAACGAATGTATTTAAACAAGTTGTACAACTAGGCCAGCAAATTTAAGTATTTTGATGTAAAGAAGCTCATAAGAGACTTTCCTTTTTTTCAGAAGCCAAATAACCGAAAATATTTTTAAATTTGAGCTGTTATTTAAGAAAGTGGTATAAGTCCAGTTTTAAAAAACAAAATTATCTATATAAAATAGCAGCTCACTACAACATTTCTTTGTCGACTGACACAATAATAAGTCTGTGGTAATAGGCAAAAATCGCTCAAGTCGGTTTAAGTGAAAATTGATTTGCGTAAAACTAGAGACTTTCAGGGGTACATAGGGGGTACAAGTATTCTACAATTGAGCGGTTATTTTCAAAAGTGGTATAAGTCTACTTTTTAATGAAAAAATTAGTGAATGATAATTTTAGTAAGTTTCTGTCTACATTTTAATAATACTACCGCTAACTCATTTTTTTAAAGTGGACTTATACCACTTTCAAAAATAACAGTTTAATTAATATGATCCCAACGAAAATCAACTTAATTGTTAATATTCTCCAAGATTTTTTTTTTTTGACTATTGTGGTTCAGTACTGGGGTGTAAAGGAATTTAAAAAAAAATTTTTTTAAATAATCCAAAGTATTTTCTGTGTATTTGGGCAGTAGATTACAAATCTAGACAGCCTCCTCTTATGGTTCGTTCGGAAATTATTTTGGATTATTTTGAAACTTCTTTATACCCCAGTGCTGTTGCTCTAAGTGATTTTAGCAAGTTCCCAACAAACCTATAAAGATTGTGGGATGAAACACTTATAATTTTAAAGGGGAGACTGTCTAGATTTGTAATCTACCGCCCAAATACTCAGAAGTTACTTTTAACTATTTTTAAGAATTTTTTTCAAATTTCTATATACCCCAGTACTGTTGTTCTCAAGGATTTTGGCAGTTTCCGTTTTACATCATAAAATAAAAACTACAAAGATTTCAGAAAATGTTAAAACACTTCCAGAAAGCTTACAGATTAAATTAATTTTTCATTTTGGAAATTTTCATGGGCAAAATCGGGAATAGTACCTCGGCAAAGTGGGAATGGTAAAAATCTCTTAGAGCAAGAGTACTGGGGTATAAAGGAATTGAAATAAAATTTTTTAAATACTCAAAAATAATTTCTGAGTATTTGCGCAGCGGATTACAAATCCCCTTTAAAATGATATGTGTTTTATTAGGTTTCATGCCTAAAGATAGAAGGGTTTGGCCACAGTAGCCTTTATTCCTTTAGAGAACACATTTACGGTATTTTTGTTCTAAGTGAAATTTTCAACGTTTCTAAAAAAATTTCACGAATACAATTGGGAGAAACTGTATTCCCAGGATGATAGTTTTCCAATAGGTCTCCTTCCTTGAGATGGAAAGCTTTGGCCAGAATGGCTTTATCTCTCTAGAAACCCTTTTAAATTCACTACAGATGTGAAGAATATGCATGGAAATTTTTTGTATCGCATGCGATATTTAAAAACAAAAAGTGTTTAACACATCCGATTAAGAGGGTAATTTATAGTGCCTTTTGGGAGCGAAAATATATCTTTTTTCTCATTCCCTGTTTGGTTTGGAAAATTTGTTTGAACAAAAAATGGGTTGTCACAACAAAAGTGTTGTTTATTGGAGAGTAAAAAGTGCAAGAAACTTTAAATTAAAGAAAGGTCTATAAATTTTTTTGTAGAAGGAATCAAGTGCGTTTACAAGAGTAATAGAAAACACGATTACGCCTTCAGCGAGTTATTTCTCTGCTTAAAAATTCCGCTGTCTAGATACAGCAAAAACTATTTCTGTGACGGGTATCCAGACAGGTGAATTTTTGTTTCCCTTAATTTTTAGTGAGCTTCTATAAAAATTTAGAGAGAAAGAGTTCAAACAGGTGTTGACACTGCCTCTGTAAATCTCCAATTAAATTGTGCTTAATAATGTTATTAATTTTATTATTCCCATAAATAAATTTTAATGATTTGATAGCTTGTTAAAAATAAAAATAAAAAGAAATCTCACACCAAATTTTAATAAAAAATATTTTCATAACAAATTTTATGCTTATCTCTCATTATTTTTTTTTTGTAAATGTCACTGCAACAAATTATATTTCTTTTTCTTATGGCCCAACTAAACAGAATGTGGGCGAAATGGCTTTATGTGTTTTACAAACGCCTTCCTCCCCTGCCCGCAAATTAAAAACGAAATAAAGTACAACAAAATAGAGTGTCATAGTGCTGATGATGATGGTAGAAACACAAGTCTTTAAAATTATAAAAAAAAAAATATTGAATGTGAAAAAATAACACAAAAACAAAACAACAAATATGTATCTTAAGACATACGCCTGTTATTTGTTCAAAATGAATTTTATATGCCCTCCTACCGTAACAAAAAATTTTATTTGCAATTTAAACAACAGCAAACAAAACACACACTTTTTTTTTCAAAATTGAAAACCAACAAACAATTCAAAATTTGTTAACAAATTAGAAAATATTCCCCGGGAGTTTTTTGTTAAAGAAAATTTTATTTTGGGGAAAAAATAATCTATAAAACAAAGAATTTTCTGTGTTAAGAAAAGGGATTTTTTCATAATACAAGGAGAGAGATTAGTGAAAAAAATATCAAGAAATTTTTGAATTTATTATTGTAATTGGCGAAGACGAATGACATTTGCGGTCACGTAGCATGCTGAGTTTAATGCATTAAGCTTAAAAAACTAGTCCTAATTTATTTGAGTTGTATTTTGTTTTAATAAAGAATATTATTTTCTAAAAAGTAAAGAAAACTTAAGATTAACATTGATTTAAGTAAAGCTTCGGTATACATTAAACATATACCATTCAATAGAGCAAAACTTGAAAGTGATGAAATATATAATTCATTAGATTATTTTATTCACTTCCTTTAAATATTTTTTTCTTTTCTTTGTTGGGTTATTTGTCTCCCAACTTAATTCACTTAATAACTTTTGATCTTTAAACAACAACTTTGTTCTCTGTTGGATTTAAGTATTTTTTTATTATTATTTTTTATTAATTTAGTTTTTTTTTTAAATAAAACTTTGCACCGGCGCCATATAATATTCGTTATAAACATTTTATTATTTCATTTTGTTTTATTGTATTTTATTTTATTCAGTTGTTTAAAATTAAAACAAAATCATCAAATTGGTGTTTGAAATGTTGTAAAGCTCAATAGGAAAACATATAACTTTAGATATAAAATATGTAAAACTGGCATTTACCATATTTGTGTGTGATATCTCTCTTACTCTCTCTCTCTCTCTTCATTTTGTATAGCTGCTCAGCAGCCACATGTGTTTTCTATTTAGTTGTTGTTCTTTTTAATTTTATTTGAAGGCGGCAATTGAGTCTTTGAACAAGTAGTTTTTTGAAAAAAAAAAACCCAATTTTTTTAAGTTTTTACAAACAATTAGTCATTGTAACATGATAAAAATCTTGTTTAAAGAAGTCAAATTAAAAATAAAAATAAAGAATTAAAATTTTGTTTTTTGGTTACAGGTAAAAAAGCAAAAAAAAAATTTTTTTTTAAATCTTTGTTAGCTTAATTTAAGAATTTGAAAAATGTAAAGTACCAAATTTTGAAAATTTAGTTATTCTAAAAAAGCACTTCCTTATTTCTTATATTTTCTCTGGTTTTTATGTTCTATTAATTTAAAATCAAAAATAATTTTTTTCTTTTTGGGTAAAATCAGAAGATTGATATGATAGCACTGTTAGACAGACAAACGTAAAGCTAGTAGCTCTCGCCTTTTTTAATCCGTGACTGTAAAATTATATTCCAAATATAATGGGAACACAAAATTCTTAAATTTAAAATACTTTCGTACTCCAACTGACATAAATTAACATTAAAATTAATATGAATATGAACATGAATATGTGAATATAAATATGAACATGAACATGTGAATATAAATATGAACATGAACATGTGAGTATAAATATGAACATGAACATGTGAATATAAATATAAATATGAATATAAACATGAACATGTGAATATGAATATAAACATGAACATGTGAATATAAATATGAATATTAACATGAACATGTGAATATATATATGAATATTAACATGAACATAAACATGTGAATATAAATATGAATATAAACATGAACAAGAACATGTGAATATGAATATGAATATGAGCATGAACATGAACATGAACATGTGAATATAAATATAAATATGAATATAAACATGAACATGTGAATATGATATGAACATGAACATGTGAATATAAATATGAATATAAACATGAACATGTGAATATGATATGAACATGAACATTTGAATATAAATATAAATATAAATATAAATATAAATATAAATATAAATATAAATACAAATACAAATACAAATATAAATATAAATATAAATATAAATATAAATATAAATATAAATATAAATATAAATATAAATATAAATATAAATATAAATATAAATATAAATATAAATATAAATATAAATATAAATATAAATATAAATATAAATATAAATATAAATATAAATATAAATATAAATATAAATATAAATATAAATATAAATATAAATATAAATATAAATATAAATATAAATATAAATATAAATATAAATATAAATATAAATATAAATATAAATATAAATATAAATATAAATATAAATATAAATATAAATATAAATATAAATATAAATATAAATATAAATATAAATATAAATATAAATATAAATATAAATATAAATATAAATATAAATATAAATATAAATATAAATATAAATATAAATATAAATATAAATATAAATATAAATATAAATATAAATATAAATATAAATATAAATATAAATATAAATATAAATATAAATATAAATATAAATATAAATATAAATATAAATATAAATATAAATATAAATATAAATATAAATATAAATATAAATATAAATATAAATATAAATATAAATATAAATATAAATATAAATATAAATATAAATATAAATATAAATATAAATATAAATATAAATATAAATATAAATATAAATATAAATATAAATATAAATATAAATATAAATATAAATATAAATATAAATATAAATATAAATATAAATATAAATATAAATATAAATATAAATATAAATATAAATATAAATATAAATATAAATATAAATATAAATATAAATATAAATATAAATATAAATATAAATATAAATATAAATATAAATATAAATATAAATATAAATATAAATATAAATATAAATATAAATATAAATATAAATATAAATATAAATATAAATATAAATATAAATATAAATATAAATATAAATATAAATATAAATATAAATATAAATATAAATATAAATATAAATATAAATATAAATATAAATATAAATATAAATATAAATATAAATATAAATATAAATATAAATATAAATATAAATATAAATATAAATATAAATATAAATATAAATATAAATATAAATATAAATATAAATATAAATATAAATATAAATATAAATATAAATATAAATATAAATATAAATATAAATATAAATATAAATATAAATATAAATATAAATATAAATATAAATATAAATATAAATATAAATATAAATATAAATATAAATATAAATATAAATATAAATATAAATATAAATATAAATATAAATATAAATATAAATATAAATATAAATATAAATATAAATATAAATATGAACATGAACTTGAACACGAACATGTGAATATGAATATGAATATAATATGAAAATTAACATAAACACGAACATGCTAATATGAACATTAAAATAAACATTTTTAACATCACTATTAATATTAAATTATATTTTAGAGCGTTAAGCAATTGAAATTGAAAAGAATTTTAAGCGCAGTTGTTGGACTATAAGAAAATTATGATTGAAAATTTTTAAACTTTAGACTTTAGACAATTTAGTTGATCACTATCAATAAAATAGAATAGAAATTGCATCATCTGGATTTAAAATAAATTATTTAGCCAGATTATTCAGCAAATGCTTTAAGTTTCAGCTTAAGAGAACATACAAAAAATGATATTCTTGCTAATTAATTTAAAGATTAACACTGCTTTAATAAATTTAATAAATCTGGTTATTAAAATCATTTTTAATTTATGTTAATGTAGAAAGAAAAGAAAAGAGCGTTTGAGATTTTAATATTTAATAGGCACACAGAAAAAAATTGGGAAGAGTATTTAAACATGAAACCTTGAATGCTTAAAAAGCATTGGCTTGACTTCAGCAACTAATAAAAAAATTTGTGTATTAAAAAAGTGGGCTGCTTTTAAGCAACTTTAAAGAAAAACCTAACTTCCTCAGATACTAGTTGACACAAAACAACCATTTCCGGTTTATTACTAAATATCATTATTACTCTTTATGCCACTTGAGTTAACCAAATTCAAAAAGTATATAGACGTTCTTTACATTTCTTTTAACAGTATTTTTTTTTCTGTGTAAGAAATTTTAATATTTGAACTTGTTTTTAATTAAGAAGAAATATTTTTATATTTCAGAAATTTGTTTTTTTTTAAAGTATAAATTTAAAGCAGAACTTGTTTATTTGTATGTATGCACGAGTATTTTATAAATTGTATAATTTAAAAAATTATTTTTAATTCTTTATTAAAATTACTCACTTGCTTTTTTTAAGCCACAAAATTTAAATGCGCCATATAAAAATGCTTTGCTTACCTGCAAAGAAAAATAAAAATAGAAATTCAATTAATTCATAAATAAAAATGTAAATTATTGATAATAATTTTATTTATATAAAAAATAAAATAAATAAAAAAAAACTTGACACGCTGGCAACAGTTTTTTTTCGAAGGCAGACACATGGTTTTTGAAATTTAAAGGGCAGTAATGAATGATGATCATCACAGTTTTAATAATCATTACATTACAGAGATACATAATTATTAGAGATGATCGAAATGCTTTTAAACTGAGAGCTGAGTTGTGAGAGTTTGTACACGGTTGAAAAAAAAGAGAGAAAAAAAAACCCTTATAGAACTCAGTAGTGCGATGCAGTAACTTTTATTACGAAACAAAAGATATAATGATATTTTATCGAATTCGGTAAGTTACTAAATACCGAATGCGACTTGTTTTTTTTTTTTCGAAACGAATGTTCGTAATAAAAGTTACTGAATCGCACTTCAGAAATATTATTTTACTAAAAAAAATTGGGTCATTGCTAACAATGAGCTAAAAAAAAAAGAACTGCAAATTAAAAGAATTAACATTGAAAAGAATGAAATTCTAAAGTAAGATTTCAGAGAAAAAAAAAATTTTGCATAATCGTATCTACGAAATATGTAAAAAGAATTTACCACACTTTTGTGTGGCTGCTGAAGAAAAAGAAGAAATACAATAGAATTGCAATTAAATAAAAAAAAATTTAATGATTATTAATTCCACATTGAGAAACTAAGCACCAGCATGGCAATTCGACTAGAATTGTGAATAAAATAAATAAAGAAATAAGAAAGTTATACAACTGCCACACACTAAGCAGCACATTTCAAACATCAGCATAATTTTTTTTCAAATGGCTGTACTGGCTGCTCTCCCGTGCCTGCAGTAATTATCAACTTTTTAAGAAGAATTCTGTGTCAATTAACGGCCTTTTGTTTAAATATTTATTTATGCCATTTTTTTTCTAAATAAAATTTATTTAAGAAAGAAAAAATTACCTTCTATTTCTACTTTTTTTTTTCAGAAAAATATTTATACCCTATAGCAATTTAATAAAATATTTTTTTTTTTTTTGGACCAGCACTCAAGGGATGGCTTCTACTCATGCAATGCATTGTGATGGAACCCGGCTCATCAAAGCAAAATATAATAGAAAAATTTTTTCTAGAGTAGTAGGTAGCGTATTAGCCTACCAATCTGGGGGTCGCAGGTTCGATTCCTGACTAGACCCTGGGTGTTTTCTGCAGACAAGCCAAAGAAGCTTCGCGAACTTGTCTTGTTAAAAAAAAAAATAAAAAATTAACGTTCCCTGCTACATGAAACGACAAACAGCTGATTTGCAGCCCACACAGTTGATAAAAAAATTCTTGCGCACAATAACGTAAGAGTTTCTTTATAAAATAACAGTTCACTGTAGCATTTCAAAAATGTCTACTACAACCAACTTACAAACCTAAAATTTAACAATAAAAATTTTAAAAGAATATGATAAAAAAATTAAATTAAAAAAAAATTGTTATTCTTCATTAACAGTTAAAGAGAAAAATATGAAACGTAAGAACTTGAAGTGATAATTTTTCTTCATTAGAATTTTTTTCTGATTCCACATTTTTTACACGATCTTTTTCTTACTTTAACTGCATGTGTACAGCAACAAAAAATAAGTGTTTATTTCTATTTTAACATTATTTAGATAAATTTCTGAAAGCAAGTCCGTCTAAAGTTATGGAATATGAATATGAATGTCTTTCTATGTTGTGTGATGAGCAAAAGCAGACTAAAAAAATGATACTCACACCCGTTCTGCACTTCAATTTATTTGATAATTTTCCTTTAAAAACTTCAAAGCTTTTTCATTCACTGTTTACTAATATGAAAATACAATTTTATTTTTATTATTATTTATGCTTGTGTTTGTATATTTAATCTCGCTGGATATCATGAAAAGTGTTGAAATTTTTATTCATGTTAATGCACAGCTGCATGCAAGGGAATTTAAGGGAATTGCATAGATAAATATTTATTGAAAAAGTAGAAAAAAAATAATAATAAAAAGAAAGATTAGTAATAGAGAAAAACATATTAACGACATGGGCTGTCGTAAGAGTTAAAAGAAAAAAAATTAATTGACATTTCAAAGATTTTATCAAACAAAATTAAACTGATTGAATTTTTTATACTTTTTCTGCAGTGTAGCACCAAACATAAAATAATTTAAAAAAAAATAAAAAAAACTGAAATTAAATAGAAAAGTTTTACTCTTTACAAATTTTGTGCAAACACATGCTTTTTAATCGGTAATCGGTACTTTAACGTCAGTTAAAAAAGACAAACTTTAACAAGTTCTGACTTCTTTCGTCTCATGGTAGAATTAATACGGTAAAGCAAATAAAGCAGCTGTACACAGTTGCTCTTCATCGTTTTGTCTACCAAGCCGTCAAAATTTGTTTACATTCTCTGCGCCCTATTGTGCTTATGCTCTAAATGTTATTATATGACCTTTTTATTTCACACATACGACAAGTTTGTTTTTGTAATTCAGTATTTGTTGTAGTAAATGCCTTGCCGCCATGTTTTGTCTTCTAATTAATTTGACTTTTTTTCTAACTCTAATTTTTTGCAGAGATCATTTACAAGAGGATCTGAACGTCTTCACCGATGGCTTTAAGAATAATTCTGGTGGTGTCTATATTGAGGTGTCCCCGAAAGCAGCAGACTGGCTATGGTACCATGGAATATTTAGGGACTCCAGAGAGCCCAGTTGAGAAATGGGGTGACAGTAGTAACTGGTTACTACAGTTTTTGCAAACCATGCCAGGAGAATGAATTTGCCATCAAACGACTAAGGTAAGAAGTTGTTAAGACTTGGAGAAGGAGGAACTGTAGGCGCAAGCTTCCTTTTGGATTATAAGCTTCGACATTCTATATTACTGCGTTAAGAGTAACACTTGGTTGAAGTGATGGACTCGTCTGATTTTATTTGTTTTCTTATTTATTTCCTTTCACTTTTCTAACTTAGAATTAGATTTAGAATGAGGAGCGGGAACTGCAGTCAAAATAGAAATATTGTGGCTCTACTCTACTACAAATCATCCCAGAGTCTAGTATTCATTAAGAATTCAGAAACTTCTTTGGATGATTTGCCCACCATGTCCGACGGTTGTAGGTAATGTTGTCCTAAGTAGCGAAAACGGGTCCAAATTAAACCATTACAGTGACACAATATGTGTTCTGATGTCTCTTCATCTTCGTTACATAATCTGCAGAGGTTTTTTTGATTGATCTTCATATACGCCAAGTGTTTCTATATCCTGCAATGTCCAGTCAGGAATCCGGGTCTAACTAAGTGAATCCTTAGTTCTCTTTTGAGATCGGAATGACATGAATGTTTTCGCTACCCTGATACCTGCTGTTTCCAGTCAGTATTGTTAAGATTCTCTTTCCAGCCACTCCCTAAAAATGAGCTAATAGAGCTCCAAGGCAGTCGGCAGAATGGTTCTGGGTCAATAAATCTATTAGCTGCCGCTTTTCTTGCAAGTTCGTCTGCCTTCTCATTGCCTACATACCCACTATTACCTGGCACCCATACCAAGTGAACATTGTTATTAGATGCTTAGTCTCTTTAGAAGTTTTAGATAATGCCTTATCGCAAAGGCCGGTCTACTGTCAGAGTGAAAATAGATGTGACTGTTATTTATGTCTCTTTCTAGTTCCTCTCTTAGGCGGAAAAACTGAGTTTCCTTGACAGATAAACTTCTTCTGTGGTTTAGACCAAACCGTTTTCGAGCCATCTCTGCACCTAGTGTTATCCTTCTTCACTTGCTCTTATAGAGGTAAAACAAAAGCTGTACATCAGAGGACCCAAATAAGCTTAGCACCGATTAAAGCTTTTATCTGGCCTAATTTGAACTGCCTTTCCCATATAATCTCACCGAACAAACATTTCTTTTCTAAGATTTTCAATTAAATATTATTTAATATTATTCAAGCTTAAGATCTTAAAAAATTGTTTATATTTATTTATATTTTTTTTTTTTTAAGTTTTCTTCAGCGAAATTTCTTTATAAAAAAAAAAAAAAAAAAAAAAAAAAAAAAAAAAAAAAAAAAAAAAAAAAAAAAAAAAAAAAAAAAAAAAAAAATTCAATTATGTACTTTTTAATTGAAATTTTCCAAAGTCAACCATAATTATCACTCCGAAAGGTCTTATTTAATTAAACTTTTCTCTATCAGTTAGAACAATTAACAGTTTTAAATACTTTAGATGTGCCTTGTCAAGTTCAAGACTATTTTATTTATTGTTTTAAATTTAAAAAAAAAAAAACGAATAATAAAACAAGTTTTTTTTCTCTAAAGCATAAAACAAGAAACAAATAGTTTTAATTAAAAAAAAATATTATTTATTTGTGCTGGGCGTGGGAGATTTGCTTACCTACAATTGCTGTGCCATTCCAAATTGTCAATATTTTAACAAATTATTATTATTAATGATTTAAACAAATTATAAACACGCAATAGTTTACACAGAGTTCGACAATCATATAAAATTAAGAGATTTATTAAAACGAGATAAACCATTTTAGTATAAAACAAATGAAATAAAATCAGTAATAAATTTAGCGTGGTAACACACAATTCCGTAAAATGGATTTGCAAAAAAAAAAAAAAAAATTAAATTCAAGATGTTAAGTGCCAGATTAATTATAAAAAAAAGCGAATAAATACTAAAGCAAACCTTAAACTTCAAATATTTCCTGTATAACTATTTAGAGAACTAATAATTACAATTGTTACATTAAAATTATAAATAATTTATTGTAGGGGTTAACAGCAAAAGGTTACAAACTTCCAAGGATAAAATAATAATAACTTACGAACATGATTAATGCGAACGTTTAAATTGTTAAAAAAAAAAAGATTTACGTTTGCATTTAGCATGAAATAAAATAAAATAAACAGCTTGAAGCTTTTGGCATAATAATCTTCAATAGAGTAACTAAAAGTTTGCCGGATGATTTTTTTTAAAAACAAGAAGAAAAAATTCACAGGCATTCCGTGGTTTGCATTTGTTATAGAATGCGGATGATTCGAGCTCAGTATTGTGATAAAAAAATTTTCAAATAGTAAATCCAAGTCCAAATCGTTGTATTAGATATCGCATGAAATGCTTGTTTGTCTTAATATACAAGATAATTTAAAATTCTAAATAATTAAAAATTGTCAAAACCATACAAAATATGTATATGCAGCTTGACGGCCACCCTGAGCAATTGGAAAAGCCAATTTTGACAGCGCTTTTTATAGTGAAGTTGGCTGCAAGACAATTTTTTTTTGTCATTTTTGACCAGTAATTACATTTTAGCTATTTTTTTTTAAATTTAGTGTTTTTAACTCTATTTTTGTTTGTCTTTAGGGGCTTTTATTAAGCAAGATGAATAGCTCTGCTGTAGAGAATACGCACCGCCAGCGCTGCGTATGACGCTTTAAAACGCTCCTCTTGCCGCTTCAATTTAGGTTGAACTTTTCCTGCTTTCTTATATTCTATGGGACTTAACGCTAAACTTTAAAAGACTAAACAAAAAAACCACAGTATTTTTCTGATATGAAAAGAAAGAAAATTCAAATAAATAAAATAATTTTTATTTTAAAATTTTAACACTGATAGCAATATCTAGGATTATAAACTTGAGACTGTATGCACCACATAAAGTAATCATCACTGGAAAGTTTAATAGTAAACATGACCTTAATTATTTTTATTTGCACATTTCAGAAATGATTGTAACAAATGGTTTGTACAAAAAAATATCACTCACAATAAAATACATTTTATGGCTTTCTGATAAAAACCATAAAAAAATCAAAAACAACATGAAAATTAATAACAAAAAACGTAGTTGAAGAGAAAACAAAATATTAAACAAACAATAATAAATTGTAAAAATATTTTTTAATCAAATGCTTTTTAGTAAAAAAATTTTATTTGTTTAATAATTTAATATTTCATTCTTTTTTTTTTTAAAGTGAGTGAAGATAAATATAAGGCGGTAAATATGTTTTAACGTAACCCGTTACGTTTTTCAGTATTTTTAAATATGTTTTTAGTATTTCTGACATATTTATCAAACATGTTTAGGAGAAATATAAGTACCTGGGTACAAATAGGCATAAATACGTTGACTTCTCAAGAAGATTAAGCTATGGAACACTTATTATTTTAAAGCTGAGGTTGTCAAGATTTGTAATCTGCTGCCCAAATACTCAGAAATCACTTTGAATTATTAAAAAAAAATTTTTAAAACTTCCATATATCCCAGTGCTGCTGCTCTAAGGGATTTTAGTGACTTCCGGACGAATCATAGAAAATTACAGGATGGGACACATATCATTTTAAAGGGGAGACTGTCCAGATTTTTAATCTACAGCCCAAATACTCACAAGTTACTTTGGAGAATTTTTAAATTTTTTTTGGAAATTTCCTTATACCCTAGCACTTTTGTTCTAAACGGATTTTGGCAATTTCCGTTTTGCATCAGAAAACAAAAACTACGAAATTTTCAGAAAATATTAGAAAACGTCCATAAAGTTTAGAGCCTACAGATTTAATTAATTGTTGATTTTGGTAGTTTTCATGGGCAAAATCGGGAATGGTACCTTTTCAAAGTGGGAAATTGTAAAAACCCCACAAAGCAACAGCACGGGGGTATATAGAAATTTCAAAAAAAAATTTTAAAATAGTCCAAAATAACTTCTGAGTAATTGGGCGGTAGATTACAAATCTAGACAAAATCCCCTTTAAAATGATGTGTCCCATCCCGCAATCTTCTTTAGAAGTTACGTAGTTATGAATATTTGTACCCAGGCACTTATATTTCTCCTAAACATATTTGATAAATATACCATAAATACGAAAAAAATATATATGAATACTAAAAAAACGTAACGGGTTACGTTAAAACATATTTAACTCGGCATATTTATCTTCAGTCATTTCTTTTTTTTTTTTTTTTAATTTCTATCAGAAATTTGTTTAATAAACGTCTATTTAATAAAACTGTTTTTAATGAATATGACAGTAAATTAAAAACAAATTCTTACTAAATGAATTAAGCCTGAGATTAATTAAAAAAAATCAACTCTTAATTAAGCACAATCAATATTAATATAAATGGTTAATAAATTTAATCCGCTCCATTTGTAAAGGGTGATTTTTTGTGTACCATGTCCAGTTTAATCTATAATTCAATCATGAATCGACTTGTAAATCAATTCCGAAAGTTCTTAAAAAATCACCCAGTACATACGCACAGAGAAACAAAAAGGGGTAATAATGATAATGAATTAGTGATTTTATTAATATAATCCTACTAGTACTCATGCTAGATTAGTTAATAATGTCAAAATAACAACAAAGTTTTTAAATTATTTACTTACTTATGCAAAGCTACTACAGTGATTGTACAATTTATTCTCTTAATTTACATGTCGGCATTTGACAACAAATATTATTTGTTTTTCCGACTTTATATGACTTTATATAGTTGGCATTTAAAAAAAAAGTCTTTCAGTGTGGGGGAGTTAAGTTAACGTTACGTTGTGTTACAAATCGTGAGCGCTTAAGTTGAAAAAGTTTCTCACAGGCGTTCGTTTTAAAACAAACACTATAATTGTAACTTATGTAAGCTTACAAATTAATTTTTTTTTTTATATTTTGTTATAAAATTATTATAATTTTAATATATTTTGGAGTAAGTTGTTGGATTTCCAAATTAAGATGTTTCTTTTAATGCCCATCACAAAAAAAAAAAAAAAAAAAAAAAAAAAAAAAAAAAAAAAAAAAAAAAAAAAAAAAAAAAAAAAAAAAAAAAAAAAAAAAATTAATAAATTGGCGCCTCTATGAATGTAGTAAAAAAGAAAAAAAATACTAAAACATTTCAACGCCAACTTATATTTTGTGTAAAAAATGTTTAATCATTTTGGTCGTTTCTGTTAAACTCATTGTTTTTTTATTCTAGCTAGAACTTTCCACAAGCTTCTTAACGTTACCAACATTACCTTAAAAAGCTGTACTAAAAAACCTAATAAACAAGTTTTCCTTCAAGCCACAACATATTTTTTATTTAGAACTTTAGGCCTTTTAAAAATTTTCTTTAATTTTTTTTTTTTTTCATTTATTTCTTAGTGGCTTAAGTTCATTTGCTTATTATGGTCATAAAAAAAAAAAGAAAATTATTATTCAATATTTTCTATATGATTGACATGGGAATGGTAAAAGCAGCATGAAAGATTTATTGAACTTGAAAGATTAAAAAGTCACCACGAAAAAAAAAATTATAAAATAATAACTTAAGCGCTTTTTACGTAAGTAAAGAACGGATTTAAGGCAAGAAATATTTTTCTTAAAAACTGTTAGATCACTTAGCATGTAAACATGTTATTTAAAGCCTTATTAACAAACAGACCAAGTTAAATATAGCATATTTTAGCTCCTAAAGATAAGTGTAAGATTCGCACAACAAAAATATTTAACAATTAAAAAAACTGTCATTTTGCTAAAAATATACATGATTTTCAAAATTAAAAACAAAAGATTTAAAAATTTCTTAATGAATTTTAAATTCAGAGAAGTCAACGACCGAACTTTTTTATATCAAATCCAATCTTTTTTATAAGAAAAAAAAAAGAATTTTTACAAATGCTAATTTGATGCTTCTAATAAAAAAAATCAATGAATTTATGATTAATTATAACACTAGGCAACAGCTCAAAGAAAATCATACTGGAATTTTAAAAAATAACTTAAAAAATAAATTTTCCCAAAACACTTTAATGGCAATAAAACCAGTATTTAATATATTCGATTGTGAACGAAAAGTCAAAAAACTTTAGAAATAAAAAATGTTCCCATCCAAGAGCCGTGTATGGGGGACTAATGATATTTTTATTAAAGAAAATTTATTCCACTTAAGAATGAGTTAAAGACGCCGAAAGGGGAGTTTATTACCTTCAATTTTCAGCGCACCTTTTCTGGTGTGGACACTGTACAAAATTTCTCTTCCAAGAAGCACTACTGCATGCAAATTTGAAAAAAAGTACGGACTTACGTTTTTGCATATTTAACTTGATAAATTTAACTTCATTAAAAATTTAAAATTTTTTAAGATTATTCGTAACAAATCCGGTTTTCATAAATTTCACAGCGCATCCGAAAAAATTGCGGCTTATTCGTAGTTAGAAAATTTTTTTCCATTTGTTGCATAGTGTAATCAGTGATGATTATGAAGACGGCGAATATTGATCTTTCATAACATAAGAATTGTTTTTGTTCATCAATAAATTCTTAACATTCTTTTGGAAGCAAGCAGTGAACATTGTTTACGGAGAGAAATGCCATATATGACGACATTTTATTGCTGTTGCTCAATTATGGTTAAAACAAGAAAACCAAACGTGTCAAGTAACTTTTCATAGAACAAATTGTGAAAAATTTTAAAAGCGAATTTGCCAGTAAACCTAAAATTAATAGCTGCTACTGTAAACTGTAAAGAAAAAATTTCTTCATCAGAATTAAATTAAACCATAAAAAAATTTATATACAAAAATACAATTAAAAAATTAATTAAGCCATTTAAATAAAAAAATTTTTAATAAAAAAAAATTTTATAAAAAAAATTTTTTAATAAAAAAATAAATTAAAAATAATTTTTAATAAAAACAAAATTTAATAAAATAAAAATTTAAATAAAAAAGTTTTTAATAAAAAAATAAATTAAAAGTAATTTTTAATAAAAACAAAATTTAAACAAAAAAAAAATTTTTTTATAAAAAAAATTTTAAAGGAAAAAATAAAAAATATTAGTTTAAACCTTTTAAATAAAAAAATTAATAAAATAAAATTTTAATAAAAAAATTTTTTTATAAAAAAATTTTAAAAGAAAAAACAATAAAAAAAAATTAAATTAAAATATTTAAATTAAAATATTTAAATAAAAAAATTTAAATAAAAAAAATTTTTTAATAAAAAAAAATTTTTATTAAAAACAAATTTTTTATTATTATTTAATATTAATCAAGCTTAATAATAAAACAATTTTTTAAGATCTTAAGCTTGATTAATATTAAATAATAATAAATTTATAAGATCGAATAATTTAAGAAAATTATTACAAAAATTTTTTTATAAAAAAAAATTTTAAAGGAAAAAAAATGAGAAAAAAAAACAATAAAAAAAATTTAATTAAAGCAGTATCTGGAAAGCTTTCTTCTTGTCCAAAGAAAGACCTAGGTAAGAGTTGTGAGTTTAAAGGTTAGTCCATTGCTGAGTGCTCTACCGAGACAGGCAAACATAAATCATTTACTACTTCAAAACTATAATTCCCACATTTATTCACTTTTTTCTCTTCATGTTTTTATTTTTTTTTTAGATGGTAAAAATTAATATTTTATATTAAAACGTTTTAAAGCATTTTCATTTAACAACTTCCTAGAAATCATAGAAAACCACAAAACTTGGCTCTTTTTTTTTGCTGTGCAGAAGAATAATCACTCAGACAGCCATAAGAAATGGTAAAGACTTGTCCACTACCAGCAGATGGATGGATCCCCATTAAACTTGACAGTGACTATCAGAAAGTGGCCATTAAATATTATGACTGACTCAATGTTTCTTTACAATTATTATTAATTTTTTTTTTTTTTTTTACAACAACGCTGACGCTGTCTGTCTGCGTGTCGGTCCTCTTGTCTATCATTCTATTAAAATGCTTTCAAATGTAATTATTTTTAGAACAAGTCTAAATAAAAAAAAAAAAAGTAGTGGAAAATAAAAATAAAAGTTATTATTCCCCAGCAGCAGCCGCAGCAATGCAATTATGAACAAAATTAGAAGTAGAGAGCAAAAAAAAAATACTTTCTCTTACTATTTACGTTTTAGACATGAAAAATGCTATAAAAATTGTTTTAGCAAGAAAGCCAGATAAAAAGAAAAGAAAAAAAAAACATTAAACCAGAATAAATGAAATTGTATTTGAAAGCTTTAAAAGAGAAGAACGAAGTTTTTATATATGGTGATGGAATGAATACATTTTTAATGTTCATAATTAAATTGAGTGTTAAAAAGGTAAAGAAGAAGGCAGATATAAAATAAAAGTTTTAGTAATTACTTTAAAGACTTTTTAAATGTGATAAGGGGAGACGGACGACTGTCTTTAAAGCTAAAAAATTACTTTAATTAAGATAACTTGTTTTGTTTTTTCCAACAACTTCTTAAAAGGAAATTCAATAAAAAACCTTGGACACACAAGTATATTACAGAAAATAAATTCAATTTGAAAGCTTTTTACGTAAAACGCCACATAATCGTTTTCATGAGTATGAAGCACCGATCACTTCCCTTGAGAAAAGGTATTTCACAAACATATTTGAAAAACACACATCATTACAAACATGTGCAATGTTTTATACTTGAAACAGCTTGTAAGCAATTTCAAGTATGCTTGTGCAGACAATTCTTCCTAAAAAAAAAAAAAAAAAAAAAAAAAAAAAAAAAAAAAAAAAAAAAAAAAAAAAAAAAAAAAAAAAAAAAATGCTCCAGCGATAAAGCTTAATTAAGGAATGTCAGGTCACCAACGACGCTGGAATTAGCAAAATCAAACGATGAAGACTGAGAGGAGGAGTAGAATTCTATTCTTCTTCTTCTTCTTTTACCTCTTTTCGTTCTTTTCCTATTTCTCCTTGTTCTTCTGCTACTTCTTCTTACGCTACCTCTGGCTCCTCTTCTAAAATTTTCTGTGCTTCTTTCAATTCTTTTTATTATTTTTCTTTGTTTGTCTTTTACTTCTTGTTGTCGTTCTATTTCTTCTTTTATTTCATCTTGTTCTTTTTCTTCCTCTTCTTAAGCTTCTTCTATTTGTTCTTGTTCTTATTCTTGTGCTACTTCTACTTCTACTTCTTTATACTTTTACTTCTACTCTTTTCTGTGCTGAGTTTCTAACCCTCTGCTTTCTCGCTTTGAAGTTTCTCTAATTCAGTGGTCGTCGTCCCATAGCACAATTGTGCTAAAGCAATCACACGTATACTCTTACGCTCTTGTATTCAGTCGTGGTTTAGGTACCGATGGCTACACATGTGCGGATGCTTACGAATTTTTGTTTTAGTTTTTTTCTCTTTTTTCAGTAATCCTTGTCCAGCGAACATTTTGAAAACATAATGATATGTGAAAAATATTTCATGATAAATAATGCATTTGGTAACATGCAATGTATTCTATGTTACCAAATGTTCAAAGAAAATATAGAATATGTTATTAAAAGACATTACGATTCTTTTCATAGTGACATGAAAAGTTTCAAAGACAAGAAAAGGACAATTTAGACATGGTAAAAAACATTTATGTAGAAAAAATTAAAGAATGGCTACTTGTTGTTGATGAAAACAATGCAAGGGCAGAAAAAAATACAAAAAAAATACTTATCTGTTTTATTGACAAATGGTAAAATATTTCTTAAATAAATTATATTGGAAATGCTTCATTTTGCGTTTGCTGGGTAATTCTCTCACTAATACAAGCTCATTTTTAGTTTTGACGACCACTGCTCTAATTCCATTCCTTCCACCTTTTTTCTCTTCCATATGTAGCACAAGTGAACCACATCTTAAGACCCACAAAAGCCCGCCTTAATATACTTCCTTGCATCCCTGTTAAACTTTATCTAATCTTAGACTGCTGCTTTATTATTTTTTTTCTGCTGCCAAATTTTCGATTTTTTAAATAAAAAATTAGAAAAAACGGAAAAATATTTTTTCAGTTTTTGTTTTCTTTTTTTTTTTTATTAATATAACGTAAGCGAGAGTTAACCCACTTTTTGCTATTCACGTGGGTGCGTAGCTTCCTAATATTTACAACAAACGCCAAACTATCATACAGAACGCTCTGCTAACCATCTAATACACAAAATTAAATTACAAAAGGTTCAGTGAACTCTACTTCCTTAAGTTTATCTCTAACAAAAACTCATGCCGCTGAAAGAGTTTGAAATTTTTTCATAATTAATTAAAGTGCTGCTTGTATTAAAGGGTTTTTCAACAAGAACAGCCTTATAATAAGCAGTATTTTTCATTTATAAGTGATAAAAAAAAACAAAAACGTTTAGATCATGTATCATATAAAAAATTGTTTGTGTTAAGAAACAAAGTTCTTGATGAAGAACTCGTTAATTAAAAAAATTTCTTTTGTTATAACGCATTTAAAATTGACTTAAATGCTTTTGACCTTAGAACACCAAACATGTAACAACCGCGCAAAGCCCTTTTTGTCTACAAAAAAGCAATTACGTATTATAAAGCTTTCATATCTCTAATACTTCATTCTGTAAATTTAAAAATAAAAAAAGACGTCATAATTTTATGTTTTAAGAGTTAAAGATTTTTCAAAAATAACCAAAAAAAAATAAATTAACTTTGGCTTTAATATTCAATACAAATTTTTGTTTTTTTATATTTAAAAGTTCTAATTCATTTGAATAATGAATGGGCAAACACTATACAGTGTAGGTTAGATTTAATTTTAAAGTTAAATTTGTTGGTTAAAAAAAAAATATCAAACAAGTTTAAACAACATGTGTGTGAAGATAAATACTAACTAGACGTATTTATAGGTTTTTTTTTAAGTATCGCATGCGATAAAAAAAATTTCCATGCATATTCTTCACATCTGTACTGAATTTAAAGGGGTTTCTAGAGAGATGAAGCCATTTTGGCCCAACCTTTCCATCTCAGTGCATATGTGAATATGTATGGAAATTTTTTTATCGCATGCGATACTTTTAAAATAAAGTATTTAATTAGACATATTTATCCGCACATACATTTAAACAACTAAATAAATTAGTTAAGCAAAAAAAAAAAAAAAATTAAGGGGCACTTTTAAATATTTTTGTGAAAAATTACATTTAAGGCCAGAACTTGAACCATTTAAGCAAAATGTTTGGGAAATAAGCTTTCGAAGTCTTGCTCAACAGGGACGTGAACCATACAGGGTAATTTTAGTTGGACAAAAGCTTCTTGTTGAGTTCACACACAATAATTTTATTCGTCGTTTTTAGCCTTGCTATAGCTTTTCTTTTTTGACAGCCTTAAAAGGTATAAATATAACTACAATTGCCCTGCATGCAATTTAGTTTGCGTTTCTCTGAAATAAACAAATGAAAATAGCAAGGAAAGAGGAATGGCAAGAGATACATTCAAAGAAAATTAAAATTTAAGACTTTAATCAAGTAAAACAATTAATAAAAATTTTAAAATCGCCCTCTTTTATCTTGTCTGCCTAACTCACTCTTAAACTAGCGTAAGTATGATTGATTGATGAATGATAATGGTCAAAATGAAAAACCACAACAAACAGAGCTTCAGAAAAAGCTTTAACGAAACAGAAGTTTTATAATTTTTTGTAAAGTTTCAAACAAGAAAGAAAAAAAAAAATAAATCTTAAGAAAACTAACATTGAAAGATAAACTACACACTAGTTGTACATGTATTTTTTGATATTTGAACTACATACAATGAAAATATAAAAAAACCAAGTCAAGATCATCTATCTATTCAGTGTGTTATAGCTAGTAATAAACTTAACTTGTATTAATTCAATTTTTATACAATAACAAAACCTAAAACAGCTCCATTAAAAAAAAAAAAAAAAAAAAAAAAAAAAAAAAAAAAAAAAAGCAGATGCAGATCTGTATTTTACATTTAAATACTGGAAGAAATTTTTAATCAATGTTTTTTTGATTCTTTGTTATTAAGCTTGAGGTCTTCAAGGTAACTACCCTGAACTGCATTTTCGAATACGATAGGAGACTGTACAGCAAGTCAGTCCTTGAGGTTCCATTACTAAGATTGAGGGCTTCAAGGTAACCATACTGAGCTGCATTTTAGAATTAAATGCGAGAGCAAATTCTCAAGCAAGTTAGTCTGTTATTGGCCAATTTTTTGTTTTAGATATTTTAAGATCCTATTATTAAGTTTGAGGACTTCATTGTATGCGTACTGAACTGCATTTTCGAATACGATAGGAGACTGTACAGCAAGTCAGTCTGTTAATGGCCAATTCTTTTGGATTCTTTGAGGTTTCATTACTAAGATTGAGGGCTTCAATGTATCCTTACTGAGCTGCATTTTCGAGGAAATTCTCAAGCAAGTTAGTCTGTTAATTGCCAATTCTTTTTTGGATTTTTTAAGGTCTTATTATTGGCTTCAGTTCTTCAACGTATCCATACTGCATTTTACTATTAAATACAAGAGGAGATTTTCAGGTAAGTCAAGAAGTTATTTGCAGAATCTTTAAAGTCCCATTTTTAGCTTAAGCTTTCAAAGCATATACACTGACTGATTTTCGAATTAAATACGAAAGGAGATTATCAGGCCAGTCAAGCAGTTATTGACCTTGGATTCTTGGATTCCTTGCAGTAACATTATTATGCCTGCCATTTTAAATGCATCCATACAAAACTGTGTTTTATAATTAAATATGAGAGGAGCTTGAAATTAATTTGCTACAGTTCCCAATCATATAACCACCAAACCTTAAAAGCTACCCTCGTATTTTATTTAAGTTTATTATTGTTAGATACTTGGCTTTATATGAATTATAAAAAGCAAAAAAAAAAAAAAATATTCAAAATAAACCACAAACACTCATGCATTTATTAACACCCATTACTGGTGAATTATAATTGATAAACACCAGCCACTAACTTAACGTAAATTGTTGTCTGTCTTTGGCTTAATTTAATATTGTTTCGAAGGTTAAGTTTAACAACAGCAAAAATAACAAAAACTATAATAATTAACGGCTTCTCTTTTTTAATTTGAATTAGCAACAAAGAAAAGATCTTAGATTTCGATAACATCAATGTTAATTGCAAGAATGTTGGCAAAAGATCTTGAAAAATAAAAATAACAGAAACACAAATGAAAATTAATATATCACTTGTATGTGTGGCTGTGTGTAAGTACATTTTGGGGTAAAATTAACAAGAAAATGTAATTCAAATTTGCTGCAATTTCATTACCATTTGAAATTTTTAAATGAATTCAAAAAAATCTGCAAGAAAAAAAATTTATATCTTTATGGTCCTTCGAACCGAAGCTGTAAAGTTATGGATGTCTGCATGAAAGCAAAGTACAAAGTTTAAGTTATACTCGCCCAAAGGTTAGGTTAGATTACACAGGGCGCAAAAAATAAGAAAAACAGAAACTGGGTTTACTTGGGTCCTCTGACGTGGTTCCTTTGTGATACCTGTATAGAAGGAAATGAAGAAGAAGGATAGCAATATAGAAGAGTGAAAGGAAAGGAGATAAAGAAAGCAATAGAGAAAGAAACGAGGCCATGTACTCGCAGCATGTCGACCCTTATAGTCGGCAGCACAGTAAGACCCTGCAGGCAACGCTGTCCAAAGTGGAGCATGCCGAAATGCGAATGGTCTTATTTTTGAATCCAGGCAATCATGCATATTTCTTTGAAATTTTTTATGTGACAAAATTTTTCGAAGTTAGAGAATAATAAACATTCTTCTGAATTTTTTTTTTTTTTTTTTTTTTTTTTTGTAAAAATTCTTAAACCAGAGATTTTTTTTATACTAAGAACAACAGACTCTATATTCTTAACAAAAGGAAAGGGCAAATTTAAAAGGTCTCGGGAATTTTTATTTATAATTTAGCTAAATAAATGATCAGAATTCAGGCAACTAATTTGGTTGAACATCAAATATTCAACTGAATTAAATTTTTCAATTCTTATTCGGTGTTATAGCCCAACATATTTTTAAGAAAACAAAATTTTGTACTGCATTATCGAGTTCCGCTTGCTACAACTACCAACTTCAGTTATCCCAACTAAATTATTGATTCGCAACAAATTTAGTTCTCACAACTAAAGTTATTTTTAGAGTGTAAGAGTAAGAGTAGAAAAGAAAAACGAGTTCATCATCTAAACCAATAGCTTGACAACATTTTCAGCCGACAGCGCTCCCTGAGTGAAAGCTCAAAGTGTTGCCGAATTTACTAAATGTTTAACTGTCAAAACCCGCTCACATTTTAATATTTATGATCAGTATACTCTGGCAAATCATCATGAATAAATTCACGTTGCAACAGAGCTATCAAGATATAGCAGATGACTTAATGGTTTTAAGGGCTCACACAGTAGCTTATATCGATCAGGGAATATTTACTCTCCAAATGACGCGATAACAGTAACACATCGAAAGGATTGAATGGGGGTACTGCAGAAAACATAGTCGTCGATTGGTATAATGAAATGCGTGCTCTTATTAAATTTTTTTAAATGGGAGGGCCAGGTCAAGAATACCTGCAAGTGCCATGCACATCGTCAAGAACAGCTGCGAAAGTCGAAAACTGGATTTCAAGTGTTTAAAAAAAGACTTCTTGTGAATTAAAATTTTATTTTTAGTATAATTTTTTACAATTTAAAATTAACAGACTAAAAAACAACTTATAATTGAATATTAAAGCCAGTCAAAGCAAATCATCTGTTTGGAATTGTGACAAACGCATTTCATGCCTAAGCTCTCTTGCTCTATTTCATTATAACCTCAAAAATAAATTTACATAAAAGAAAGAAATACAGAGAAGAAATTTCCCTAGTCAAGCTTAAACATAAGACCTCAATCACGGATGCATTTGTTTAGAAACAATTGAAAAATTAATATTTAAGAAAATCCAACTTACACACTAAGAAAACGGTTTTAAATAAATTTCAAAGAAAATCTGCAACAAAGGCAAGTAGTGGCAACAACAACAACAAAACTTTCGCATAAAATTTACACAAAACTATTAAATTTTAAATGTGAAATACTTTCTCAAAAAACGCACAAACGAAGAAAAATTATGGTTTTAAGTCACACAATCATATTTTGTTGTTGTTGTTTTCGTCTTACAGATTTTGCTTTTCTTTTCGTTGCTTTATTTTTTTTTTATAGCTGTTGCTGTTGCTGCCTGCTAAGCTTCAAATCGTACTTAATGCTGTCTGTCAACCAACTGATATTGCAGCCACGATCAAAGCGGATGCTTTTGGCATGACTTGGATAAGAAATTCCTCTACGTTATTTTAGAAAAAACGAGGATGATGATGAACAAGACATTAAAGACGTTAAGAGAATGTGTATGAATAACTGTGACGGCGACGGCATGCAATGAAGATCATCAAGCAAAAACAAAACAAAAAAGAAATTAAGAAATAAACACTTTAAGTTATTTTCACCCATAAGCCTCAATTTCAAGCAATACTCACACAATTACAAGATGCCACATGGAAAATGAGATATTTTTGTTTGTTTTGGAAATGGAAAAACATCACGATTTGCACAGGATAATAAAAATCTTTTTTATAAGTTTTTAATTTCTATTTAAACTATTTCGAAATTCGATCGGTATCGAATAAAGTAATTGCCTGCTGGGGCCGAATTACGGCACTCAATTTCAATACAATTTAAATGAAATTTCAAAAAAAAAAAAAATTTTAAAATACTCCAAAGTAACTTCTGAGTATTTGGGCGGTAGATTACAAATCTAGACAGTCTCCTCTTTAAAATGATATGTGTCTCATCCCACAGTCTTCAATGGTTCATTGGGAAGTTGCTAAAATCACTTAGAACAACAGCACTGGGTTATATGGAAATTTCAAAATAATCCAAAGTAACTTCCGAACGAACCATAGAAGATTACCTAAAGGGAAGATTGTCTAGATTTGTAATCTACCGTGCAAATACTCAGAAGTTACTTTGGATTATTTTAAAAAAAAAAAAAATTTTTAAGTGTTCATATACCTCGGTACTGCTGCTTAAAATTTCTCCCCGAGTCTAGTATTAATTAAGAACTCAAAGACTTTCTTGAGTGATTTGTACACCTTGTCCGACGGTTATAGGGAAACGGGTTCAAATTCGACCATTACAGTGACAACTTCGTTACATAACCTGCAGGGGTCATTTTTACTGATCCTTATATTTGCCAAGTATTTCAATACTCTGCAAGGTCCAGTCATGAATCCCGTGACAATGCCAATTTCTAACAAAATCAGGCCAAGAAATTCCTTCGTGCTCTTACGTGATCGGAATGGAATCAGTTCTTTGCGCTATCCTGATACCACTTGTTTCCTTCCAGTACTGTTGCGATTCTCTTTCCAGCCACTCAATAGAACTCAGCTTAGTAGAGCTACCAAATAGTCTGCAGAATGATTGTAGGCCAATGAATCTATTGCACCTTTTCTTGCGAGGTTGTCTGCTTTCTCATTGCCATGTAAGTAGTGGAGACATATAAAGAGAGAAGAGGTAAGGAGTGGAGGGAAGAAATGAGAAAATAGATAAGTGGACAGAGGTCAGTGGAGAAGAGCAGTAGAGAGAAGGTTTGTTTAGAAGCAAGGCGAATTCATACCAGGTGAAATCATTACGCATTTCTGTGCTTAAAATATTCTTGATTTGTCAAAAAAGACAGAGATGGTTTATGGACTCCAACCATATAAATGGTAACAATTTTAACAAATCAGGAAAAAAATTTAAGCGCACACATGCTATCACCTAGTATGAATTCGCCTTGGTTAGTAGTTTCCTGCCTGTAATGAAAATGAAAACGATACTGGAATTGCAGAGAAGAGGGCATAAAAAAAATAAACAAAAAATATCAAAGGTGCAACTCAGTGCTTTTAGCTCTGCTTTGAGAGCTTTTTAAAGTTTTCAATGAGACCATTTATCGAGCTAGTGCGTATTATTACTCTTCGGTTTCACTTCGTATAGAGTGGTTTTCTGGGAGGTTTTTTAACTAGGCGTTTTTTTTAGATTTCGCTGCTTTTTGTAAATTTAAAATGTGACAACACTGACACAAAACAACTGAAGAGCAAGTTTGATTCAAGATTGAGTTTGTAAAACAAAATATTTAGGAGGAAAAAAAAAAAAAAAAAAAAAAAAAAAAAAAAAAAAAAAAAAAAAAAAAAAAAAAAAAAAAAAAAAAAAACTCTTTTCAGAATAAAGAAAAACTATGGCACAGGGCAAAATTCTGTCTCCTTTTCTAGTGATTTTAAAACAAAAAAATATTTTTTTTCATTTAAAGCTCAAGTCCATATTCCAAGCAATCACATTCTCCAAGCAACTTTCTTCAAGTGCTACCAACTCAACATGCAACTTATAGTGCCACTTTAGTTAAAAGTGTTTAAAAAAAAAACCTCTAAGGCAAAATGTAACTTTATACACACACTCAAAAACAACACATACGATTACATTTCAAATGTAAGTTAAAATAGAAAGAAAACAAAAATAACAATAAAATTAAAAAAATACCTGAACAATTCACAGAGCAGCTGCTGGTTTAACCAGAAAAAAAATTAAAACTGAAAGACTGCCTGCCATGGTTTCTGTTTTCTAAAATGCGTTGCATTGAAAGAAGCAAAAAAAAAAAGTAAATAAATAAAACACCCATTTAGGCATAAAGAAGAATATGCAACATAAGATTGACGTTGCCAACTTCACATATTTTCAAAGGTCGTTTCAAGTGAGTTGAGTGAGCGAGTGAATGAGTTTGTAAGTGAGCGTGCAAGGGAACACTCATGCGAATATGTTTGCAAGTAAACATGTTTGTAGCTTTAAGGCAGCATCTGTTTAATGTTTCATATGCTGGCACTACTACCATAAAATGATGTTGTTGTTTAATGATAATGATGAATATTAATGTTGTTGTTGTTGAAGATGATGATGATGATGAAGCTTTATAGAGTCTGTTGAACTGTTGTTTTGTTGTATCTACTTACGCAGTTACTGCTATTGTTGCTGTTGCTATATGCAGTTGTTGTATGTTGTGTTACTCTTAACAGTTGTTGTTAAGTTTTCTTTTTTAGTTTTGAAGTGCTCTAGTAATAATTTTTTTTTTTTTTTTTTTTTAAGCCGGCCTTTTAGATACAAAACCACTTCACCGCGTTTTTGATTGTATAGTTTGTTTTTATTTCTATTTTTGTTTTTTTTTGTTTTTTTATAGTGCAGATTCTCTAAAAGTCAGTCATCTTTTAGTTGTAAAGCTAACTGACCCTTCCTCTCTCTATATGGGTAAAAGAAATTACTAAAACAACAACACAGTGACAGAGTAAAAGAGATAGGAAAGCGTAGCAAAATTACAAAAATCAAAGGTAAACAATTAAAGCTAAAAATATCTTTAATATTTAAGACTTAAAAATATTTACAAACACCCGCAAACAGCACTGAAACTTAAAAGGAATTTTTATTTGATACCTTCTTATTAGTGTATTATTTCTGTGTACCCTAAGATCCTCACGATCTTTTATACAACAATGCTGAATGAGAGCTGTTCTATTGCCCTGGGAGTGTGGAACAAGTCTTCTGCTAGGAAACCCTAAGACCGTCTCATTGTACATGTTTAATGTTTTCGTTACGCAAACTATTGACTATTCCCACAAATTTTCTATCGCATAATTAATGATAATTAAAGCCACAATGTCCTGACAACTATTTTATCAGGAGCTGCTTGAAATTACAGTTCTGGCTTCTGGGATATGGCTTAGCAATACAGGCCAGACAGCAATTCCCACTGTGTTGAGAATTGTGATTTGACTTAGGAATAAGTTTTCTTTTTTTAATAAAGCCTGAAGAGAACTTAATTTGTTTCCAATCGAAAATTCAGTTGTGATAATCAAATTTTTTAGTTGTAGCAACCAGAATTCGCTAATATAGACCAAAATTTAGTTCTATTAAAATATTTCGAGCTGTAACACCAATTTTCTATTGTCAAGATTAAAAAAAAAAATTCGATTATCACAACTGAATTTTTGATTGACAATAAATTTAGTCTTCCCAAACGTGCAAGTATTGTTCTGGTCTGTTTACTCATTGGCATGGCATGTAAAGAATCCCAACTGTATTGAGACAGAACTAATAGTCTGGCGATGGCTGATCTAAGCTCAAAGAGAAAATTTCAATATAATTTAAAAGAAAATTTCGATCAATATCAAATGTAAGAATTTGGCTTTAGGTTAGCATGAGATTCATGGGTATTTTAATTTGTCAATTTTCTGAAAGAAAATTAACCAAAAAACGGCCACAACTTTAGTTATTCACAATAAAAAATTCAGTTGTGATAAATAAACGATCTTACAGCTGAAATATTTTTAAGAAAACTAAATTTTGGACTGTACTACCGAATTCAGTTTGCTTCAACTAAAATATTTTATTATTACAATTGAATTTTTGCTTGGCAAACGCCACGCCCCAATTTCTTATTATTTTGATGGTTTAAGTTTTTCGTTTAAAAATCGGAATTTAAAAAATTTGTGATGTTTAATGTTCAAACAAATTGATGGTTATTTCTGTGTCTTTGTATGGAAAATTAAGAAAATAGTAAAACCACTTGCTCGATACCGAATGTGACTATTTGGCTGCTGCCCTATTGGAGGGTAGAGAGTAGTTTAGGGATCTCAATATCAAAGCGAATTTAGCTTTATTTTTTGCGACTTTTTATGGAAAATTATGAACATTTTGTAAACAGCTAATCGATATCTGGGAGGACTTTAGCGAGTAGCCCCAAAGCAATTAACGTCTAACAAAATTTGGCTGAGGACAACTTAAAATTCTTTTTAGCTGAAATAAAAACTTCTTTTCATTGTTAGTAATAAATTCTGCATATTTACTTACTACATCAATTTACTAACTAACATTTGAGCTGTTATATTTGAAAGTGGTATAAGTCCACTTTAAAAAAAAAAAAATTAGTCAGCGGTAATTCTAGTTATATGGTGTCCTTATCTTGCTAAAATTACCACTATCTCACTATTTTTTTTAAGTGGACTTATACCTTTTTCAAATATAACAGTTGGTTTTCACTTGTCTATAGAAGGTTTTCAATTAAAATTATTGTTAACAGTAACACTGGAAGATTTAAGCTGTCAACTGTTTTTTTTTTTTTTTTTTTTTTAAATATTTATTTATTTATTTATTATTACTAACAGTTTAATTACAAATTAAGTGTTAGTATTTAAAGAGCAATAGCATCATAGGCCTTCAGCTCTGTCAAAATAGTTATTACATAAGATATACATATAAATTAATGTGAATTAGATATTGTTATATAGATTAATTTGTTTTAGAAAGCGGGCTATTAATTGTATGTTAGTTTTAGAGGGTGTTGATAGATAGGTTTTTGGGTCGTTGTTTTTAAAAATTTGAATACGTGTAGAGTTATATTGTTGACATTCGATGAGAAAGTGAAATGGATGTGAGTTATCGATGCAGTCGCAATAGGTTGGAATGTCCATATTAAGTGTCCGTGACTAAGTCTAGTGTAGCCAAGTCTGAGTCTGAAGAACTTTACCATGTCATTTCTGTTGATGGGAGCTGATACAAGATCATTTATAGTGTTGCGGTTGCTGTTTATAGATTTGTACCACGAGGAGGTCTTTTCATATAATAAGTCCTTACAGATTCTGTTAAAATTGGTGAAAATGAACTTGTTTATATCATTGCGATCGAAATTAGGACAAGTGAGGGTAGGGGATATTGCTGCGCTTTTTGCGGTTATATCAGCCAAATCATTACCTTTTATGTTTTGGTGGCCTGGGATCCAGAGAATTTTGATTTTTGGATATTTTTCTATAATGACGTTCCTGATATGCTTTGCGTATATATTGTTGTTTGAGGTATTCATTATGGATTTTATTGATGAAAGAGAGTCGGTACATATAATGAACCTACCAACTTGCGTTCTAATGTGGCTTATTGCCTCATAAATGGCAATTAATTCTGCTATGTAGATAGAGCTGTAGGCGACTTTTTTGTTGTTAGTGCGAGCACCCCAATTTACATGTGATCCGTTAAAGTCTTTGTTGTTTAATTCTAATAATTCTTTATAAACATTGAATTAAATTATTTTTCTATATAAATTTAGAGCAGTTGCCAAAGTCCATTTGCAAGTTTTCTACAACGCAAATAATTGTTCTCTAGTTGTGATAAAAAATGAAATACAAATACTAAAGCTACGGTCACACTAAACAAATATTTGTCGACATAAGCGTAACCACTATTTTTATAGTCTAACATGGCTTTTGTTACATAAAATTAATTCAAATAATCTGGTAATGCAAGTATGTTACTTTAAAAAAATATTAAATTAATCTAAAAGAATAAATATTACTTCAAAATATATAAACGTATTTGTAGCTGACATAGTGGTCATGCTTTTTTGGACAAATATTTGTTTAATGTGACCGTAGTTTTACAAACGATATGTAACACTCGTATATCAAAAGCCTAGTGAGTGCTATTTGTTTTAACTATTTATCAAGACTTGACAAGACATTTATTTAATGAAAATAGATAAATAATGAAAACTAAGTCATGAAAATTCATACAATGATAAATTGTTAACTTAAAATAAATAAATAAAGAGCAAAAAAGAGTCAGTTATTGAGGGAACTTTCACACAACGGGCAACACTCTTAAGAACACAAAAACCATTTGGTTTTTTTTTTTCTTTTTTGTTTAAAACATTTGCATTTTCTATATTTGCTATTCATTTAATTCATTACAGCTTTTGCTTTTTTTAAAACTAAAAAGAAGTAGTAAAGTAAGGCCTTTTGCAGATTAAAGACTCAAACGTTTTTTTTCTCATGTCAAGTATCAGTTAAACGATAACAGTGGTCAACACTGACGGGTTTTAGGTACCAACGCTAAATTGTGAATAAATTCAAAATCAACACTGAAAAATTTTATATTGACTTTCGATTAATTAATGTGTTTTGATTAAGAATATGACACTGGTTTAGACCCTAAGCCTGCAATTTTTCATATTTTAAAAATAGCAAAATATTACTTGTATAACGCGGGTTATTCGGTACCAACGCTAAATTGTGAATAAATTCAGAACTTGTGCTTGGATTTTGATGTAATATTGATCATTGTATTCTTAACATATTTATATTTATTAAGTTTAAAAAAAATTTTTTTTTATTTTTAATTTTTTTTTTAAATTTTTTTTTTATTTGTTTTTTAATTTTTTTTTTTTAATTTTTTTTTTTAATTTTTTTTAAATTTTTTTTTTAATTTTTTTTTAAATTTTTTTTTAAAATTTTTTTTTTAAATTTTTTTTTAAATTTTTTTTTTTTAATTTTTTTTTTTTTTTAATTTTGTAAATATCTCAGCAATTAGAAAACTGGTAAAAAAAATTGTTAATAAAATGATTTATTGACTATTTTATGCCCGATCCTTATGTGTTTCCGTAAGTTTATTCAGAGCTGGTTCTCGAGTAATTACAAAATAATATGCAGCGCCACCCTAAATGCGTTTAGTTCGTAAAATGTCAAAAACTAGAGCTGTTGTCAAAAAAACCAGTGTCATATTCGTAATCAAAACACATTAATTAATCGAAAACGAATACAAACACTCTGGCAAATTTTATAAATTGGATTTTAGTTACGCCGTCTTACGTTTATAGGTGTCTTGACAAAAACAGTGATATGTGGCAACATTGGTCTGTCAAAAATTCTTAATTAAACGAAACACTCTGGAAAGTTGTTCAGCGTTGACCAGTGTAATAGACAAAAATATTACGCCTTCAGCAAGTATATGCCAACAAATTGAAAAAAAATTTGTTTTTTAAAATTTTATTGATCTAGATAAGCGTCACACTCAACAGCTACTTAGATTGTCGACTTGTACTGAAAAACTGATACCGAAGCCTCATGTAATGTTAATGGTAATGGGTAATGGGTCTTTTTAAGAGTGTAGTTGTCTTGACGAACCCAGCATTATGTGGTATTTTTGGTCATGCCAAAAACTCAACAACAGTTTACACTCTTATACAGTGTATAACAGTTTTCAATTACTTAAAATTTTACAACAACAACAATTTTATATTTTATATTTGAAACTGTGTCAGTAAGTAAGAGAAATTTCTTTAATTTTTTTACTTTAAATGCCAGCGCAACAATACAAAACAAGTCAAGACTAAACTTGTTAACAATAAATTTTAACAAATTTCTTTTCAAAAAAATAGATTTTCTTTGTTGTTGTTTATTTTTATCTTAAATTTCAAATTTAACCGCCAACAGCCAATAAACTTTTCCTTTAACACAAAAATCACGGTCATGCAAACATAAATATTAAACATTATTGGTCATAGTAAAACAACTACAACAACAACAAATAAATAAATATTAATCGTTTATGTTTTTTTTTATAAGTGGAAGAAGAAAAGAAAAATTTTTTTATATTTACTTTTGGACTTTGAATGTTTAGGGAAAACTTTAGTTTGGAAAATGCTTGAATAAAAGAGAAAATTTATGCACAGACACATATGCAAACACAAACACAAACTCAGGTAAAACAAATGTTTAGCACTGTTTGAATTTTCCCATCTCGCCAGCCCAACAAACAAAGTCATGGCAGCTTGAAAAAAAAACTTTTTTTTTTTGCTTTAAATGTGACTGAAAGAGTAACTCTTCGGCCTGACTGTCTGGCATTACAGCGTAGTGGTAGAAAGACAAAAAGTACACACATTTATTTGTTCGTTATATGTCGGTCGGTCAATAACTTATGACAAACAATGACAGCACCAGAAAATACCATGTATTTACGAGTTTGTATGTAGCTGCGTTTGTGGCAGCAGCAATAACTGCAGTCAATATTTGAGGCAAGACATAAATTTATGATGCGAACAAGGAGGAGCCAGCGCTGCCAGCAAGTAGTATGAGAGTGTCGTATTAACCGCATGTAACCTAGAGATTCTTCCAGTCATTAGTTTTGTATGCGTTTTTAAACATTTTTATTTTATTTTTTTTTTTTTTTTTTCTATTTTTGCTTAATGCTTTGCCTGTCTATGAAATGTAGTTGTTGTGATACCTCAAATGCAACAATGTTGCAGCAACAGTAAGTGGTAAAAGTGGATGTGAGTTTTAAGGCAGCCATATTTCAAGGAATTTTTATTTAGTTAGATGAAAAATAAAAATTTTTGATAACTCACAGTGGCGCAACGCTTTTGAAAATCAAACAAAAAATAAAAAAAATTATTAAGCTATTAGACAAAAACATTCAATAAAATCATAAATGAAGCAAAAACGTTAGAGGCAGTTAATTCAATTATTAGGAACTTTTTATAAGCTAAAAACTATAAACACGCAACTGAAGTACTTCCCGTAGATTAGTTAGAGCACTAAGTTACCTATCTAAGGAGCGCGGGTGTAACGCCTGCTAGAGGCAAGCCAAAAGGAATTGTTCTTGTTCAAAAAAAAAAAAAAAAAAAAAAAAAAAAAAAAAAAAAAAAAAAAAAAAAAAAAAAAAAAAAAAAAAAATATATATATACTTTTGAGAAAGTTGTAAGTTTTTTCTGTGGAGTTTTAAAGTGGACTCAATGCCAATTTTTTGTTAAAAAAAAAGTTATGATGAAGCTTATGTGGAAGCTTCGTGCATACACAAAATTTTCGACTTAAGAACTCAGAAAATCCTCATGCGAGCCATGAGAAACAAATGCACCCACAACGGGTAACTGTCTGGTCAGCCATTTTAAGATCAAGATCAATTACAGCATCAAAATTTCAATACAATAAATATAAATTTAGCTCCAGATAAAGAATTTTGCCTTAAAAAATATTACAAAACGTTTGTAAGAAATCTTAGGTAATTTTTTTTAATTGCTTTGACTGTGGACGACATTTGTTACAGAAACATGATAACGGAATTCTTGTGCGGTTTTAGCAAAACAGCGCCACCTGCCCCACAGCAAGTGAAACAATCAATTTATTGCAGCATGTAAGATAAAAGAGCCCTCTTACTGTAACACCTTTGCTATTGAGAGAAAATTTAACATTATTTTTTCAAGCAATGAAATATTTCATAAATTATGTGGAAAAAAAATTATTTCATTAAATGAAAGAAATTATTTCATTAAATTAATGAAACTATTTGAATCAATGAAAAATTTTAATGAAATCTTTGCATGGAATTTATGAAAATTTTTTCTTTCTGTGTAGAAAGGGTGTTCAGTAGTATAATGTTTTATTGAAAAACAAAAAAATTTTCATTAAATTAATGAAATTATTTATGAAATATTTCATTGCATCAATGAAAAATTTTAATGAAATCTTTGCATGGAATTTATGAAAAAATTTTCTTTCTGTGTAGAAAGGGTGTTCAGTAGTTTAATGTTTTGTGGAAAAAAATTATTTCATTAAATTAATGAAATTATTTATGAAATATTTCATTGAATCAATGAAAAATTTTAATGAAATCTTTGCATTGAATTTATGAAAAAAATTTCTTTCAGTGCAGACAATATGATTGATGCTAAACGATGTTCAGTAGTTTATATTATGTGAAAAAAATGTATTTCATTAAATTAATTAAATTATTTGAATCAATGAAAATTTTTTCAAGAAATCGTTACATTGAATTTATGAAAAAAATTTCTTTCAGTGCAGACAATATGGTTATATGCTAACAGGGTAAGGTGTTCTGTAGTTTAATATTCTTATGACATAATGCGCTTTGCAAAAAGCCTTTTCTCAAAATTAATTTTAAAGCTGTTTAAAGCAATTTTTCATTTAGCAAAACCACTGTTCAAGATAAATAATCTTTTTGAACTTCATATTGAAATTTAAAATTTCCGTTACAAAAATTTTATAAAGATGAAATAAACTGAATTGCAACTTTGTAGGATTTACTTTTTGTTTTGGTTAATTTTTTTTTTTTTAATTTTCAAAACCATAAAATTGTTTTGTTTTTTTTTATTATTAAATTGGGAGATTTATTCCATTTGATTGTTAAAAATTTCTAAACGAGTTGTTTGGTTTTGGCTTTTTTGCGGTGTTTTCTATTGATCAAATATTGTTACAGCAAAAGCTACTTGCAGCAGCAACAAATTTTAAAGCCGCCAATAGACATTGACTTTTTTTGGTTTGGTTTTTTTACTAAGTCTGTCATACGTTTTATGAAAACCGCCGCGCCGCCTAAAGCTAACTAGACACAAGCACACATACTTAGCAACATTGTTTTTTTTTTAATAAGAAAACTGCTTTTGTCGCTTACAATAACAACAACACGACTGCATTAAACTATGGTTTGACTTCAAAGACAACTAATTCTTTTTCTTTTTATAACAACAAACATTTAATAATGTCTCATTGTCTCTCCTCTTAACAAATCTTTAACATTTTTTCTAATAATTCTCATCACAAAGATCGTCATCATCATCATTTTTAATGGCGCCAAATTGCGCTACAATAATATAGAAACATCTAAAGCAGGAGAGGAGAAAGGAGTGACAAAGTCGACATCATACCTCAACCACACCACAACAATTTCAATGATGCTGTTGTTATTGTTGCCGCCATGAAATTGACCATTATCAAAACAGCAGTAGCGTTTGACATAAAAATCATTTAAAACATGTTGTGTTCATAAGTTGATTTATACTTTAGTTTGCTAGTTAGTTGTAGCTTTTGCGGTTTAGGATTAAATTACAACAACAAATAAATAATCTTTTCCCCTTTAAGTATTTGCTGGTCATGTTTAAACGTTAGTAAGAACAAAAAAAAATTTTATAAAAATCAGCGCTTTTAAAAATTGACATCTAATTGCCGTTTGAGTGATTAATTTAATTGAAAAATTTTGTAAAAATTAACAAAATAAAAAAATTTATACACACACAAAACAGCTTCTGTTATGAGAACCAACAAATTAAGTTATCACAACCAAAAATGTTTTCTTAGAGCAAAATTAATTTTAAATTAAAAAAAAAACTGTTATGCTTAGTAAAAGCAGAATTCATCACTTTCGATTAACTAAGAACAGTAATTTAGCCAAAGTTATTAACAAGGCTTAAGCCCTAGTCAGTAGTTACCTTTGTGTAATCAATTGTTGTAATAGAATAGAACTAGTTAGCTATCAAATGCTTTGTATTCTGAATTCAAATATTTTTACCTCATAAATACTGTGTGCGAAATTATTTTTGGCTTTATTTTGGTTCTGATAAAAATAGGCCAAATTAAAAAATGAGAAGTTATACATTTTTTTTTAATTACATTCAGAACACAGAGCTGTTCTGGAATAGGTGTTTTTAATTTAAGGAAAAGTTTTCAATTACCTTTAAAATCAATTCAATAGATGCAAAAAGAAATTTTTACCTGAAAAGAAAAAGAAAACATACAAATAAATTAATTCAATTTTATATTTAAAATATTTACAAAATTAAAAAAACAATTAATTTTCTTCAAAATGTTTAGGTTAACAAAAATTTGTAAATGCAAAAAAACAAACTAACAAATAGAAAATTAATTTTATTTAGTTGGATAAAAAGTTGGCCACTCCACTTTAACAAGCTGCTAACTAAAATACCGATTTGTCTTTGATGTAAACATTTCTCTACATTTTTTTTTTTTTTTTTATTAATTTATTTTTTTAGTTTTGTAGTACAAAACTTTGAAAAATATTTTTTATTAATTTTATTGTTTTTATTGGCCTTTCGTTAATTGTGGAATATAGCGTCTCACTATCCCTGAACTACAATAACAAAGCTGTTAATTTAATTGCGGCACCAACAAAATTTTTACTTAAGCCGACTTAAGCCATTTTCCCTTACTAGCACAGTAGTACTTCAAGTCTAGTTTAATTATTTTTTAATATATTTAAAAAACAAAAAGAAAATAATACAATGAAGGAATAAATTATTTTTTAATAAAATAGTTTAAAGTCAAAGAAAACTTAATGCAAATTGTATTATAAAATTTTTAAATAAAGTCGCTTATAGTTCTTTTCTAAGAAGCGAGAGATCCGCCTACACATCCGTTTGTAATTTTAAAATTTCTACTCAAAGTCAAGGTTCTCCAAGAAATATTTTTTTTTAATAAAGACGTTTTACTTAAAAGAAAAAAAACTTTTTAAAAAGCTTTTAAAAACTTTTTTTTTTTGTTGTAATGACAACCTTTACAATAATTATTTCCTGGCTTTAACACCGCTTTATATTACATTCCAAAGAGGAAAAAAAAGCAAAAAAAATTTAATGTGCGTTTTTATGTTTAAAATTTATTTCTTAAATAATTTATTGCTGTTCTAGACACTTAATTAAAGTCATCTCATTCATCATTTTATCTGCATCTCTAGAAGATACAATAATTTAAATTTTAAACTTGGCCTGGCTGGCCTGTTTGGCCGTTATAATAATTATTTCCTTTAAAAATTTTTTTTTAATTTTATTTTAGTATGAGTTGTTTACTTTTCTTTGCAAGTCTTAATTTAAAATAAGATTAATGTTGATGTCAACATTGACAAAACCCAAGTAAACAAAAGAAAATAATACTAAATGCCTTTTAAGTAAATAATTTTAAGTTGCACAACTGTATGAAAAGACATTGAACTTGGAGATTCTGTTTCACATAATTTATTTAATTCAATATTAAAAAAAAAATAATAATTTTTTTGTGAAGTTAAAAGCAACACGCAACAGAAATTCACTAAACGAAAGCATTATTTAAAGAGAAAGAAGGAGGAGGATGCAGTTAAAGTAAAGAATTGGTAAAAAAAAAAAAAAGATTTTGGATTATAGTGATTTTTTAATCGAGTCAGCGTGTAAACAAAGTAGATTAAGAAGTGATTCTGTTTATATACAAAAATGAAACCATTGTGCGATTTAGTAACTTTTAAAAGTTCCACAACGTGTTACTTTTAACCCCATATTTCTCTGTTTGCACTAACGAATGTGTCATTCAGTAATTCCTGGTTAACTTTAGGAGTTAAAAATTCAACACTGTTGAATTGGACAACAACCAAAAAGAGTACAAATTAGCATGTACAACAACCAAAAATTACTTCTTTATTAGATACATTTTTTTACTTAAGTCATTTAATTAATTTTTTTTTTTTGAGGTTCAGTAAACACCACAAAAAATTCTTTCTTTTATTTAACCACACAGCTGACAGTTAACAATTTTACTGGATCACAAATTTTTTAATTTAAGGGTTAACGATTTTTTAATAAGCAATTTTCTTTAAATTTGCATAGGGCATTTCCCTACACGTGAGAACTAAAATTTTCTTTAGACTACTTGTTCAGCTCGACTTGTATTATATACAGCAAAATTGACTCTATTCTGAATAGTTTATATGAGTATCTGATTTATGCCAAGAGCTCTTTTTGGTACGCAGGTCTCAAATATTTGACTAATTTGTTAAAGGTACATTCACATTAGTTGAATATTCGACCACTGTATTCAAAAGGGGACATTTAAAAATTTGTTTGCTCACACAAGTTTCATTTATTTATTTTTTACGAAATAATCTTTAAAATAAATATAAACAAATAATCAAGTTAAAATATTTACTGTTTATCATTTGGAAAGAAGGCTGAACAAAAATTATTTTATAATTCTTTTTTTTTTTTTTTTTTTTTGTAAAAGTTAATGAACTTGAAAAATGCATTTTCGTCTTAAAAATATTTTATTTATTTTTATTTTTTAGTTGTATTACAAAGTACGAAAATTTGTTTTTGTTTTCAATGCAAACGAATGAAAAAAGCCATCATTCGCTTATACAGCAAGAGGCAGGGCAGTTAATATTAATTTTAAAATTGTTCATAAATTTATAAACAATTAAAACTAATTAAATAAAAGATTATTTTATTTGTTGAAGTAAATAACCAACATTAAAAATTAATTCATAATTTTTACAACAACAATTTCAAGAACTAACATCTTTAACTAATTTTTAAGAGGAATAAATATTTTTAAAGTAAAATATCATTAAGCCCCCCCACACATGGCTCTTGGCGGGGGAAACTTTGTGCAGTGTCCTCACCAGAAAAGGTAAGGGAATGAGGCATACCTCAAACTGAAGGTAAAGAGCTCCCCTTTCGGCATTTTTAACTAAGTTTTAAGTGGAAAAAATTTTCTTTAAGTAAATATATCAATAAGTCCGGTTCATGGAAGGGAAGTTTTTTTAAGCCATATCATTGATTTACATGAGTTCAATAAAATATTTTAACTTCCCCATGTACTCATTCGAATTTCTACTAAATACTTTCAAGAGTTTTAAAACCCAAACGGAAACTCAGTTTGCTGAGGCATCGCTTAACATATTTTTTTTTTTATCAATTAATCTATGTAGCCTCAACTTAAGTTATCTGCACTTGCATTTTTGTCCATTCACATACTATATTTTACCTATACGTAGTTGAGGTCTCTCTTTGTAAAAAAAAAAACAAAAAAACAAAAGAAATGGTTCGGAAAAAAAATTTTGTGCGAACAAAAATTTGGTCCGGACAAAAATTTTGTGCGGCCAAAATTTTTTTTAAGTTGCTTAATTATTTATGTTTTTTCTTATCTTTTTTTGCAAAATAAATTTACGCAACAAAGCGCGTTCAAGTATATTTTTTTTCATCTTTTAATCCTTGGCGTATTTGTTAGTCATGGTTTGATATTCTATTGTTAAAATAAAAATTTGCTCTAGGCCAAATAAAACTAATATAAACGGCTAAAGAAAATGCAGAAAAATATAATTCTGTGTATACACAGAATAACAAACAAAAATTAAAAAGATCTTTGAGGAGGCCATTTAAATGTTGTGCGGATACTATACGGGCATGTCTAGCTTTCAGTGATTTGTATTTAATTTTTCATTTCCATTAATCTTGATTTTTACAAAAAAAATAAGAAACAAAAAACCAACAGCAACTAAAAAAAAATTTCCATGCATACGTTTGTAGACCAACAATTCAAGGTCGTTTTGTGCCAAGTTTTTTTAACCAACAAAAAACATCATTTTGTCTTAAAACTTGTGAGCAATTTTATCTTAACAGATCATCTTTGGTTATAAAAAAAATTTAAAAAAAAACTCAGCAGATTGGAGCGGAACTAAGCACCATAGAGGCTCAGAGAGAACCAAAAAGAAAACAACTAAAATTTAACAAACATGTAAAAAACGTTTTTTCAAAAGGTGTAAGGTAAATTAGTTAAGAGCATTTCAAGTTCTATAAACTGACAAGACAGTCAGTCACAAGTTTGCTTGATAGACAAAAGGCCAACCAACATCTTTACTCACAACAGCACAGCAAATTCAACCACAAGACCAAAAAGAGAGCAAAACTAACCCCACCATTAACCAACTACAGCTACAGACATGCATGACACCCATTGTGTTTGTATGTTTTTTTTTTTTAATAGTGACTTCATGGACCGCAGGAACGGACATTACGAAAGCAACAACTCGCAAGACAGACAGTCAATGAGATACAGACATTAAGTTTATTTAAACATAAAAATGCATTTTAAATAAGTTGTTGTTTATGTTCTAGTATAAAAAATAAATAAATAAAATTGGGAGCTTAAACAGAAAATTTTATTAGATGTAGAATTTTGCAAATGGCTGAGGGTGACAAGAATAGCAAGGAACTGAAAAATTGTTTCAGGAAATAAATAGAAAACAACACTTTAACTTAAAATGTTGCTTTAACACAGAGCCCTCATCTAACAGTGAGTCTTTAGTGCTTTTTTTTAAGAGTTACAAAACTTGTACGGGGTAAATCATACTTGAAGCAAATTTAATCTGTCAGTGTTTTTATTTTAGGCTGAGTTAATCACTTGTTTCGCAAAACATTTGTTTCCATTCAACTACATATATTTTACTTATATGTAGTTTGAGCTCTCTTTGTGAGAGACACTACATATAAAAAAAAAATTGGTTCGGAAAAAAAATTTTTGAACAAAAATTTGGTCTGGACAAAAATTTTGTGAGAACAAAAATTTGGTCCGGACAAAAATTTTGTGCGAACAAAAATTAAAAAAAAGAAAGTAAATTATGTTACTCTGGATTAAATTGTTTGTTGCTTTATAAAAATATTTCTGAAATTGATGCTACATCTGTTTCGTATTCCACCACGCCTACTTTTTAATAAAATTACTTCAATTGATTTCTTTAAAGATTGCTTTGCTTGTTCTCTTTACTTACAGACCGGATAAACAAGGCTAGTTTTAAATAAAAGCTAAAATCTACTATAAAAAAAACCGCCACAAATTAGTTTCTACACCCAGTATTTCATTTAAATAAAAAAATAATTTTTGTTTTAGCTTAAGAATTTAGAGGTGGTATTGTTTATTTTTTCTCTTCAGATATGTCTATTTATGTGTTCAGTCTGTCAGGTCATCTCTATCAAGATAATAATAGAAAAAACCTGGCATAACGTAGCACAATTTTCAATTAATCTCTTTCTTTTTCTTCTTTTATTTTTTTGTAGCTCTTGCAAACTAAAGAATTTTTGTGGAAAATAAACAAAAGAGGGCTTTTATCGCTTTGCGTATTTAAGATAAGAAAGAAGTTTAAACATTTAAATGATGAATTTTATAATAATATATTTATGCATAAGTATTTTTATGTGTAACAGTAACAATAACTTTGAAACGACTTATTTAATTTTGTTACGAAATATCTCAAAAAATGTTTAACTATAGTGGCCTTAAGTTGTTTTTAAAACTAAAACTATTTTTTTTCTGGGCGCTTAACTGTAAAAATTATTAGTAAACAAATTAAATTTAAAAAAACTTTTTCTAGAGAATTTTTTTTTTATATGAGATTTTTGAAGAGGTTGCTTTATACATCGTTTTATTTCTAAATATCTCAAAAAAAAAATTTTTTAATTATATGGGACTTAATTTGTTTTTACTTAATTTTTTATGCAGCTATTATTTTTCGAGTTATTGAAAAAAAAGTTACAAAATTAAATTATTTTTTAGGGTGCCCTGTAGATTGATGAGTAGCGTACTAACCTATCAATCTGGGGGTAGCAGGTTTGATTCCTGCATAGATCCTGGGAGCTCGTTAACAAATTTTGAAATCAATTTCTAATAATAAAATTATTAATAATAAATAATTAAAAAAAAAAATTATGAAACTTGTGATTTTTAAAAATTTATAATAGAAAAACTAGAAGGCGCCCAATACTAACCAGTTTTATTATTAAAAAAAAAAAACGTTAGGAGTAATCTACTGAGGATTCAGAGTAGCGACTGATGAAATGATCCATATAGATATGCTATCCCCTTCAGTACTTATTGTACTGAATAAAGAACTCTTGAGAATATCATGAATAAAAGAATAAATTTAAAAACCAACACAATTTCTGGAATTAAGCACAAATAAAGATTTGTTAAAAAGAAATACATTGAATTGAAAAATACTGATTTTACTTCAGGGTAAGAGATGATGTCTGAAGCAACTTCTTCAAAAATCTCATATTTTTATGCTAAATATAAAGGTTATATTCTCATTTTATTTTTTTTTTTATTTTGATTTAAAAAAAAAATATGAAATTACTAAATTTTACATCTCTGGCTGATAAACTAAGAACAAATAAAATTGTGCAAATAAATTCAACTTTGTTTGTTGTCATTTTACTTTTAAAGATTTCAATTTTACATTCAAGTTTTCCTTGAAATGCTTTCACATGGATTTAAAAAACAAATAAATAAAAGAAAACACAATTTAAACAATTTCCTTGCATATACCAATTAATTGTTAAAAATGGTATACATAAGTGGGTTTAAGCAAATACTGAATGAAAGGCAGCAGTTTTTATAAAAAAAAAATTTAAAGAAAAAGGTATGAAAAAAAAATAAGTGTTGTTCTTAAATGGCCACAACAAACAACAACAAATGTTGTTAAAAAGGTAAATAAACTTTTTTTAGTTTATGAGTGTTAAATTTTTTATTAAAAAAAAGTGTAACTTTTTTGCTGTTTTTTTTTTTTTTTTAATAAAAACGTGACTTTTATTAAAAAGAAAATATTAAGCATTTTTAAAGATTCCATGATTAAAAAGTGTGTAAAGAAAAATGTAAAAAACCTACGAGGGCTAAACAGATATTGTCCAAGTTAAAAAAAAAATTCATTCATTTCATGTATGATGCTTCAATTTAACTAAAATAATGATTAAATACTAAATTAAAAATTCAATCAACCTGACGATTTGGTTGATCAATTTTTTTTGTCCTTGATCATTTTTTTGTCCTTGATCAGTGCAGTTTCAAAACTATATAGGTACTTATAATTGTTATAAATAAGTCTAGCAGTTTTTAAAATATTCAAGTAGACAAAAAAAGTTATTTTCTTTCAAAAGATTAAAGAAAAATTATACACAAGCTTGTTAGTTTACATAGTGTTTAAACGAATTTAATTTTTTTGGCAAATAAATTTTAGAGCACCCTCGTATAACACATAAAATATAAAGAAAAATAATAATAAAATAATTTCTTTTGTATAATTCTTTTTTCTGTAATATTTTAAGCGGTTTTAAAAGGAAATTATAAATTCCCTTAATCTAATGATCCATTATAAGTTCATTATAGTTGGCTGTGTTGTTTGTTCATTTTCTACAAAAACTAGATCCCCTTTTTTTCTTTGAATTAAACATATATTAAAGCACTCAAGCATTAAAAATTTATATACATAGATAAACATATTGATATACGGATACACAGCCAACATGCATAAAGAATTCTTGTTTTTTTATTTTTTTTATTATTCTTAAGCTTGTAAAAACATATTATTAGCGTTAAAAGATGGGAATAAGCTCACTTCTTTATAGACACACACACACTTTTAAGCAATGATAAACATACGAGTACATATTTTCCTTTTATTACCTTTAAGCATTTGTACTTGTAAATGTGGCTGGGCTGCCTGGATTATATATGCTTTTTTCTTGCATTAGGAATTTTTAATATTTCCGCTTTTATGTGCAAAAACTCTAGAAAACTGCAACAGCCATAATGTACGAGTAAGTTTATCTACTTTAATGTGTTCTAAAAGAGAAAAAAAAAAAACGCCAACCAAACAAAAAAAAAAAGGTTTGTTGTAATAATTTTCCCCCCACATTTTTGAAAAAAAAAAAAAAAAAAGTATTTTTCACAAGGGTCTTATTGTTCTCAACGTTGTGTTAATTTCTCACAGAGTTGAATACTCTGGCATTATACAAATTTTTTTTTCTCACTCTCTTTCTTTATGTCCATGTTCCCTACTTTTTGCTTTTTTTAATTGACAGTTGTTATGTATGTGTTCATGTTAACAAATGCAAAAATTATTCCTCGCTATTGTTGGAAAATTTATCATTAAGCTTTTTAATTGTTCTTGCGATTAGTCATCATTCAATAGCAACAACAATAATCTTTACAACATCTTAGCCTTTTGCTATTTAACGTATTAGAAATGCAAGGCAGAAATACTTAATTAAGTTGATATTTATTACTTTAAAAATTCCTTTGAAAATTGTCTTTCTCTCTTTAAAGAAAAACCAGTTAGAACTCTAACGTTCTATTATTTAATATGTAGACAATTATGTCGAAAATAGTTTATAATGAAGACAGTTTTATGACTTGGTTTTTAGGCAACCAACTGTGTTGAACTGATTTTCCTCTATATTTTCAAATTTATATTTTTCTCTAATTAAGCTTCTATTTCTCTTAGTACGAGTAGCTTCCTTTATTTCTATCTGCATATTCATATTTCTATTTCTAGTTTATAGTGATGTCTGTTTCTGCCTTCTTGCTCTCTTCTTTCTTTCGTTGGTTTTCTCTCTCTTTTCTTACTCTTCTATCCCTCTTTTTCTAACATTTTGCCGCCTTCTCTCTCTACCCCCTATTTTTCTATTCCCTAATTTTCTATCTCTCTCTCTCTCTAGCTTATTCTTTATCTCTTTCTCTCTCTTTATTTCACTCTATATATCTCTCTCTCTTTATCTGACTCTATATATATCTCTTTCTATCTCGCTCTTTCTCTCTATTTCTCACTGCCTCAATCTCCCGCGCTTTATCTCACTAACTCAATTTCTTGCTCTTTCTCTGTATCTCTCGCTCTCAATCCTTTTCTATCTATTTCTTTCTCTATCTCTCTCTATCTTTCTCTATCTTTCTCTATCTCTCTACATCTCTCTATCTCGCTCTTTATCTCGCTCTTTATCTTTTTCTCTATCTCTCTACATCTCTCATACGATCTCTTCCTACTTCTCTCTTACGATCTCTTTGTACTTCTATCTTACGATCTCTTTTTACTTCTCTCTTCCGATCTCTATCTGTCTACATCTCTCTTCCCATCTCTTTATCTCTCTCTATATCTCTCTATCTCTCTTCCCATCTCTATCTCTTTTCCCAGCTCTCTCTCTATCTCACTCTTTATCTCTTTCTATCTCTCTCTCTGTACTCCTCTCTTCAGATCTCTCTACATCTCTCTTCCGCTTTCTCTCTATCTCGCTCTTTATCTCTTTCTATCTCTCTTTTCTATCTTCTCTCTTCAGATCTCTCTCTTCTATCTTCAGATCTCTCTTTCTATCTTTCTACATATCTCTCCCGATCTGTCTCTCTCTCTATCACTCTACATCTCTTTTCTCATCTCTCTCTATCTCCCTATCACTCTACATCTCTCTCTCGATCTCTCCATCTCTCTTCTTCTACTTTCAATTTATATCTTTATTTCTTTCTCTATTCTCTTCTCTTCATTCCTCTCTTTTTCTACTCTCTCTCTGTATTGCTCTTTTTTTCTATTACTCCATTTTTTATTATTTTTTTTCTATTACTCCATTTTTTATTATTTTTTTTTCTCTGTGTTGTTTCTCTCACTTTTTATTCTGTTCACCATATCTTTTTATATGCATCTCATTTTCTACTTCTCTCTATCCTACTCTGTCTGCCTTTGCTTCGCTTTCTTTGTGGAGAAGGATAGATCCCAATATCTATGTCTAGCTATCTTTCTCTATTTTGCTTCGCTTTTTCCTGCTGTCTATCGCTCTACCTTTATCTGCCATCTTCTTATTTCTCTCTCTCTATCTACTTCTCTATTTATTTCTATCCATCTCTCTTTATTACCCTCACTTTCTTTCGTTATCTAACCCTCTCTTTCTTTTTCTATCTTTGAGAATATGTGCTCTTTCTACCCCCTACTTTTATTTTAGATTGCGTAAGTAAAAAAACGATAGTTTCCTTCCATTAGATTTTTGATTACACAATTAAACGAAGGAAAAAAATATCAATTCAATCATTTGCTTAAAAATTTTTTAAATCTCATCCAATTATTCAGCCACGTTCGATAAAATTGTTGCCTTTACATGTGTATCTATAAAGTTTTCTTTGTCTGCATTTTTTTTTATTTAAAAAGTAGCAAACCGCTATAAATTCCCAACACGTTTGATAACTCTTCTTTCACTTGTTTTGCTCTCTTACTCAATCAATAAAGAAGGAAAAAATAAAATAAAGAAGCAAGCACTGTGTGCGTATATTGCATACACTTCTGCATGCAAATAAGAATGACTACGTCATTTTATATGAATATAGATATGGAATAGTAGCACAGAATTGGTTATGTAAAACATAATTCGATTTAAGACTTATTAAATACGCTTTTGGTGCTTTAAAAAAAATTGATTTTTTTTTTTTTTTTTTTTTTTTTTTTTTTTTTTTTTTTTTTTTTTTTTTTTTATAAACATAAGCTTAATAAATAAGTATTGAAATATTTTGCTTTGCTGAAGTAACGTGCTAAACAACAAAATGTTTAAGCAAAATTCACACTAACGAAAATGAGTCAGTCAACGAAGCACGTCAACAAAAAAAAAAATTTTTTTTGGTTTCTTGTTGTATTTGTATGATATGAACAGTCATTGCATTTTATTAAAAAACAATATAAATTTAATCACATAAAATTTTAAAACATAAATTTTCCAAAGAAATTAAATTATTATTTAGGTTAGGTTGGTCTTTAAAACACAAATGAAGGAAAGGAAATGTGGCCTTGGATATACAATTAAGTCAATGGATTGCCTTGTGGTATATTTCTTTTCTACTTAAGCAGAAAATTCAATTCAAAAAATCATAAAAAACGTCTTATAAACCTAAATAAGAGGTAAGCAGCAAATTAGCTGAGGCAGTAGCGTGCCTCCTTTTAAAATGAGGTCGTCTAGATTTGTAATCTACTGCCCAAATACTCAGAAATTACTTTGGATTATTTTAAAACAATTTTTGAAATTCCCTTATACCCCAGTACTTTTTAATCTGAGGGATTTTTACCATTCCCTATTTTGTCGAGGTACTTTTTCCGATTTTTAATATGAAAATTACCAAAATCAAAAAGGAATTTAATCTGTAGGTTCTATACTTTTTGACTGTGTTCTTCTAATATTTTTCGAAAATTTCGTAGTTTTTATTTTATGATGCAAAACGGAAATAGCCAAAATCACTTTGGAACAAAAGTATTAGGGTATGAGAAAATTAAAAAAAAAAAAATTAAAAATACTTTAAAACAATTTCTCAGTATTTGGGCAGTAGATTACAAATCTAGATAGCCTCCCATTCAAAATGATATGTGTCCCATAGCGTAATCTGAAATGGTTCGTCCGGAACTTGCTAAAATCCCTCAGAGTGACAGCACTGGGGCATATGGATTTTTCAAAAAAAAAAAATTGTAAATAATTCAAAGTAATTTCAGAGTATTTGGGTGGTAGATTACAAACCTAGAGGACCTTCCTTTTAAATTGATATATGTCCTATCACGTAATCTTTAATGGTTCGTCTGAAAGTTGCTAAAATCATCAGATCAACTGCACTTGGGTATTTGAAAATTTCCAAAAATATTTTAAAAATACTTCAAAGTAATTTCTTAGTATTTGGACAGTAGATAACAAATCTAGACAGGTCCCATGACTTAAGATAGAAGGGTTCCTTTTAAATTGATATATGTCCTATCACGTAATCTTTAATGGTTCGTCTGAAAGTTGCTAAAATCATCAGATCAACTGCACTTGGGTATTTGAAAATTTCCAAAAATATTTTAAAAATACTTCAAAGTAATTTCTTAGTATTTGGACAGTAGATAACAAATCTAGACAGGTCCCATGACTTAAGATAGAAGGGTTCGGCCACAGTAGCTTTTATTCCTTTAGAGAACACATATACGCTATTTTTGTTCTAAAGCAAATTTTCAACGTTTTCTAAAAAATTTCACAAATACAATTGGGAGAAACTGTATTCCCATTATGATAATCCCCTTCCATTGTGGTTGTTTTCCACTAGGTCCATTTCTTGAGATAGAAGGGTTTGGCCAGAATGGCTTCATTTCTCTAGAAACCATTTTAAATTCAGTACATATGTGAAGAATATGTATGGAAAATTTTATTTATCGCATGCGATATTTAAAAAAAAGAAGTATTTTTTACACACATCAGATGTTTTTTATTCCATAAATTACTAGATCAATTTAGCCACCAAGATTAGTTTTTAATTGTGATTTATTTTGTTTTATTTTTCATTTTAATATTCAAGTGTTTATTAGATAATATCAATTAGGTAAGAGCAATAAAAAAATAGGGGCATGTGCGCCATTAAAAGAATTTCGTTTGTTCAAGTTCCATAAAAGACAAAATTCTTTTCCAATAAAATAAAAAATTAATGAAAATACTTTATTCGTAACGTTTTGTTAAGTCATAAATAAGCCTATTTAAAATAATTTTTTTTTTTTCAATTTTATTTTATTTTATTCATTTTATTTGAGCTGTCATTAAACACAATTAAAATTCCTTACAAGATTCTGCTGTAATTGCTATTTTACGTACGTACAGCGTATTACGTTGCTTGTTATTTTGTACTCTTTCTTTTTTTTTTCTCGCTGGGCCATTTGAATTTTCATAGCGTTAAAATTTATAAATTTATTAAACGTTCATTGAATTTTTGATCTTGTGTACTCGTATATGAAATAAATTAATAGCAAATGTAAACAAAGAAGAGTAACAAACAAATATTTGCAAGTCATATAAAAGAAATATTCGTGTGAATTTAGAGAGGAAGAATACAAAGAACTTATGAAATATTTAATTGCAAATATGCAATTGCGACTGGGTTTTTTCTCTTAATTATTTTTTATTTTCTTTTTTCATGTTTTACATAATATTTCAAGTTAATGGGGAGATACTTTTTCATTATTGTGGGTATAAGATGGCATGAAAACAATTTTTGTTTGTGGCCTTATTAGGGGCACTCATGATGTATTACAAGTGAAAATTAGCATTTTTTTTTATGTCAATGATACCCGTAGCTAATAAATATGTAAACGAAGAATATTGATCATTCCGTTTAAACAATATTTTTTGTTATCCGATAGGACACCTGCAACCGTTTAATATGTAAAAAAAAAACAAGAGACAGCAGCTCTAATGGCTTTAGTTTTTGACTGCAATAAACAAACTATGAAACAATTAAATATTTTAATTAAACAAATTTTTAAATAAATGCAGTATGCAGTTGAATTTGAAAAATCCAATATGATGAATTAATTATTATATAAAAAAATTATTTTAAATTTATTAAATCTCTATAAATAAAATCCATTTTCATTTTCCAAATGTTTTGAAATTTGATAACAATGATCTTTTTATTCTAGGGAATGAAAGGCCATGTTTAATTTTACGCCCACTTTTTAGTGAAACAGTTTAGCTGAGTCTTATAATAATTAAAATTTTATTTTTCCAGGGATTTCTTTGAAATTTGCTAAAAACGGCCGCTACTATGAAGAAGAGTTGCTTTATACTTATACTTTAGGGCCGACCATGCCCAATTTTTATTTTCTCTTCTTAACAAACTAATCGAAATTGGTTTCTTAATAAAGGAAATTCGAAAATTTAAGATAAGATTTCAGATACAAGAGTCCAGATATATATGTTTTAACGTAAGCTCTTACGTTTTTTAGTATTTGTCAATATCTTTTGAGTATTTATAGAATATCATCAAATATCTCTAATAATATTGAGCCCTAGTCATAATCACATTAAAGTAGGCTTTTACTAAGAGCTGACTTTTGTTCATAAGAATGTTATTAATTTGAAATCGTTGTTAAAGAGATACAGACTTTAGTCTGACTATGATTATGGCCCATTATTAGTATTTATGACACATTTCAAAATATGTTTAGAAAAAATATAATTTCTCTAGGAGATTTTTAAAATTTCCGGAGGAATCATTACTAGATAGAACATATATCGTCCTCTAGATTTATAATCTACCGACCAAATACTCAGATATTATTTTGGAGTATTTTTAAAATGTTTTTTTCCCTCATAGTCCAGGGATGTTGCTCTGAAGGATTGTAGCAACTTCCGGACGAACCATAAAAGATTCTGTAATGGAAGTCATATCATTTTAAATGGGAGGTCCTCTAGATTTGGAATCTATGAAACAAATACTCCAAAATTACTTTGGAGTATTTTTAAACATTTTTAGAAATTCCCTCAAAGCTCAGAACTGTTGCTCTGAAGCATTTTTACAATATCCAGAAGAACGGAGTGGGATACACCCGGTTTTAAAGAAGAGGGCATTTAGATTTGTAATTTTTCACCCAATTATTTTGAAAATTTTTCTGAAATTCTCTCATACTCCAGCACCGCTGCTATTTATCTCAGCATATTTATCTTCACTCACTTCATAAGACTGCACTTTCAAGTGTAGTATCCATAGTTTTTGTGCAAGTGGCAACTCTGAAATTTGGCAGCTGTCACATTATTGTCCAGTTATTACAATGTAGCGCTTTACGAAAGAATAACGAGTTATAATTGAAATGAAACAAAGTGAAGTTAAGGCCAATTTTTCGAAAGAAAAAAAAATCTTCAATGAAGCCAGCTGAATTTAAAAATTTTCTATTTACATAGCATAGACCTTACTCCAAATAATATCGGTATCTAGGCCCTGTTTTCATCATAGTAGTTTAGTTTAGTTTTTTTTTTAATCAAAATTTTTAACAGAAAGTAAAGCACCGAGTGAGACCAGGTAAAAACATCTAGTAGGTATTTAAAAAAAAAGAAGTAATACACAGTTTAATGGTGAAAAAAATTGTTTTATTGATGAAATGTTTTAATTGCATTAAAAAAATATTTAATAAAAAAAATTAAATAAACTAATTTAATAAAATTGTCATTTTAAATACAATTTTCTATTAGAATCTTTCTTTTTTATTAGATACTTTAACATTCTAATGGTAATTCGATAGTGATTTAATTTTTACTTAAAACTATTACTTTGTTATATTTATTAGAAAACTTTTTAAAAGTTTAACATAAATAATATATTTATCTTACTTGCCATTATGCCAATAAATAAAAAAACACGTTCCCAGTTTGCATTCAAATGCACATTCTATACTTTCAGAATTAAAAATAAAATAGTGAAAAACAAAAATCAACTTTTTTTTATAAATTATTTTTATTACAAACACTATTTTAGCATTTTTATTATTATTTTTCTTTTTCTTAATCAAACACATAACACACACACTCACTACTAACTCACTTGCTCACTCGCTCACTTGCATGTAAAGGGTTTAATTGATAAAAATCTATAATCATTTCAACATCATTGCACTTTATACAGCGCAGCCAGCGCACCTGCCAATTTCAACTAGTTGGTTGGTTGGTTGCTTTAAAGTTTAATTTATGACTTAAGGTTGGTAACACTCCCTTTGCTGGGGCTATAAACTTTGATAGCAATAGTTTGCAAGCAAAACACACACACACACAGCCCCACCAATAATAAGTGTGTGTGTGTGTGCATTTGTTTTTTGTATTGCAGCCATTATTACATTTCGTTGTAAAACGTGCCAACAAATTTTATAACAAAAAAAACACAATAAAAAGAATGAAATATAAACCAACTACTAATGCACCACTATAACAACAACAACAAAAAATGACATAAGAATTGTCAACGTTATTGTTATCGTATAAATAACGGCACAAGGTTTATTTTATTGTTGTCATTTGTAAATGTAGAGCAAATATTTGTTAGGTTTTGCAATAAATGAAAGAGGGAGTGTGTAAAGGAGAACTTAAAATAATTTAAATAAAAAATAAAAAAAAAATTAAGGAACAGTGGGTCTACATCAAGCAGTTATTATACTCATTAGTTTATATAGAAGTGGCAGCTAGCATAGCTAACGGCCTAGCCGTCGTCATCGTCTCTTTTTCTTCTTTTGTTCTTTCGTCTTCTCCTCCTTCTTTTTTCTTGTTCTTCTTCTCTTGCTTTTCCTCTTTCTTCTTCATCTTCTTCTCTTGCTTTTCCTCTTTCTTTTTCACTTTTCTTCTTCTTCTTCTTCTTCTGTTTCTTCTTCTTCTTCTGTTTCTTTTCTTCTTCTTCTTCTGTTTCTTTTCTTCTTCTTCTTCTAATTCGTCTTCTTCATATTCTTTTTGTTTTCTTCTTATTATTATTATTATTATTATTATTCTTATTATTCTTCTTCTTATTATTCTTCTTCATTCCTCTTTATTCTTCTTCTTATTCTTCTTCTTCATTCGTCTTTATTATTTTTCTTCTTCTCTTCCTTCGTCTTTTTTCTTCTTCTCTTCCTTCAACTTTTTTCTTCTTCTATTTCTTCTTCTTATCCTCCTACTTCTTTTTCTTCTTATCCTTCTACTTCTTCTTCTTCTTATCCTGCTACTTCTTCTTCTTCTTATCCTGCTACTTCTTCTTCTTCTTATCCTGTTACTTCTTCTTCTTATCCTCCTACTTCTTATCTTCCTACTTCTTCTTCTTTTCCTCCTACTTCTTCTTCTTTTCCCCTATTTCTTCTTTTCCTCCTACTTCTTCTTCTTTTTCTCCTACTTCTTCTTCTTTTGCTCCTACTTCTTCTTTTCCTCCTACTTCCTCTCTTCCTCTCTCTTCTAATTCTTCTCTTCTTTCTCTTTCTCCTTCTCCTTTTTTTATTATTCTTCTTTTCTTTTTCAACTTCTAAGACATCTTTCTATCGCTCTCCTTTTTCACTTTTCCTTTTACAGAGGTATCATAAAGGGGGCCACACCAGACGTTTTATTATTCTGTTTTTTTTAATTGGGGCGCGCTGTGGAACCTAAATTAAGTTTTCATCAGATCTACTTTTTTATATGACATTCGATGTCATGAATCCGAATCTCAAGTTCATCGAGCTTGATTTGCGATAAATATCGTTAAACAAAATTATCAATTTTCACATACCAAATTTATTATTTGTGTTTTACAGTGCCGGTGTTTTAATTAAACGTTGGTTGGGTGGGTCAATACCTACTGAAGTTATAAATAGTTTTATGTTTCCAGGTATAAAAAAAGTGAAATATTCTTAGCTCTATAGCTCAAGAAAATTTTTATGATAGAAAGTGGTATAAGTCCACTAAAAAGAAATTAGGAATTTTAATAAAATGACCGCTGAATTTTAATAAAGTGACCTTTTACGACTTTTAAAAATAATTTTCATTAAATTTTAAAAATTAAAATAATGGGCCTAAAATCATAATAACACTAAAGTCAGTATTTTTTTTTTTAAACTATTTTAAATTCATGAAATTCTTACTAACAAAAGTCAGCCCTTAATAAGATCGTACTTTTTTGTGACTATGATTATGGCCCATTGTGTTTACCAAGAAATATATGTGAATAATCCACTGATGATCGAAGTATCTGTTGTGATATTTCCTGTGAGTATAATATTCTTTTAAATTTTCTTTATTTGATTTAACTTTACACATATTTTTCTTGAAAATTTCATTAAAAAATATTTGCAATTTTATTTTGCTTAACGGCCCACTGTAAAATGTAATTTATTTTTATAAAAATTCTTGCATAATTAATACACCTTATAATAAAAAGCCGCAAAAGACGGTTAAGTTCACAGCAAGCTGACAATAACAACAAGAAAAAATAAACAAAACCGGAGCACACACTCAGTTTTTATGGTTGAACAAAACAAAAGTAAATGAAAACAAAAAAAATGTAAGTACAAACAATAAAGAATTTCCAAAAGTTTATTGCAAAATTTATAAATAAGTTAACGGTAAAAACTTGATATAAATACGTAGTTCCATTTTAAAGCCATTAAAAACACATGCAAAATTTCAAAGAAAAATAAAACAACAGGGTACTACATACATACTAGGTTGGCTTTAAAATAATTGACTTGTTTTAAAAGCTCACAAAATACAAAAACAAAAGCAGAAAAGAGAAAAAAAAACAATAGAGATCAAGACAAAGACAACTGCATTAACACTTAAACACGCACAGACAAGACCACTAGTAGATGTTGAAAAACTGTGTGATAATAGAAATAATAAAAATTGCACCAAGATGGTTAAGAACAACAAAAGGAGTTTAAGCAAGAACAATAAACTCCTATTTCTTTTAATTTCCTTTTTATATGCTGTCAAAGTAAGTGACATGTTATTGACTTTGTGATAACAAAATCTACGACTGATCACATGTCTTGTACCGAGTTTTTTTTAGTTAAAGTAAATGGGATTTTAGTTCTTTTTTTTTTTTTTTTTTTTTTTTTGACACATCATTAGTAAATCAAAACCCTAATACCATCTGTTATCATGTGCATTGTTGTAAAGAGCATAATTGCACACACATGCACACACTTATGTTAAAGATTAGTTTTCTTTTTTAAGTAAAAAACCGTGTGGTTGTTGGGTAATTTTATATATTGAGAGGGCGTGTATGGTTATACATTTTTGTTGTTGTAGTAAATAAATAAGGAAATTAATGCTGCTATAAATTTCAGTGCATGATGTGTAGTTTGATATCATGATAAAAATTGTTGTAAATATTATTGCCTTTTGGTGTGGTTTGGGTGAGTGTGCCCCTGAATTTATTGTGCTAGACATGTAAAGTTTGCATTCAAACAAAACCTTAACATGTGGCGTGCTAACTTTTAAAGTATTTATAATTTTTTCTTTAATTCTTATTAAATTTAACAGGAAAAGAATGGATTGACTAGTGAACAGAAAAAAAAAAATTAATTAAAGTTGGCCAAGCTGGCAACTATTTGGCCAAAAGTGGGGCCAATTTTTAAGACAAATCATAATTCGCTGACAGACGTCACACTGACAAAACACTTAATGACGTTTTCGTTTTCTAAAGTTATCATAAAATTATTACAGCAAAGGAACCAGCTGTGGCAACTTCTTACTTACAGTCATACCTAAATTGATGCAGCAAACGTTTTTATCTGTCAAAAATTGTCATGCCCATACAAAATGTATGAAGCAAACTGAAATAAGTTGAGGGCAGCCAATGAGCGGTTGGAAAATTAAATTTTTACAGCGCTTTCTATAGTGAATGAAGTTGGCTGCAAAACAATTTTTTTACTTTTGTTGATCAGTAATGACAATTTATCTAGTTTTGTATACTAATCTAACGTTTTTTACTCTATCAATCTATGATTACTAAGCGTTAAAATACGCTACGCTCCAATTTATGTTGAACCGCTCTAAACAATCTACCAACTAGTTAAGAACTTTACAACTTGACACCTCTCTTGTAACCGTGAGAGTATTTTTAAAATAAATTTTATAGAAAATTTGTATAACATTTTAACTCACAATTATAATGAAAAAGTTGGCATTAGAGTTAAGCAAAGACCACCAAGAAACTGAGAACAACCTTTATGTTATATTTTCAATAGAAATAAAAATAAATTTGTAATAAACGACTTTTAAAATCTTCTCACTTAAAAGATTTTTTATTTTAGAAATCAATTTGATATTTTTTTTTCTTTTTAAAAACATTATCATAAAACTTTGAGTGGAGTTGTAATCTTAATTTGAATTGAACTTTGATAATTCAAAGATACTATCCCATATTATTATATAAATATTGGATTTTATTATAAAATATAATAAAATATTCATATTATTATTATAATTAGTATTATTGTTATGCATTTGCTTTTTAAAAATAACTTTTACAAACATTTCATGCTTCGTTAAATGCTTTGCTTTAGTACAAAGCATATTTTACATATTTTATGTATTTGAATACGGCAAAGAAAATATCTTTTACAACCAACAACCTTCTGTGTGGCCTCTACCTCACCTCTATGCTATTTTTTCAAACTCTTTTTATCATTTTTTTTATGTTGTTGTTGTCGTCTGTTAATATATTTTCCGTTTATTGTTAAAGTTGTTTAATGTAATTCTACGAGTTAAGGCTGAAATGGTTTTTTAAAATAAATCTTCGAATTGTTGAAGGTTTTATAGAATGAAAAAAAGAATATATATAAAAAAAAAATTAAAATAAAAAATCCAAGTAAAATTGAAAACAAAAAAAAAATAAATAAAGTAGAATATATTATATTTAAAATAAATAAAAAAATTTATATAAATTAATAAAAATTAAAAAAAAAAATTATGTAAGACAAGCACAAAAATGTAAATGTTTATCTATGAAAAATAAATAATATTAAAAAAAATTTTACAAGAAAATATAAATTAAAATAAAAATATAAAAAAAATTTTAAATAAGAAAAACTAAAAAAAAAAATTTAAATAAGAAAAACTAAAAAAAAATTAAAAAATACTAAATAAAAAAATTCTGGAATTAAGCACAAATAAAGATTAATACTTTGTTAATACAAAATAAATTACATAAAAAAATTTTAGAATAAATTTAATAAAAATTAAAGAAACTATCAAATAAATTTAATAAAAAATTATTGAAAAAATTACACAAAAATTAAAGAAATTATAAAATAAATAAAAAAAAAATATAAAATAAATAAAAAAAAATATAAAATAAATTTTAAAAAAAATTTTAAAAAAAATTTCTAAATAAATTAAATTAAAATAATTTAAATAAAAAATCAAAAAAATAATAATATTTATTTAATAAAAAAAAATAAAATTAATAAAATAAAAAATATATTAAATAAAAAATGTATAAAATAAATTAAATAAAAAATAAACAAATTATAAAATAAATTTAATAAAAAAATAAAATAAATTTAATAAAAAAAATAAAATACATTTAAAAAAATAAAATAAATTGAATAAAAAATTATAAAATTAAATAAAAAATTGTAAAATAAAGCAAAAAAAAAATATTATAAAAAAATTATAAAATAAATTAAATAAAAAATTAACAAATTATAAAATAAATTATATAAAAAATTGTAAAATAAATTAAATAAAAAATAAAATACATTTAATAAAAAAAAATATAAAATTTAATAAAAAAAAATTATAAAATAAATTGAATAAAAAATAAAATTTAATAAAAAAATATAAAATAAATGATTTAAAAAATTATAAACTAAATTAAAAAAGTTATAAAATAAATTAAAAAAATTATAAAATAAATTAATTTAATAAATTATAAAGTAAAGTAAGCTATAAATAAAAAATATTATATATTTAGTAAAAAACTAAAAAAAATTAATAATGTTTTTTTTTACTAATTTTTTTAGTTTTTTACTAAATATTTTTCAGCGTTTTTCATACAAAAAAATAGGACAGTGAGTACAGTAATTATGTGAACATTAGTTACAGATTTTTTCCACAGATCTAAGCGATTTTCTCATTCAGAGTTGATTTTTTTATGGAAGCATTTATCTGTTGCTTCGCATCATTTTTTGTATGATAGTGTAGCCATTTTAAAGCGATTAAAACACAAAATTTGTTAAATTTTGTTGCTATAAATTCATATGATTGTGTAGGATAGTGAATCACGGACTTTACTAAAAGTTTTCAGTTGTTTTGGTTCAAAATATAACTTGAATTGGTAAACTAAGGTATTTAATCGTTTCTGGACTTGCGATTGTAATATTTCCGTCTTAAAGCAGATTTTTCCATTAACGTTATTTACTCTTAACAGTCCACTACCCTGTCTCCATTGCATTTCTTGCTAACACTAGCGTTCACCTTCACTAGCGACTTCACTCTTGCCTCTTGCAATGTTTTCTTTTTAAAATCACACTTTCAATCTATTATTTTTTAAATTGCCCTCGTGGATTATTGTATTGAATTTATATACTGACTGTTTTATGTGGATGTGTATGCATAGTATGTATGCATGTAACATACATATAAAAAACTGCATAGATTGGCCTTGAATTTTTACGTTTGTAATTTTTTTTTCTATTATTTCTCTACATGATGGCAAATATATGGTACGTTTTTTTTTTTTTTTTTTATAAATACTCGTATCATTTATATTCAAACTAAACATAATATTTAGTAAAGAGTAAACATCTGCAATTAAATACGCAACATATATGCGTATTAATTTTTTTTATACTTAATTCCTCGTTTTTTTTTTTTTTTTTTTGTTTTTAACTTTTTAGCTAAAGTTTCTTTTCATGCTACGCTTTTTCTACCCGGTTTGTGTGCGTTTTCAAGTTGAAATTTGCATACGCCTCATTATAAACGTTTTTTTTTGTTTTTTTTTATTATTTTTATTGCTGTAGTAGTGGTAATGGTAAAAGATGGTTGATTTTATAAAAAAAAAATAGAAAAAAGACATTTCAAAGGGGGAATGTTTTTTGTTTTTGCTTTCACGTTGTATTTGATGACTTTGTTTTTGCAGATGTAATTAAGCCCAAGTTGTTGCGTTATTGTTAACTTTTTGTTTAATTGATATTAAAGGGGTATAAACGCGGAGATCAAAGCAGTAAGAAGTAGAGAGCAAACGTTACATTGAACGAAAAATTTGTCATAAATCAAATGAGACGATTTAATTAAAATTGTTTCATTGATTCAAAAAAAATTATTAATAAATTATGTGAATTAATGAAATATTTTCAATTTATTATAAAGTTTTTTTATTACATCAATTAATATTTCATTAAATTAATTAAATTTCTCATTAATTCAATGAATATTTAATTAAATTAATGAAAGTATTTCATTAAATTAATGTAAAGTGTCAGTTGTAAATAAAGAATTTTTCATTGCAATAATGAAATTATTTCATAAAATGAATGAATATTTCATTGAATTAATGAAATACTTTAAATGAATTATTAATGAAATACGTATTTGCTGGAAAAATAATGAATTTTTCATTAGATTAATGAAATTGTTTCACTAAATTAATGAATATTTCATTGAATTAACGAAATACGTTAATGGAATCAACGAAACATTTTCATTTTATTAAAGAAATTATTTCTTTATTTTTCATTGGATTAATCTAATGAAATACGTATTTGCTGGAAAAAAATAATGAATTTTTCATTAGACTAATGAAATTGCTTCATTCACTAAATTAATGAATATTTCATTGAATTAATGAAATATGTTAATTAAATCAACGAAACATTTTCATTTTATTAAAGAAATTATTTCTTTAAATTAATGAATATTTCATTAATTTAATGAAATAAGTATGCTTGAAAAATAATGAATTTTTCATTGGATTAATCTAATGAAATACGTATTTGCTGGAAAAAATAATGAATTTTTCATTAGACTAATTAAATTGCTTCATTCACTAAATTAATGAATATTTCATTGAATTAATGAAATATATTAATTAAATCAACGAAACATTTTCATTTTATTTAAGAAATAATTTGTTTAAATTAATGAAATGAGTATGCTTGAAAAATAATGAATTTTTCATTGGATTAATGACAAAATTTAGAGGTAAGAGATGAACAAAATTAGTCTCAGTGTAAAGAGATAACAATCTCTTCTTTTATATTGTTGTTTCTTCTCTAATTTATTATTATTATTTTTTTTTCTTATTGTCATTTTTTTAAAAACCTTCATTAAAGCTGCTGGTTCTCACTTCAATCAATGACAATGAAAATCTTATGCAACGTTTTTAATTAAATGTGAAAAAATCGTTTAAATGATACAAAATTAAGTAAAAGTCTTTGGTTTAAGAGTAACGTCTATTCATAGAATATATCTATGAAGACTATGTGCGCAACATTAGGGAAAAATTTGGTTGATTAATCAAATCACAGTTGCCAAAATATTGAGACAAAGAAAACGTTTTATTAAGCTGTAGCGAATTACTGGGCATAAGGCACTAGTACTTAAAGCGGCATCTGGTTTCTTAATGAATTTCTAAAATATTGAGAATCGCTTTGTGGACTAAGACACGAGAAATATTTTATTTAGCCTTGGCAGACTTGTGATTTCACCTTCAAACACTCACTGATTACTAGCCGGAAGGCTAAATTATTAAAACCTCATAAATGCGATAGATTTTCATGTATTCCCTGACTGGACTCGCACACACGAAACGTTTGATTAAAACATGGCATCATTCAACGAAAGTGACTTGGAACTCCTACCGCACATTAAGATCGTCAGTAAACCAATTAACCGAATTATCAATTTCAATTTACGAAGAATGAATAATTTTATAGGAGCCTTTGAAAGTCATTCGCATTTATTTTCTTGAACTCTAATTTATTTCGTTTCATGGCAAATAATATTAATGGACCTTAAAGTAGTAAAGATTTCCATTAAAGTTTATTAAAGTGCTCTTGGAAAAAGCAGCGAGTTCTTTTTAATTACTTTTACAAAAATATTTTTTTCGCGCAGCTGTTTAACAAATAAAAAACTTATTTTATTCTAACTAAACGTGCCAAGACTGTAATTTACATACAATTGAACTAAAATGCCTTTTCACACTGAACCTTAACTAAATAAAAATATTACTTTTTTTGTCTTTTTTAAATTACTAAACAACACGCACATGCTAAATTAAGCTAAAACTTTTAGAAAATCGTCTAACAAGCAGCCAATATACAGGAAATAGAGGAGAATTTTATCACCATCTTTGAAATTAAATAAGAAAGAAAAGGAAAAAAACACTTTTTAAAAATTTATGAGAACTTTTTGTGTTTATTTAACTGGTATGTATGGTTGGTTTGAAAAAAAAAAAGAAAACAAATGAAGATACTTTGCACGCTTAGCAAATATTTATGTACAGCCCACTGATGTGACCAACCCTCTTTCTCTCTAGCTTTTATGTTGTTGGCATCCTCATACTCGTTTTTTTTTTTTTTTTTTTTTTTGTTTGTTTTAGATGTTGCACTACTAATAATACACAAATTTATTTACTTTTTGGTTTCACAAAGTAATTTTGGTATTAAAAGATGTAAGCAACCAGCACTTAACACTATTTGAGTGTTACAGTGGTACCACAAGTAATAAAATAAAGGCTTGATTTAGATTAACTTAAGAAGATAGAAGGCTCCTGCGACACACTCACTGATTACCAGTGTCGTTGTTAAAAAAAAAAAAAAAAGATATGTAGCAAAGTCGGTAATGAGTTTTATATGGGCTTGTGGAAAATTCGACTGAATGTTTTGTTTTTCTGTAACAGATATCGCTCAGTGGATTTTACCAAAGGCGAATTTATACGAAGTGACCGCATTTGCGAATTCGCTCAACAGCTGTTTTATTTGAAATTGTAGGAATTAAAAGCCAAAAAACCCTTGTTTTTTTTTTTCTTATTTATTCTAGTCCTGCATAAATGCTGAACATAAGAAACCATATTTTCTATTAGGAAATATGACCCCTGTTACACTTTAATTTTGTAACTTGACTGCCATCTAACTTTCTGAAGCTGCAAACTAATCAATACCAAACAACACCCTTAATTATGTTTGTTGTTTTGCACGTGAACTATCCGCAACGTATTGTTTTATTTGTGTGCTAAACGCATGCAACAGCATTAAATATGTATGAGATAAAGAAATATAGGGATGTTAGATACAGAGTTGGAAAAGAAACATTTGCATTCGTTTCGTTTTTTTAGTTTTCGGAGAATAAAACAAAAACAAATAAAAAGTAATGTTAAGATTTGATACGATTCATTTAAATAGGCAGCCAGAAAACAAATGAACAAAATTAAAAAATCAAGCTAAGTTCAACATGTGAACAAACACGACTGTCTTGCTACTTAAGTGAGCGCCGACCCATGTTTATCATTTTCATAGGGCTTCTGTTATTGGAAACAATTTTCACAAATATTGTTTTATAAATTGGATTGTAATTTGTATTTAATTAAATTTAAATGCTTATTTTTCTTAAGCAATTTTTTTTTTGGAATTTCATTTTCATTTACCTTAAACTTTTTGAAAGCCATTCATTTATTTCTTACCTGAAATGATACGATATAACAACAAGATTAAATAATTAATGAATATTTTAAAACAGTTTATTAAATAATAGCAAATATATTTAACTGAAAGCTAATAAATTTAAATCAGATATTATCTGAATAATATAAAATACCGCACATATTTTCCCATCACAAAAGAAACGTAAGTTAAACATTAAATTGAAATAAAAAAAAAATGTTTTCAAATTGAGTATGAGTTTGCTTGTTGGCTTGTTACTAAATTTAATTGAATTTGTTTAACATTATTTATGATAGTGTATTATGTAATCTATTTAACAGTTTAAGCATTTTAAAATGTTGGTCAGTCATTGCAGTCTGGACTAGGCAGCAGGCAAGAGCTTTTAGCACATGTAAAAACCGCTGAAACATTTATGTGTTTTTTTTTTTTCTTTTTTTGGCACAAACAAAACAAATACAATCAAATGTCAGTATTAGTTTGAAATGTAATTTGCCAGCCAAATAACTACCTTAATTGGCCCCATAATCCCCTTTGAAAAATTTAAAATATTTTTTTTTTTTTGCAGCACAACTTGAAATAAACGAATTTCAAAAGTGATTTTAAATGTTACTGGCTTTGGTTTCAATATATGAGTAATTTTTTTTTTCTTTAAAGGTTTAATATGATTGATGTTTTTAATTGTATTATTTCTTGTTTTGTTGCTTTTTTTTTTTTTTTTTTTTTTTTTTTTTTTTTTTTTTTTTTTAAATTTTTTTTTATGATTTCATAATTTATAATTTTTTATTAACATTTTTATGCACTGTGGCCAAAAAAAAAATTAAAGTTTGAAATTTAGTGCTTAATATACTGCGTTGGTGGTAATGCCAATTTTATTGTTATTTTCTTGTTTTGTGGTTCGTTGGCTGGTCAAAAATTTTTTATTTGGCTTGTGGTCACACACAATGCTCATACATACAACAATGTTTATTGTGCCGATTTTTTTTTTTTTTTGCTTCAAATATGTGACTGGCCGTTAGCTAGTGCCAAATTTGGTTTTAATTGATTTCGTTCAAATTTTAATTATTAATTTTGTAGACGAGTACATATAACATTTTTAATGAAATATAAGGTCATATTTTCATTACAAAAAAAAAAAAAAAAAAAAAAAAAAAAAAAAAAAAAAAAAAAAAAAAAAAAAAAAAAAAAAAAAAAAAAAAAAAAAAAAAAAAAAAAAAATTATAGGAAGTGGGAAGTCAGTTGAGTTTCAAGAAAAGTTGTACTTTTGCATGCTTGCTAGGCACTCAGCTTGTAGGCATAAGCCAATAAAAACTCTTTTTTTTTTTTATTTAAAATTATCACCTAAATTATATTTTCAAGTCATCTCAAAACTTTCTTCATAAAAAATATTTAAAATGTTTTGTAAAAGTATTGAAATGACAAATAAGTAAAATAAACGCTAGATCGAATTGTTAGTGGCGCTATGGTAACAAAAACTGTAATAGGTGGCAATGCCAGCCGTATGTTTCTTATTAAGCCTGATTACGAGTTTCATTTCGTGACGAAAACAGTAATAGGTGGCAATGCCAGCCATATGTTTTTTATTAGGCCTGATTACGAGTGTCATTATGCGACCAAAACGGTAATAGATGACAATCCCAGGTATATTTTTTATTAAGTATGAATGAGTACGAGTGTCATTATGTAGTTATCGTAATAAAAAAAAGCAATAGTTGGCAATGCCAATCATATGTTTAATATAAGGCCTGATTTTGAGTGTCGTTGACGTGCAAAAAACAGTAATATGTGACAACGCTGGGCATATTTTTAATATCAACTTGTCGTAAATTCGGCTACGAGAACGACACTGATAGTAAGGCCATTGAACTTGTAGCAGATGCGACTATGACAATGACACTTGGACTAAGGTTGACTAATCCAACATTACAAAATACATTAAGAAATTTGAAGGGTGTTTTTTGAGGCGAATATTTTAATTATAGAAATAGATAAGCAAACAAACATTTTGTTATTTGCAAGATTAATAATTAATTGAAAATAATTTCGAGTATATGAACAGCGGGGTAAATCTAGACAGTATGGATGTTTTTTAGGCTTACGAAAGCAAATTCTTAGAAGAGCTTCACAGCTTATGAAAAAAACTAAACTGCTTCCTAGAATACCTAAGCACAAATAAACCAACGACTTGACAGGTCGACTATTGCCAGCCTTTATGGTGTAGAGTGACAGCAATGAAAAATTGATAACGCTCTTCTCTTAAAGAAGCAATTTTGGGAAATTGGTTCCTGCGACCAACAGCGAATTGATAAAGTTAAACTGTCTTCTGCACTTTCCTTTGACTTGTTAATATTTTTGCATCACTTAGAAACCCATTTAATGACACCTATTGAGTGGCAAAAATGACAAACAAATTCTGTTTATCTGAACATATTTTTTTGTTAAGAAAAAAAAGAAATTTAATAATCTCCTTTAGAAAACAAACCAGAAATAATAAATGTGTAATTTAAATGTCAAAAAAAAGAGACAAAAAAACATAATTTAAATATGCAAGATAAATTTAGAAAGTCGTAATATGAGCGATCTCATTGTCTATTTGAATTCAATAAATTTTCAAAACTATATTTTTTTTTTCAAATGACACGAGTGAAAAGAATTAATTTAAATTAAATTAAAAAAAAAAATCATAATCTTTTAGTGAGAAAATAAAATACGATGAGACAAAATTAAATTAAAATTTTTATTTTTTGTAAATTAAAATTGACTCCTTCTGGAATAAAAATCATAAAAATATGAGTCCCAATTGTCGTAAAGGGATTCAAGTTAAAAAAAATTTTTTTTTAAAGTAACCCAGTGCACAATGCACATGAGCGATGTAAGAGGAAAGTAAACGATACACAACAGAGAGTACTAACGAAAGAAAATTTATGTCGCTATAAGTTCCGCAATTTTTCAGTTTTCTGCCCAAATTTAAAAGCTAAAAATTGTTTTTACAAAAAACCATTTACAAAATAAATGGAATCTTTGACAAGAACAGAAATAGAGATTAATTTTTATGCGTATAGATCAAATTCACAAGCAAATATAAGCACATGGCTGCCTTTGCTTTCGTCAAGTCAAAGACAATGCAACCGCTCACCGCCTTTAAATTAATAAAAACCACATTTTTTTCATGTCGAATGTTGTCCCTATTAAAATACGAGTAAATAGCGCCGTTTACAGTCGCCTACGCTTTACTAGCAACATTTTACAGATTTTTAATGAAACATTTTTACTTTTTTTTATTTTTTTATATAACTCTCTTTTTATACATAAATAAATGTTTTGTTTTACAGGCATTTCTATATCATTTAGAAAACACATTTATCACAACGCCTGCAGTATTTTTGCTGTTGACTGTCATAATGATTGTTGTTGATTATTGTCATCATCCTAACAATAACAATTTAATTTTTTTTTTTTCGGTTTCTTAACCAAAATCAAACAAAAATAAAGCACATTTTAGTAGTAATTATAATAAATTTATTTTGAATTTTATGCTTTTTCAGCGATATTTTCGTTTTTAAAGCAAAGTGTTGGCGAAAGTAAGTTGTCTAGTATGTTTTATAAAAACGGACAAACTGAAGAGATAAAAGTTAATATGAAAATCTATTGATCAAATTAGAAAGTAAAAACTTAATATTAAAAAAAAAGGAATAGTCCCACTCACAATCTTGTGCAAATAATCTTGCAGCGTTGCATTTACAAAATGATCCGAGAATATTTTTACACTCCACTAACAAAACATACAAAAATGCAAATGCTGTAATTTTTAATATATAAAAAAGCGATATGGCGAAAAATCAAAAATGCAAAAAAATCAAAAATTCTCAAATTACAAACAAAAAAAATTGAAGTGTAAAATTGCAATTAAGCGAGAATACGGCTGTTATATTCAAACTCAAAGCATAAAATCAAGCGGCTTAAACGATTTAGAATTCACAACCTCTTTATTCACGAAGTTTCTTAAATCTAAAAAACTTAAATTATATGTATGTGAGTGTGTGCTTTTATATATATAAGCGTATTCAGCATCTGTCATTTTACAGGGATGCCAGACCGCTTTGTTTTATTGTGACTATATTTAACCCTATAACAACGGCTAAAACGAAAATTTAAAGCTAAATAGCAATAGAGATATATAAAGCGAAAAAGTGAAAAATTCGATAAAGACAAAAATTTTAAATTGCGAAAAATTTCAAAATACAAAATTCTAAAAATTCGACAAATTTGAAATGTGAAAAATTCGGAAATGTAAAATTGGCGAAAAAGCAAAATTGAAAAAGAAGAAGCGAAATTGTAAAAATTCAAAAGAGCTAAATCGCGAAAAAATTTTAAAATTCCACGGCATATTGGCGAAAAAGGAAAATTAAAAAAAATTCAAAAGTATGAAGAAGCAAAATGGCGATATTTACAATAAAGTGAAAATAAAAAAAATTGCGAAAAAATTCGAAAACACTAAATTCTAAAAATTCGACAAATTTGAAAGGTGGAAAATTGGCGTAAAAGGAAATTGCGAAAATTCAGAAATGTAAAATTGGCGAAAAACCAACATTGTAAAAATTTGATATTGGCGAAAAAGCGGTATTGTAAAAATTCAAAAATGCTACGTTGCGAAAATTGTGAAAAACTAAAATTCGATTATGATAAATTGGGAAAATGCAAAAACAAATTAAAATGCAATATTAGCGAAAAAACAAAATAGAAAGAAATTGCAAAACACTTAAAAAAAATATTTAACTTGGCATATTTATCTCCACATATTAACGATTAATCGTTATATTGGGCCTTAGTAAAAGTGAGTGAAGATTAATATAACGAGTTAAATATGTTTTAACGTAACCCGTTACGTTTTTTAGTATTCATAAATATCTTTTTTCGTATTTATGGTATATTTATCAAATATGTTTAGGAGAAATATAAGTGCCTGGGTACAAATATTCATAACTACATAACTTCTAAAGAAGATTACGGGATGGGACACATATCATTTTAAAGGGGAGGTCGTCTAGATTTGTAATCCACCGCCCAAATACTAAGAAGTTACTTTGTACTATTTTTAAAAAAATTTTTTAATTGCCATAAACCCAGTGCTGTTGCTCTGAGGGATTTTAGTGACTTCTGGACGAACCCTAGAAGATTACGGAATGGGACACATATCATTTTAAAGGGAAGACTGTACAGATTTGTAATCTACCGCCCAAATACTAAGAAGTTACTTTGGACTATTTTAAAAAAAAATTTTAAATTGCCATAAGCCCAGTGCTGTTGCTCTGAGGGATTTTAGTGACTTCCGGACGAAACATAGAAGATTACGGAATAGGACACATATCACTTTAAAGGGAAGACTGTATGGATTTGTAATCAACCGCCCAAATACTAAGAAGTTACTTTGTACTATTTTTTAAAAATTTTTTAAATTGCCATAAGCCCAGTGCTGTTGCTCTGAGGGATTTTAGTGACTTCCGGACGAAACATAGAAGATTACGGAATGGGACACATATCATTTTAAAGGGAAGACTGTATAGATTTGTAATCTACCGCCCAAATACTCAGAAGTTACTTTGGGCTATTTTTAAAAAATTTTTGAAATTGAAATACTTAATACAACCGTTAAAACATATCTGACTTTACTTTCACCTTTTTTTTAACTAATTTTTCCCCCTGTTATAAATGAATTTAATTTAAAACATGTGCGTTTTGTAATTATTTATTACGTTACTTTTTGCATAAGTAAAAAAAAAAATTAAAATGAAGACAGAAATCAAACAAACAAGAAAAGAATTATTGTCTTGCATTATGATTTCTTAAAAGAATATTTTTACTGTATGAGCTGTGCAGTGGCCTACAGCTAAGTTAAAGTTGAATAAAATAAACAGTTAGCTTTTATTATCATTCTTTCTTTGGAAAACTAACCAACCAATTTACTACTAAGGCTGGTAAATGCCCTTTGGGAAAAAAAATTCGGCTTAAATTTAAGCAAATTCTTATGAGAAACACAAACATTTTAACATTTAAATGTATAATTAAATTTCATTCTTGTATAATTAAAGTTGGTTCTCTTTGGCTGTGCCAAAAAAAGAAAATAACAAAAGTAGAACTAAAAGAGAAGACGTTAAATTCCTGGATTCTAAGTGGTAGTTTTATGTTACTTAATTTATGCATGTCATTTTCTGCTTTTAAACTATAATTTCGCAACCATTTAAGTTTAATAAATTAAAGGTTTAGTTTTAAATTTGGCCAAAAATTGTTTTATTTTATTTTCAGCAACAAAAGAAGTTTTTGTTTTTTAAAATTCAAATGAAAAACATACTTAAGTTTGTTGAACTTTTTTTTTGTTTTAATGAAAAAAATTAAATATTAAATTTGAACTTTTAATTTAATTTCTTTTATTTAAATATGAAAACAATTTTTTTTACATGAATTCTGTTTTACACTTGACATTGATAAACGTCATTGAAAAGTTATTGCATTCTAACACGCAACAAGCCAATTAGATGTAATTTTTTTTAATTTGTTTAAGTTGAGACAACTGAAAGTGAAAAAGTAAGGGAAATCAAAAATTACTTGGAATTGTCATCATTGTAATACGTTGACAAGAATTGGTTTTAGAATGACTAATTGTAATAGAAACATTTTGTTAAATTGAAATCAAAATTAAAACAATTTTTAAACAATCATTTCAAATAAACTTAAACATTTGAGCTGTTGTTTTTGTAAGTGGTAAAAGTCCACTTAAAATTAAAAAGTTGTTAGCGGTAGTTTTAGTAAGAATTACGGAATTAAAAGAAGGAATTAACTTCTCTTCACTTTCTCTTAATTATAAAATGACCAACAACAAGACATACAAAACAAATATCAGAGCTGGTCATGTCAGAAAAACATTTATTCATTTAATTTTCTTTTTTTTTCCAAGAATTTCTATTGCAGTTTTTATTGAAAACAAAAGAAAATAAATATTTTTTATGGGTAACGATTTAATTCTTACATTTTCTTGAATAAAATTAAACTCTTAGCCATCACAAAAATCATTTTAAATAAAAGCTGTTTAAGGCATTTATAGCCTTGTATTTGAAATACAAAACTGGGCTTGTTACAACTTTTTTAAACATTCACTGTACTAGACGAGTAACGCCATGAAAGGGAAATTTCAATAAATACGAGTGTAAATGTTTCATTCTTTTTAAAAGAAAGAAAGCACAAAACGAAACAAGTTCATCCCAGACTTGCTAAATGATAAAGGAATTTTATAGAAATAAAACACAATTTCCTTTTCATTTTATAATATTTCCACTTTCAATTTAAATAATTGCAAGGCAAGGAAATAAAGTCAAAACAAATTAAAAAAAAATATAAATCAAGAATTCTTTAATATTATGATTTTAATTAATTAATTGTGACCACTGAAAAATTTTTTTTTATACATTTGAGCTGTTAGTTTTGAAAGTAGTATAAGTTTACTTTTTTTTAAAAAGTTGGTTAACGGTAATTTTGAAAAGATATAGACACAGTCTCTAAAATTACCGCTAACTAATTTTTTTTTATAATGGACTTATACCACTTTCAAAAGTAACAGCTCATTTAATGTAAAATATTTCTCTCATACAAACAACTCCCTGAAATTCAGTTTTAAGCAATATTTTTATTAGCCAACTTTAAATAGGAAAGAATTAACCCTTAAACACAGTTTAAGGTCTGGCTTATTTCTGCTAGTAAAATTATATTTTCAATATTGGTCGGTGCAGAGATTTATAATAGAATTTCACGAGCAATATTCTTCTAACTCTACAGCTTATAGGTCCTTTTTGTGCTTTATTAAAAAGCAGACCAAAAAAATCCCTTTAATTGGAGAGTTATAGGGTTAAAATTTGGCACAAATATATTCCTCATAGTGTTTTACATAAATTTACTCAACATTTCTTAAGCTTAAAATGGAATATGCGCCTGATTTGTCAATTAAAATTGAATTCCTTTTCAAAATTTTAAAACCCCAGGCAGTTTAAAATCTGTTAAATCAGAATTATTAACTTATAAATCCTTTATAGCAAAAGGTGAAGGGTGTTATACTACAGACAACATATACAATTTATTTTAAAGAAATTATTTCTTTGATTTTGTTAACTTCAAGTTCAGCAAAATTAATTAAATTATTTTAAGTTGTAACCAATTTTGAGGCTAGAAAAATTAAAAAATCAGTTTTGATTTTTGGTTGATTTACAAGGTTGCCACCATATTCGCATCGAAAAAACAAGTATAACGATATTTTATCGTTGTCGATATTCAGTAACTTTCCAGCAAATATATTCGGTACGATAGAAATCGTTATTTGCGCTGCATCGCAAGCTTCGCTAACATCGAATTCGATAAAATATCGTTATACTTGTTTTTTCGTAATCAGAGTTACTGAATGCCACTACAGAATTAAATAATAACAATACAGGTGGCTGTAGCCACATTGATTTTGTTGGTACTTTTGCCGTCATTCTTGTTCACAATTGTTAGCCAGCTCTGGGCCATTTTTTGTTAATCATGTTGACATCACTGTTAACTTTTTTTAACTTGAGTTTTGCCCAAAAAGTTAGTCAAACTTTAAGCATTAAAAATTATTACTTTTCTAGTGGTTGGTACAAATAAAGGGTGGTTAATTTTTAAGGGCCGATGTTGAATGTAAACCACACCTAAACGTCAAGTTTTTTTTCTGCATTTCATTTGACATTTCTCAATTTCAGATTAACTCAATTTGTACCATGGAGATACAAAATTGAGCTACGCATTAAAGTTATTCAGGCTTATTATGAAAATGGGCGGTCAAATCAAAATGCATATCGGGCACTTCTTGATTTTTTTCTTCTTCAGTGACTCGTCAGTGAATTCGTCAATAAGCAGAATTGCCGCATTTGGACGAATGATAATCCAAGACTGATTGTCGAAAAACCAATGCACCTTCAAAGAGTGACTGTTTGGTGCGGTTTATGGGCTGGCTGCATCATTCGGCCGTATTTTTTCCAAAAAGAGGCCGGTCAGGCAGGTACTGTGAATGGTGTTCCCTATCGTGAGATGATAACGAACTTTTTATGGCCCGAATTGGAAGACAGGGATGTGGACGGTGCCACTAGCCACACAACTAACGAATGGCCGTGTTATCTCACGTGGTGGCGATGTCAATTGGCCGCCAAGATCATGTGATTTGACACCGTTGGACTTCTTTCTTTGGGGTTATTTGAAAGAAAATGTGTACGTCGATAAGCCAGCAACAATTCAAGAGCTAAAGGATGAGCTAATTCGGCACATTAACGGCATAGAAACTAAATTATGCCTCAGCGGCAACGAAAATTTAAATCATCGGATTGAGGAGGTGTGCCGTCGAGGTCGAAGCGGCCATTTGGCCGATATTTTGTTACATACATAATTGAACCGTACCATGAAATGACAATAATTTCCTAAATAATTTGTGTTTTATTCAAAATCAACATCGGCCCCTAAAATTTAACCACCCTTTAGAAAAAAACGAAATTATCAACATCAAACGTCATTGTATAAAATGCATGCTGGCTGGCTGAAGTTTATTCTTTCAACCACCATAGTCATGTTGTTTTTTTTTTTTTTTTTTTTTTTTTTTTCTTTTTTTTTTTTTTGTTCGCCCTAAGAGATCATCTGCTGTTTGCTGTGGTGCATATTTTTGTGTTCCCAAAGACAATAATCATCTAGAAGACACATTCGTTTATAATGAACGAGTATGTATAATTGTGTTGCAGTAACTGCTTTTTGTTTGCTAAAACTACTGCCGCTTCTAAGAGATCTTGATGTTGCTTGTAGCTAAAAAAGACCCCTTTTTTTCTTGCTTTATTCTTGTTCGTAAAGTGAACTAAAGCTTTGTTTGTTTGAATCTCGATTGACTTCTTTCTTTTCTCTACATAAAAATTTCATTTTTTTTGTTTCCTGAAAGTTATTTGTTGCTGTTATTGTTGTTCATCATTATTCTTTTCACTGGCTAAGCTTTTCATTATGGCTACAAACTACTTTATTTTATTAGTTGTAGTTGTAGTTGTAGTTGTCGTTCTTTCTGTTGTTTTATACTTCATTATGTTGCTTTAGATGTGGCGGTGGTGGTGGTTGTTGCAACATTACAACAACTTGCTTGGGTCCAATGACTGTGAAGGTCGTTTGCTTGTTATGCTGCTGCTTAGTAGTAGTTTCTGTGTGTTGTATGGCCAAAGCAACAAATTCTTTTGATATTTTCTCTTTTACTACAAATATTTGCTTCTATGTATGTATGTAGACTTGTTTTTTTTTATTTATTTATTTATTTGTAGTTGATGCTGTTACACTTTATTACTCATTGTTATTTTATTTCTATTGCATTTTTAACTGCATTTATGCCAGACTGTTGCATATGAGACGGGCCTAAAGAAATGTTTGAAGTTCAATTTAATCCAAAAGTATGTAAATGTCTGTATGTAAGCATGTATTTCCTACTCTCTTCAGGTATTCATCTAAAATTGCATATGCATCATCATTAATATCGTCATCATCATTACCATTGTTATTGTTGTTGGCTTTTGTGATTAAGGAAGTAAAAAAAAAAAGAATGCAAAGACCCACTTAAAGTAACAGAAACGACAGCCAGCCAACAATACGTTTATAAATAAACATAAACGCATATGCCTTTTAAAGGGCAGATGTTATTATTCTGCAAACAAGCACAATTCTTAATAGAGAGAAGGTCTTGTACAATAACGAGAGAAGTGAAAAAACCGCAATGTTACTCGAGATCAGTGCGTAAGCTGGAAATTTTTATTCCAAAAAATAGCAAAAAAAAATTTTTTTTTAATTTTTCACATGAAAAAGTTTTCAGCCAACAAGAAACTAAACAAATTTTCCATAACACAAGCCATCAACTCGTTAAGAAAATTTTTATATTGTGAATACTTTTCATTCAAAATTTCTAGTTGGCACATTTGTTAATATTTTTTATTAAAATTAAAAAAAAATAAGCTGTTATTTTTAAAGTGGTCTAAGCCCACCGCTAGCTAATTTTTTTAAAGTGAACTTATACCATTTTCATAAATAACAGTCTAATTACTACCACAAAAAATGAAAAAGAGTAGTAACTCGCACGTGGACGTCACATGCTCTGCATTAACAATATAAACAACCCCTACCCTCTTATTTCCAAATCCTACAAAACAAATTTTTGGAGAAATGTTAACACAATTAAAAAATAACTTTGCCCAGTTTCTTTTTCTTAAAAAAATTTTTTTGTAAAAGACTAAATTCCAGTACAAAAATAAAAAAGGTGAGAATAAAAGTATCGGTATGTAGTGAAATTAATAAATAGCAAAAAATATTAAAAAAATAGAAAGAATAAAAAAACAACAACAACAAATAAAATAAACCTTACAAAATGCATCATCACATTCAAAAAGCAAGATCTGATATTATACTTTTTTAAAGTAGCTTTTAAAGAATATTTAAAAACTTAGTAAAAATTATTTAAATGAAAAACAAACCCCCTTAATAAATACATGTAGCAGATTTTTTGAAATGTGACATTTATCAGCTAAAAAAAAAATATTATTTGTATACACATACCCAATGTCATTTTTTTGTTGGTAAATTTCTGGTCTGGACTATCAACCCAAGACTTATTTTTAAAAATATTCAAAACAAAAATTTAATCAAAGCCCATATGAAAAAAAAATCCCCTAACTTAGGCTGAATTTATGCACTTGTGGTGCTGAACATTTTTGTTAGTAAAAATTTTTTTTTTTACATACATAAGTATGCAGTTTAAGCTTGTTTTGAAAAAAATTCTGCAGGAACAAAAATGTTGTTCGGAAAAAAATTTTTTTCACAAAATATTATGGACAAAAATTTAGTACGTCCTTCCAACTTACATACATATGTATAAAAAATTTTGTTTGGAAAAAAATTTTCAGGAACAAAAATGTTCGGATAAAATCTTGTGCAGACAAAAATTTTGTAAGCAAAAAAATTTTAGGAAAAAAAATTTTGTTCAGAAAAAAATTTAGTACGAGCAGAAATTTTATACGGACAAAAATTCCTTACATACATACATACATATGTATGTATGTATAAAAAATTTTGTTTGGAAAAAAATTTTTAGGAACAAAAATTTTGTTCGGAAAACAATTTTAGGAAAAAAAATTTAGTTTGGAAAAATATTTTTAGGCACTAAAATATTGCGCAGACAAAAATGTTGTAGGCAAAAAAATACGGAAAAAAATTTAGTTTGAAAAAAATATTGTGTGAACAGAAATTCTATATGGACAAAAATTCATTCAAGCTTACATAGGAAAAAAAATGTTGTTTGAAAAAAAATTTTAGGGAAAATTTTGTTCGGAAAAAATTTTCTGTGGACAGAAATTCTTTACAGACAAACATTTAGTATGGCCTTCGAACTTAAATACAAAAAATATTTTGGAAAAAAATTTTGTTCAAAAAAATATTACGGACAAAAATTTGGTTCAGAAAAATATTACGGACAAAAGTTTTGAACGGCCAAAATTGTGTTCTGACAATATTTTTTTTTTTTTCGAAACAAGTGGATGAATTTAATTCAACCGTCTGTCTGTTAATTAGAACTTCAAATTCCGCTTATAGTTATTTACATTCTATACCTGGTTCTTGTGTGCATTTGTATGGTTGTATCTAATTTTAAATTCATTAAACGTATGAATAATGTCTCTTATTTAGTTTTTTGTTAACAAAAGTACGAATTTATAAAGAATGAATGAGTGGAAAAAATTAAATTAATTAAAACTAGATAAGAATCGACCCCAGACACAAAAAACGATATATACGGCAATAAAAAATAAGTAGGAAAGAAGTATTATATGCGAGAACAAAAATAATTTTACGAAAATGATAACGAGGAGAAGGGCAAGAAACTATATGAGAGTAACACTAGGGGTATTCATGAAAGTGCTTGCTAACTATGTAAAATGACGGCAAAAATGTTACGGTTTGCTCAGCATAACAAGAATATGTACGCATTTTTTTGCAACGCTGTGCATATTTGCTTAAAATAACAAAAACATACAATTGACAGATAGGGTAAAGTTGCAAGATTTTTTTCAGGGGTTTTGTGGAAATTTGACGAATTTAAAAAGGACACTCACGACCTAGTTCAATGTGCTCAACATATTTCTAAAATGCAAATTGCACAAATAAGTATGTGATTAACTCTAAATTACTTTAGCTCTGCAGGGCAGCAATGTCACATGAGGAAAGCCTTTTACTTAGAACAATATTATCCAACAATTGGTGGATGGAATCTTTATATATTAAAGAAATTAAATGTTCTTTGTTATAGAAACCTTGAATAAATTTATATATTTCTTATATAAACACAACTTTAAAAAGTCTAATAGGTAATAATTGAGTCAATTAAGATTTTCTTTCTTTGATATCATATCAATGGTCAAGAAGGTCGCTTAAAAATTTTTAGTCTTTAATTTTCTCGTCTGCTTTCTAGCTCTTTGGTGAATTTTGTTATCATTTACTAGAGAATTTTAAATAACTGACAAAAAAGCTTAAAATTTGAAGAAACTGTTCTCTAAACTTTAGTTTTGTTTTTAATAATTCGAAAAAACCAAACAGAACTTGCTTTTAACAAATTTGTATAGCTAAACAAACAAGTCTTCTTTCTAAACTTAAAAAAATCGTCTGATGTTAAAAAAAAATAAATAAAAAAAAACAATAACAACAAGATGTGCACATCAGTAAGTAAATTTGTACAGACACAAGCTTATTAATATTAATATTGTTGTTGTTGTATATTTTTTCCTAACCAAAGAAAACGAAAATGTAATACAAAATAGAAAGAAGAAAATACGTACATACTGCAATTGAAAGTAGTTAGAATGTTTAATTGTACGTACAGGTGAGTACATACGAGTATATATATATGTACGTCACTATGTACGTATAAAACAAAATATGAACGTGCGTTGACGATTATTATTTATCAATATTTTAACAATATTTATTGATTATTGCTATCGGCAGAACTACAAATTATACGCAAAATAAAAATCTAAGTGTGTGTGTGTGTGTGTGTAAAAAGCAACAGATAAAAAAAATTATATTTTTAAAATTGATTTCTTTTTTTTATACACACTCTACCTACAATAAACTTTTATCTATATTGATAAAATATATTGAACTAAAATTGGGAACATAATTTTGGAAAGAAGAGATGCTTGTGAAAGGTGTCAAAGAGAGAATAAACAACTATCCGAAAAAACTAAACGTAGACTTTAAAGTCAACCTTATCGAAATTCTTTACATAATTTTTTCATAAATTTTACTTCAAAGTATATGTCAATTTTTTCTGCATAAGAGATAGAGACTTTCTAAATTAAAAAAAAAAAAAATTAAATGTGGTATGTTAAGATTTTGCTGTATTAATGAAATTATTAATATTAATGAAATTATTTCGTAATATTAATGAAATTATTTCGTAATATTAATGAAATTATTTCGTATTTTTAAATTCAAGCGGTTTTGAATAAAGTATTTGGCCTTTCAGTAATATCCCTCGATAAGGATACACTTATATTTTTTTAAGTCATAAATTTTGAATGGGACCCTTGAAAACTTTGGAGGTCCATAACTCGGTCCATAACTAATTTCCTTTATAAAATGTAATTTTTATTCTTCTCACCCTCTCTCTCTCTTTCTCCCACTCTCTCTATTTTTCTCCCTCTCTCTCTCTCCCTTTCTCTCCCTCTCTCTCCCTCTCTCTCTTTCTCCCTCTCCCTCTCTCTCTTTCTCTCTCTCCCTCTCTCTCTCCCTCTCTCTCTCTCTTTCTCCCTCTCTTCCTCTGGCTTTTTACCTCTCCTTCTCTTCCTCTGTCTTTTACCTCTCCCTCTCTCCTTCTCTTCCTCTGCTTTTTTACCTCTATCTCTCTCCTTCTCTTCCTCTGCTTTTTTACCTCTATCTCTCTCCTTCTCTTTTTCTGCCTTTAAACCTCTCCCTCTCTCCGTATCTTCCTCTTTAACTCTCTCCTTTTCTCACTCTCCCTTTCTCTCTCTCTCTCTTAGTGTTAATTTATTTTATTTTTTTTTTATTTTTCGTGCGTGGCTAAAGTGAATTTAAGCCTACATTTTTGAAAATAAAAACAGAATTTAATTTGTCACTATAAAAAAAACACGTTTTTCGCCTTACGACACTATTGAAGTGAATAATAAATTTTTCCAAGTAATGGTACACCGTTTACGGAGGGTTAGGTATATAAATACGTATCTATGTATGCACGTGCCCATGTATTTATTAAAAAAAAATTAACTAGACGTATTTATTTTCACGCACATGGAAATCTCTACAATTCTTAGCTGCAGTTTATTTGTCAATAAGAATACTGTTCTTGTAACGTCAAGAGTCGGAAATGTTCAGAAAATTAAAATTTTGTGTGTGATTGATTTTCATTTGGGATCTGCTATGAATCTACTAAATCTTCAAAATATGTTTGATAATTAAAAAAAAATTAAAAAAAACTTGTAATTTTTTTTAATTAAAATAAATTTTAGGTCTAATTTATAAAAGCCTCGTTGGGAATTCCATATACGAGTATAATATACATTAAGCAATTTTTCTTACTGCAGTTCTAAGTTAGTTTGAGAGAGAAGAAATAAAGTAGCACAAATGCCTCTTTTTTATGTGGTCAAATTTAATGCAATTTTAGTGCAAGTACAAAAATTAAAATATCTAAATCATATTAGTTTTGAGTACAAGTTATTTTGCCATTTAATTAATACCTAAGCAGTATATTTCTGTATTTGAAATACCCAGTTACTGGTATAAACAAGTTTCTCTTTATTCTTTTTGTGCTAACAAACACATTTTTTTATCTTTTTGTTCACAACTTTTGAACAAATGATAAACTAAACTAAATAAAAATAATAAAATAATAAGATACAAATATTTGTGTATACATTTTTTTTTCTTTCTGAACCAGCAAAATACAAGTTTATGACGTTGGTTTAAAAAATATCAGTATCATTTCAAGTTTTATTTTGTTTTTAACAAAAATAAATTTTCATTTTCTCTACATAAGTTTTAAATGGAATTTCACATGATTAAACTGAAGCAACTAACATTTGCCTTTTTTTAATTGTTTTTTTATATAATTTTTAATAAAATGATATCTCTTGAGGAGGAACCTTTTCATTTAATTTGATTTGATTGTTAAAAATATTGGCTTATTTGGCTACCATGATACACTTAAACAGACTTGTAGTGCTTTAATATTCTATAGTTGTTATTCTTAAAAAAAATTCTATGAATTTATTAAATTATCAATTATGAAAACTTGTTAAAAAAAAGCAATTAATATTTACTTTTATTTTATGACTGACATGATCTTTAACAGTTGGTGGTATTTCAACATTAGTGACTTAATACAATTTAAATATGTATAACCAAACCCACATTCTTGTATTTTTTTATTCTTTATGTTTTTTTTTTTATTTATATTAAACTGGTATGAGTGCAATATTAACTTTTAATAACAGTTTCCCTAATTTATTTTATGTACATACCTACAAATATGGCTGGTTTTTGTTTCCAAGTCAATATTCTTAAAATGTTAATTTATTTCATAATTATATTTGAAATTGATTTTTATTTCAAAAGAAGCTGGTAGAATATTTTTTTTTATTATTTTTATTTTAGTGGTAGGTTTGTTAGGCTTGATGCATTAGATTGAATTTGTTATTACTCAGGCACCTACTTTGATAAAGCTAATGTCATTCCGTTAGTAATTAGTTTTTTTTTTATCATTAAATCAACATTATAAAATATTTAAAAAGTAAATAAAATTCTTTAAATTTTTTCAAAAAATAAAAAATGTAAATTTTGTTTATTTAAGAAGATTTTATCTAATCTTTTGTCTTCAAATATCTCAAAAAGAATTCAAAATATGTGAAACTGGTAAAGATGAGCGATAGCATCTTTGTAGAGAAATTTTGAAACACAATTTGCGTTAGCAAAATTTATAACTTAAATTAATTTATTTCAGCTTGAGATCATTTTCTTTTTAATAATTTGACTAATTATCTTGAAGACGCTACGCAAGTTGCAGCGAAATATAAAATAAGACCTCAAGCTTAATAAAATAGCCATATTAATTAAAATAAAAAATTAATTAAAAAAAAAAAGAACGAATAATAAAATATTGTTATTCAAAATTTTTTTTTAATATTTTCATGTCTTCATTAAAAATTAACTCTTATATTCAAAGAGACTAATAACGACTTTAAGTATAAATAATGACAAATTTTTAATACAAATTTGTTACAATATCGATTTCAAGTCCACTTTAATTTTCTTTGAATACAAGCATAAATCTTTAAATTATATGCTAAAGGACTTTTGTAAGCGAAGCCGTTCTTCACCATCCAGAATATCACAGAAGTCTTAAAAATTTCAGATGACCATAATATTGATTCATAAGAAAATCGTATTTAATTTTTGCTTCTTAGAGTTAAATTTTTTAATATCTCCATTATTTCTTTTTATTTGAAATTTAGGATGGACCCTATTAAAATTTTGTAAGCCCATAACCTTTATAAAAATAAAAAAATCTACTTTAATTTTCTTTTTAGAATTCAATTTGCGATAATTTTCTTTTAATTTGGTGTGCGTGGCAAAAGTAAATTTGTACAGTCAAGTTTCCTATAACGCGTTTGTTCGTCCCCCTTTATATGGAGACCACGTTATGGAAAATTTCTAATTAATTTAATTTGGGAAACCACGTTTTGGGAAATATATAAACCAGGCAAATCAAATCAATCTATACCGCGTTATATGGAAAAGACCTCCGCGTTATAAGAAACTCAAAATATTTTACTTAAATTTTTTTTAGCAAAAATTGGTTTTTTATAAATAAATTTGTTTTCTGTGGTAATAAAACATAGTTGTCCGATGACACTTGCAGTAAAAAAAAAGCAACAACAACATTCAATGCACTATAGTTTTCAAGGATTTTTATATATCAACTGCGTAATTTTAGTATCATAAAAGTGTTTTGCTTTTTGAAAATACCGTCTTTTTTTATAAATTTTTTATTTTTTTATTTTTTACTCTTGCAATAGCGCTATATTTCACACCGCGTTATATGGGATTTGCGTTATAATAACCTAGCGCTATAAGAGACTTGACTGTTTACAAAATTCTTTTAAATAATTTTCCTAGAAAATAAGAAAATTAATATTTTTTCTCATAACAAAATAAAATTTTAAAAAAAATTTTAAATTACAAATAGAAATTATTACATATTTTTTCTCATATTTAGCAAATTGCAAAAAAAAATTTTTTTTAATTACGACTTTTTTTAGTACATGAGCGATATGTTGATACATAATGAATGCCCTATATAACATAAGTACATAAGCATATATACTTTCTTTAAGTAAAACATAAAAAAGAAAAAGGCGCACAGAAAAATAAAAACACACACACACACATGAAAATAGGTTGCCAAAAACTAGGACACTTTTGTGTATCTATGGGTTTCTTTCTAGGTACAAGAAAAAAAACCATTTGTAAAACTTATTCTTACCTGGCAAATGGTGTTTGTTCAACTTCATAAATTTCGTTGATGTCATGAGGAACGAGCAGACCTTTCAGGCGTTCCTCATCGATGTCCAGCAAACCATCTCCAATAGGAAATATTCCTTCAGCAAACATGTTCGTTTTGTTGTTTTTATTTGTTTTATTGTTTCTTTTTACTTTGGGTATACAGGAAATATAACAGGGATTTGTTTGTTCTTAGTTCGTGTTAATCCTTCGAGTAGAGAAGTTTTTTCTTTTTGCTTAACGAATTTTTTTAAATAAATAAATTTTTACTAAAACACTTTTCTTTTCACTTTTTATAAATCAAAAACACGAATTCACTGAAAAATTATACGAATAATAAAAAAATTTTGTTAAAAACTTTAAATTTAGAATAAAAAAAAAGACACAAAAATCCAAGCAGGAGATTTAATAAATAAAAAAAAAAATGTATTCAAGCACAATTTTTCTGTTGTTATTGTTGCACTCACATTAAGCAGCAGCGATAACAATAACAACAACACTAATCAAACAAACAGAGGAAATATATAATTTTTTTTTAGTTGACATTTGCCTGCTGTTATTTTATTCTGTTTTTTTCTTGCTTGTTCTTTTAGTTACTTTAACAGCTACAATAGCAACAACAACACACACGTTTAACAAACATACATATACATTTTTACACTCCACTTTAAAACGTTTGCCTGCTTGTTTGTTTGTAAAAATATGTATATTTTTACTGTACATTAGATAGAGAGAGCAACACGAGTAAGAGAGATCCAGCTTCAAAGGAACTCATAGTAAGATTTTAGTTAAAAACACACTAAACTTAAGCCAGAAGTCATAAAATGTTTTAATTTTATTATTCCATAGGATTTTTGTAAATTAAAAATAAAAGAAATCTTTTGTTTTTTTTAAATAAAAAAATTCGTGTTGTAGAAAAAATTTTTAAGACAGATTTTCACTTTCTGCAGCTTGTTTTTTATTTTTCTTGTTGTAATTGCGAAACAAGTTTTTCTTTAAATTTTATTTATTTTTTTTTTTTTTTTGTTAAATTTTTAACAAACATACATACACAAACACACAATTTAAATCTTTGTATAAATATTTTTTTTTCTTGTGTTGTAATTCTCTCCTGGTTTTCTTTTATAACTTTGTTTCGTTTTTAGTTATGTATTCCTTGCTATTGCTGCACTTCAACACATTTTATGTTATTCTCTTATGAATTTTATGTGCCTTGTTAGATTCTTCATTTCTTTCTTTTTGTGTTTTCTGAACACCAACTTTTAACAATTTTTATATTAAGCGTTAATTATGTTTTTTGCACTATGAAAAGTTTAACAATATGAAATCCAATAACATTTAACATACAATTCCTTAAAGGTAATAATTTGTTTAACCTACTCAAAACAAAAAAAAAACATACACACTCAGAGATTGTAAACTCATTCGGATATTTAAAATACAACAACAACACACGCGTTTGCAAACCTTCACTACTCGACTTTTAAAAATTGACTGACGTTTTAACTCGAAGCAACAAGGCAAGAGTACCAAGTCTTTACATATAAACAAATTATGGCGCCGTTAAGTTTCTGGTTATTTAAAGCAAAGCCGTTGTAAATACATTAAACTGCACATAAACAAAATCGCTTATGATAAAATGTGTGTTGTTAAAGGAAATATATATAAAAGCCGCTCACTTTCTATTTAAAAATAATAAAATATAAGAAAATATTTCTTGTTGCTTTAAGAAGGAAAATCTTATTGAGTTTGGAGTAGGACTTTTATGGAAAAAGTTTTTACAAAATTTATAATCATACCCAACTTACAAATAAGCCGTCTTAACTTTAACGCCGTTTGCAGGTTTTAAGCTGCTAAGAAGTTTTTCTCAACTAATAGCATTGCCATGTTTAAGTATTGCCATTTCTAACTAGATTTGTTTTATAAGTCTTCTCAAATTTGGGTATAGTTTTTATATATTATTGTGAATACATTGTTGCTTATTTTTAATAAAAGGCGGGTTTGATAGGAAAATTATACTTGTAATAACAAAGAATTAATTTTGAATGTGTTACCGAAATTCTAGCCTCTAAAGGAGCTTCTATAACTTTATAGTTATAGGTATTTCATTAGCTAATTTCTATTTTATATAAATTAGCCCATGACGAACCCTAGATAGAACAAAAGTAAAGTTTAATGCTTGTATTCAAAGAAAATTAAAGTAGACTTGAAATCATTATTATGACAAATTTGTTTGAAAAATTTGTCATAATTTATATTTGAAGTCGTTATTAGTCTCTTTACTAAATTTTTTCTTTTTATGTGAAAATTTGTTTATCTTTAAATGTTGTCAATTTTATAAAAAATTTAATTATTTTTTTATAAAAAAATGTGTAAACTAACCTGCTATTTTTTTATATTGTTGTCATGATGACAGTTGATACATTTTGGTACTGGAACACTATTTTTAACACTGTAGTTCAAATTATGACGGGGACAAAACCACCTTGAATCTCATGTGAATACACAAGAAGTCACAATTTTGCAGTTTATTTATTCAAGAATTTATTACTGTTCACCACTCACGCCATATGTTATTGCGTACGATCGCTTACCGGGCTCGTCGATATTCACGCACTTCAGTTTATTAAGATTTTAAAGTGGTTTTATCATTTTATTCTTGATCATTTTAATTAATCACTATTTTTAACACTGTAGTTCAAATTGTGACGGGGCTATGCCTACCATGAAACCCGCAGGTAATCACAATTTGCCAGTTTATTTATAAATTTTTTTTTGTGAAAATAGTTTATTAACGCCCGGCACTCCCGACATTCACGACACTCACGCATGACAGCTCTTAATGCCACCACAATCGTTTACGAGCTTATACCCGTTAACGTTACCGCATGACAATTTTTTAATGCCGTCATGATCGCGAACAAAATATTTCTCATTATGCGCGTTCACATGCTGCAGTTTCAATCTCATGAAAACCTAAAATAAAAAAATTATAAAATATGAAATAAACTGTAAATTTTGAAGAAGGGTTGTTTAATAAGAAAGGCAAATAAAGGGCTTCTAATGAAAATTTTTATTTCGTTTAAGAACTTATTTCATTAAATTAATGAAATATTTCGCTAATCCAATTAAAACTTGTTATTGATTGAAAATAAGGAGTTTTTCATTGTATTAATTGAATGAAAATTTCATTAAATTAATGAAATTATTACATTAAATGAATTAATAATTTTAAATTTTAAATTTTTTTTTATTTGGCTAAAATAAATGGTGGCAAAAAAAATCAATTTAAAATCTAATAAAGTCAAATAACTCAACATCATGCATTTGAAATGGCGCCTTCGCATTAAAAAAGTGTTGACAGCATGTTTGACTAGACAAAAAAAAAATTAAGTGTAGTCTACTCAGCAATAAAAACTCTGTGCAAAACTCACAAAAAAAATTAATCCCCCTCTTTTATTTTAAAGGCTAAGATTTTCTTTTTTTTGCCAGAAAAAAAGCATAAAAATTTAAAATTCTTCTATTTATTTCAGTTGTTGGCTGTCGTTTACGATAGAAAAAATATGCAAATAAAAAAAGCCCAGAATAAACAATAATATAAAGCCATTCGAAAAGAATCAAGATATTTTACAGACCCATCAACACACGTAATTGCAAACCGCCTTTACACTTTATTACAGTGAACAACCGGAACAAGATACTTAACACTACAATCGGTTCAGGAAAGTTAAATAAAAACAAAAAAATAAAAGAAAAACATAATTAATGCACTTCATAAATAAACAGAGATTTAAAGGAATGTGTTTTTGGTTTTAAACTAAAATTGAAATTTTTAAGTTAAAAATTTATTTTAAACAAATCATGTAGTTGCTTCAGTGGAAATGTTAAGCGCGGAAGTTGTTGAATCTTTTTTAAAGAAAAGAAATATTAGCAAATTTCTAATCTTGAACGTTTTAGCTTAAAAATAAATCACTGTTTGAAACATTGAAACTTTTGGAAATCGTCATATAACTATTTAAGAGATTTCATAGGGCAGTTTTTGTGCCTTGCAAGTACCATGTTATGTTTTAGATAATTCCTAGCAAATTCTCTACTTTTGAATTAGAAGCAACATCACAATCATGTCTCTCAATTTCCATATTAAGCAGATATCGAATAAAATCGACCGTTTTTTTTTTTTTGTATGAAATAATTTTAAAATTTTGAGGGAACTTGTTGGATATTGGTTTCGCCGATTTGGTTTCGAATTTACTAACGAGTAAGTTTTTCAGTTTCCAAGCGGCCTATGTTTGCCATGATTAAGCACACAAAAATATACACTGAAAACTATAACAAAAATCGCTACTGAAAGGTGTTTAAATTATTCAAAAAATATAGGGCCGGAATCCAAATCGTTACATTCGATATCGAATGAAAACGATTGAAATTTTAATATTTTTGTATAAAAAATTTTTTAAATTTCTATGGCCATTTTATGAAGCTTGAAGTCATATTTTATAAATTCATTTTTATACCGATATTTCGCTCCAACTTGCGTAGATTCTTCAGGATTTAATTTATAATAAATTATAACCTGAATATATAATAAATTATAAATATAAAATAAATTTATAAAATAAGACCTCAAGCTTAATAAAAAATCTATATTAATTTAAAAGAAAAAGTTCAAATAAAACTAACAAATAAATTTTGAAATTTCAATAAAAATTGTGGATTCAACTACGACAACAAGAACGACGCTTTTATTAAAGCTAAATATCTGCTGGGATTTAAATAAGATACTGATGAATAAAAGAACTTTTTTTTTTTTCAAAAAAATGCGCTTCAAAATTGATTTTATTTATGGAACACACTTCAACAAACATACTCTTGCTACAGAGTGGGCTAAGGGCATTTCATTATTACCTTGTTTTTTGGCTCTTAAATTTAAAAATTAATTTGCCAAAGATTTTACTGCTATAAGACTCTGTCTTAAGCTTAATAAGTACAATATGAAGGAATTTATTTTTTTAAGGGAGATGCGGTTCACAAGCAGGCAAGCAAACGTATACACATAAATAGCACTCAAATCGAAGCCTTCTCTTAAATTTTTTTTATGTTTAAAATTCTTAAAATACCAGAAAGATTTTAAAATAAAACACAACATTTTATTACGGTATTAGCCAACATGAAGTGTGTAATGGAATTGTGTTGGAAAATAGAATTACACATGTGTTGTTTCCTTTAATTAGCAGCGAGTGACGACAAAATTTTTTTTTCTTTTAGATTTTTGTTTTATTTGCTTGATAGCCATCAAGCGAAATGTTGTTGTTTTGCTTACAAATTCCTTCGTTTGTTTTAGTAAAACAAAAATCTGTTGAATTCAATTGTTTGCAAATAAAATCGAAAGGTTATTCCACTTTTCATATTCTTTAAAAAAAATTCTAATTCTTTTCAAATGTCAATTTAAAAAAAAAAAGCTTTTTGCGGCTAATTTACTGCAACAAATTATTGACCCTGAACTTAAACTTGTGTTTCTATTTCTCTCTTATATGTATGTGTATGTGTGTGCCTGTGTAAATATTCTATTTTAATTTGAAATTGTTGCATTTCAAGTTTAAATCTAATGATATTTGCATTCCAAATGAAAGTGAACTTTTCACTTGGGAAAAACGGGCACAATTTTAAAAATACATTTTTTTTATTTATTAAATCGATAGACCCAGAGAGAAGAGCTTGGTAAACACGGTTTCGTATTCGATATCAAGTGAAACCGATCAAAATTTTATTATTTTTTTTAATAAATAATTTGAAAATTTCGATGGAAGTGACGATTTGGTTTTTGGTCTGTCTTAAAAAAAGCAGATCTTTAAAGAGGTCATTCTAATCACACGCTCTTTTGGAACCGCTAGTACTTATTTGAGTTGCGTTGAGGCCCTTTTTAGCAACCACTACTAATTCTAATGTATGGAAAACTCTCAATTTTTAAAATATTTTTAAGTGTTTTTCACACAAATTCACAGCACATACCAGCCAACACGTATGACGTTTAAGGTTACCATCACTAAAGCAGTTAACCTACCTAAGGTTGTCTGGTTGGTTGATGTGGTGATCAACGGCTATTCAGTAGAATCGCAAAATTCAGTTTTTAACCATATAATAGAATGGTAAAGGAATCTACACTCATCCCGTAAGAAAGTTCTTTAGCCTAGTCCCCGATACCTCAGATAGCTTGTGCCTAGAGAAGCTTGTGACTCTAAGCCTATCTTCTCACTGAGACTGTCTCTTAACTTTCGGATATCCGGTAATAAAAAAACAGTATGTGCTGAAGAGCAGTACTAGTGTGTTAGCTACCAGCTTACAGCCCTTCGATTGATGTATTTTACTTTACTTTACTTTACTGGCAAAAGTTCTATCTATTGTGGTCTGAAGTTAAACTTAGCTTATCAACTTTACACTGTTTAAGCACGTATTTACTTGTCGCTATCATGACGCTTGGGTATTCTAATGCCAAGATAAAAGCAAGCCAGAAAGATGGAAGTAAAACGATTTGAAAAATTTTATGACCAATTAGAGCATCTGTAAAACTCTATTGACCCAAACGTTGTTTTAACAACATACTGTTATCAATTCCACAACGTTTGTTAACAAGTTGACAACATGCGTTGTCAAAAAAGTAAAATCGTAGTTTTTTTTCTAAATTAACAACCAACCGTTGTCGTTTTGTAAAAGCTTGTTAAAAAATTGAAAACACTTGTTGTCAATAAAGTAGATAACAGCATAGTGATTTTGCAAAGTGATTTTTGGCTCAGTGAAGCTGTAATGTTACCCTCTGGTTATGCAATGGCTTGTCAGTAATGTTCATATACAACTTTTTTGTTTCCTGCTGTAACCATTGAAATGGAAGGGCATAGAATGAAAAAATTTGGGGTTTCAAACAAATTCTATGTCAAATTGTGTTATTCTAACGAAAAGCTACGATTTAAGACATGGAATGCTAGTGAATATTTGAAATAAAAAGAATCGATTATTCAATTTGAAGCTAAATCAACAACTATTTTTAAGCTCTAAAGCACATTTTATTTATTTTGTTTGTTTTTACCTAACTTTTTTCTTATTTATTAATTCTTTTTGTGATATTTTTAGGTATTGTGAGATTTTAATGATCGCTGACACCGTTGGTCACCATTAAAAATCGTAAATTATAATTTTTATGTAAAACATTTAATAAACAATTAAAAATTTATGTCAAAATACCTATTAAAATGATTAATTCAAATAAGCAGGCACTACAAGTATAAATTTATAAAGAAAAAAATAATATATTTGCAAAAATAACTTAAAAAAAAAACATTCAGTTCTCGCATTTTCAAAAATATTTTTGCCACAAATCTTAATAATGACGATGATGTTGCTGATCAACAAGAATTTCTAAAGTGTGAATGACTTTGAAACAGCTCATATTTACAACAATTATAATAACAACATCAGCAACAACATTAAATGGAATTTACAATGCAAGAAAATATGTAAATTGCAAACTTTTAAATAGAAATACATCAGAATTTAGGATTCTGCTTTTGCAGATTTTGAAATCGTTTAGTAGTAAAATGCTAAAAAAAAAACACAAGCAAATTGCAAATTGATTAAGTAAAGAATGGCAAAGATGCAAGCAAAAATACCCAACACTAAAATAAAAAAAAAATAGCAGATTTTGATAAATAAATATAGACTAAAATCGGGGACCTTAAGTAGGTCAACATTGTGAACTAATTAAAAATTTTAATAAAAAAAATTTCATATTGATTAAATTTTTAATTAAAGCAAATTAAAATTGAAGTTGGAGACCTGCTGCAAGCAAAAGAAATTATCATTTTAATTTAATTAATCAATTTAATTTTACAAAATTGTCATATTGATTAATTTTTTTTATTAAATTAATTAAAAAGTTTTTTTAATTGAAGTAAAAAATTTATTATATTTACCAAATAATTTTTTGATTCAATTAAAAATTTCTAAAAATTTAATTGACACGAGAATTTTTTTTTTTTCAAATAAAATATTTAATTGATGCATAATATTTTAATTTTATTTAAAGGTCCCTTATTAATACTCTTTACCTGTAAATGCTTTTAATTGTTGTAAGAGCTTCTCAGCTCATACGTGTATAGTGCGTCCTAAGAGTTTTTCTTTCTAAGACGGGGAACACAGACTTCAATTTTAGTTGTGCAACTTTTGAGTTTATAGGAGAGAGATGAAAGGAAGTTGCACTCTTTTAAATTTTTCTTTCCTATCTCTTATAAAAACAACTCAAGAGTTGCTCAACTAAAATTGCCTTCAAAACACGAAGGTGAAGAAATCAAACAATGGCATGAACAAACCGTAACAGCTGTTTTGTGTATAATATACGGGTGGTGAGTTTTTCTTGTATTAAAAAGGCTATATTGCATAAGTGTGTGTGAGCACGTTTTACTAATACTTCTAAAACTATGACGAAAAAATATAAATTGATAATGAAAAATATTCGCGTATTTTAACTAACTTAAAAAAGGCAAAGATCATTGTAAAAACAAACAATTAAATGTAAATTATTTAAAAATTATGTTGTAGAATCTAATTTTATCATTGTGTTTTTTTTTTATTATAACAGAAATAAATAAAAAAGATGTTTTATATCATAAAATAAAAATTATCAACTTTCCAATAAAAATAAAAGCACCACCAAAAAGGACAAAGCCTGTAGATGCTAATACCGCCTAGTTTTGGTTCACTTCATGGGCAAAATCTGGAATGGTGACCACAAAAAAAAAATTTTAATAAGAAACAGCTGTTACGGTTTGTTGGGATTTCAACTGTTTGATTTGTTCACGGCGATCTTCAAAACAGAATTTTGGCTTTCTAATTGATAGCCGTAAGGCCGCCACGTAAGCACCATCGTGCATGACATGTTTTTATTTTACTCATGTCAAAAACCGTATATGATTTAATCAAACTATACAATCAATTGAAAAATGTGAAGTTGATTCCAAGACTTGTAATGTTTTTGGAACAATACAATGTTGTGTTACAGACGGTTTAACGAAATGATTTTAACCCCACATATTTTTACACAAAAATGCGGATGGCGTTGCTAAATCACTTAGAGACGCCACCGTCGCCGCCGCCAGCAAATGCAGTGTAGCAGTATAGCACACCGGCATAATGCAACTAAATGTTGTTGCTTATGTGCGATTTTCGACCATTTCTTCTTCTGGTAATGAGAGCGGATGATTTTTAGTGGATATACTTAACGTATTTTCCTGTTCTAAATAGATGTGTTTCTTTTTTGCTTTGTTTGCTTTAATATAAATATATTTTTAACACACCAGATTCCTGTGTGTATGAATGCGTTATATTTTTAAATCTGCAGTCTATTCACTTTTCGAAAAACGAAATAAAACTAACAAAAAAAAAAAAAAAAAAAAAAAGAGATTTATTTTGTTTCAATGCTGCTCGGTGGCGGCATGTAAACATTTAGGAATTCAGAACAAGTCACTCACTTTTTAGTTTGTATGAATTACAAGTGAATGTTATGTCGCCTTGCGTTTTAAGTTATTTCCAAGCATAAATTATTTATTTTTTTTAATTTTCTATTTAATCATACATTGTATTAAAAATTGTAATAAATTAAAATGGCTATTTTGTTAAGCTTGGGGTCTTATTTTTCAAAAAAAATTTTATTTTTATATCGATATTTCGCTCCAATTTTTTTAGCTTCTTCAGGATATAATTATAATTAATAATTATAATGAAGAAGCTACAAAAATTGGAGCGAAATATCGATATAAAAATAAAAAATTTTTGAAAAATAAGACCTCAATCTTAACAAAATAGCCATTTTAATTAAAAAGAAAAAGGTCAAATAAAACTAACTAATAAATTGTAATAAATTAATTTTATTTTTCGGCTCTTGCTAATAGAGAGAGAGAGAGAGTTTGATGTACAATTTTGTTTTCAAAAATCAAATATTGATTTCTCAACTAAAGAATTTGAAAAATGAAAAAAAAGGTTCGTAAAGAGTTGGATAAGACCCCTAACATAAGCAACCTACTCTGGTGGTGCTGCAAAGGAACTTTATAATCTTCATGCCATAAAGTAACCGATCGTTGAATACGTAGAAGTCGATAAGTTTTTGTTTACTGATGGTTCTAAGCTGGGAAATAGTGATATTGGTTTGAACTTACAAAGAGGCTGTCTGTTGGCTTTGCATGAACTAGGGACATATAATCATCTTATATTGTGCCCGGCCAAGCTGGCAGCAAGCGAGCAGCCTGTTTGCCCATCATATGTTTATAGCTTTATCTCCGTTCTAGATTAGAAAGAAAACTGCAACCAAACCGTAGCATTGGATATCAAATGAAAACTTTAAAAAATTAAGTTTTTTTTTTTTTACCTCAGAACAAACTTTACAAAGGAAACGCTTTAAAGCCTCACAATAAAAAAGTTTTGCTCTGTTTGGAGCAAACAATTGATAGTATTTTGTAATTTTAAATGCTTATGATTCATAAGAATTTTTTTTTTTATTCTACACCTGACGCTAAATTAAAATATTGTATGTGCTTTGTAACACCCTTTAACAAGTAAATTTTTAAATTATAGAAAAATAGATATAAATAATTTGCTATTTTAATTTTGAAAAATTAAAAATTAAAAAAAAAATTGCAATAATTTCTTGGCAACCATTGATGACAAATCTATTGAGGTGCGTAAGTGCATTCATTGTGAGCAAAAAAAAAATAAAGAAGAAAATTTTTGATTTCAAAAGTTTATAAAAATTAAAATGACACAAAATGTTATATAAATAGATGCTTGAAAATATTTCAAAAATCCACTTGATTTTATTTTTAATCGATGATTTTGAGCAAAACTAAAATGAATTTTGATTATTAATTGAATATGCATTTGAGTATCATTATTTGAATTTAGATTATGAAATTGTTGAGTTTTTGGGGAACAAGAAGTATTAGTGATGTTAGCAAATATTTAAAAAGAGATTCAAAGTGATAACAAGATCACTGTAAATTCGTGAAACACTTTTCAGTAGCAACTACTGTGAGAAATTTTATGTCAAATTTAGCAGAAGTAACTTTTTAAGCGAGTGAAGATAAAAATGCTGAGTTAAATATGTTTTAACGTAACCCGTTACGTTTTTTAGTATTTGTAAATATTTTTTTAGTATTTATAGCATATTTACCAAATACGTCTTACGTCATTAAATATTTCTAAATATATTTATTTATTTATTTATTTTATAAATAAGTTTAGGAGAAATATATGTGCATGGGTACAAATATGCGTAAATACGTTGATTTCTAAAGAAGACTATGAGATGGTACCCATATCACTTTAAAAGAGAGATCGTCTAGATTTGTAATCTACCGCCCAAATACTCAGAAGTTACTTTGGACTATTTTTAAGAAATTTTTGAAATTTCCATATACGCCAGTGATGGTTGGAGGAACTAAATTTTTTCCAATCAAAATTTCAGTTTTGGTAATCAAATTTTTTTAGTTGTAGTAACCGGAATTCAATAATACAGTCCAAAATTTAGTTCTGTTAAAAATATTTCGACCTACAACAACGATTTTCTATTGTCACGATTAAAAAATCCAACTATCACAACAAAATTTAAGATTGGTAACAAATTTAGTTCTCCCAACCGAAGTTTTTGTCTCAGTGTGGAAGCAAATATTGATATCAGTCTAAAACATTAAGACTGATTACATCAATGGCCTTGATTTTACTCAACCAAGTGCATTAAACCTTAAAAAGTCCTCAGGTCTATAAGATTTCCTTAATTTTAAATCAGGCAGATTTAAATTAAATTATTAAGATCTTTGTTTGCTTTTTTACAAAAACTACAGCTTTGCTGGCTTTATGAAACGTGAGAATTTTTTTTATTGAGTCACAAACATTTGAAAGGATAAATGAAACAAAAATTGAGACATTAAATATAAAATATTATTCAATAATGTTATCAGTTGAATAGTGTCAAACATTTTTGCTAAATGAGCAATACGCGTATGTATTTGAAAAATTCTGTTGCAATGAGATTATTTTCTCTGCTCAGATACGGCTAATGCTTGTTTCCTTATTATTAACTTGTGCATTTTTTTTTTAAATATTCAAAAAAGTACTCTACTCGCTGCAATATGCTAGTTAGCTCTCCATTTGTATGAAGTACAATAATTAAATAAAATTAAATTTACAAGTTGTTATTTAAATTTTTAGGGGTTTCACTATTAAATTTCAGTATTTCATATTATTTAGATAAAAAGTAGAAATGGGTTTTTGAGTGGCTTCCAACGACTCCCATGAAGAATATTATTTATTGGAACATGTTGGCATGTTTTCTTCAATTTGTATAATTTTAAACAATTTTTATAGTTTTCACACACCAATTAAGTGATTGATGACTGACTTAATTATATTAAAACTTTTTTTAATTGTGTATATGCCCAAGAAGGGTACTCGTATGTCCTATATTATTCAGCATATGAAAACTACTGCATATAATATTTTTCTTTATTTCAAAATTTCGTTAACACTTTAGCACGTTCATGTCTGAACAAGAGTACATTCATTTAGTATCACACCTACAATAAACGGTATGTTATTTATGATTTATTTACATCTTAAATTTTGGTACCAAATGATCGAGCAAACGCCCGACAGTACAATTGCTAAATGCATATGAGTTTACAGGCGAATGCATAAAATAGGCGGGCACCGCCAATTTAGGCGGCTTAATAACAAAACAAAAAAGTAATGTGAAATGAAAACAAATAAACACTCATACAGATATTGCCCAATTTGTTGCTTTGCGGATAAGAATTTTAATGAGAGTGTTAAAAAATAACATTTTTTTTAATAGTAGGGCCAACGACAAAGTCATTTAAATGAAATTACTAATATTTATTTAACTGAACTGAAAAAAAGAAAATATTTTTTTAAATTCTTTTACTTTTCAATTTTGTTTTCAAACATACGAGCTAAAATTTTCCAAAACAATTGCATTGCTTTTGAAAGAATAAATTTTAAATTGGAATAAGTCCACTTTTTAAAAAAAATTCATCTGCGGTAATTGAAGTAAAAATTTTTAATAACTTATATCAAAAATAACAGTTAATTAATTATTCCTTTACAAACTGTTCTATTATCGCCCCCAATTACAAACAACACAACTATAGTTTGTAACTACCCAAAAAAAATTAAAAATAATGAGTCAATTAAAAACTTTAATTAAAAAAATTGTCAAATTGATAAAATTTTTAGTTGAATAAAACAAAAATTTTAATAGAATCAAATAAATATTTAATCAGTATAATAATTTTTTTTAATTAAAAGTCAATTTTTTCAATTAAATTTTTAATTGATTCAATTAAAAAGGAAAATTTGTAATTGGCTTATAAGTTTTGCTGTCTACTGTTTTTTTTCCAGTGACTATTTATTTCACACAAAATTAATAAAATTATATGCCAAGTCGAATGCGGCGATGTTTTTGGCAAACGAATTATTTCTTCATATCAGAATGTCAGACACTTTAACGCAAGTCAAAAAAAAACTTATTTCGAAAATTAAAATTTAATTAATTGTAAAAAAAATGTATTAAGCCTAGCAAACTATAGTTTTAGTAAAATACTATAAGAAAGAAAGGTAGAGAAAGGTTTAAAACCCTGCTATTTCATAAAATAAAATTTAAAAAAGACCAAATTTTGCATTTATATTGCTCATTTACTTCAAGAGTGTCATAACTCAAGAAATGTGTTTTTGAGATATAGAATTAAAAATAATTAAGTTAATATTTTTCTCAAAATCTTACTTTATATTCATCATTGTACTATTTTTTAAGCCTAAAAATTATATATAAATTTAAATAAAATTCTGTAAAAAGATATTTCAAAATATATTTTAAAAGCTCCTTTTTTTCAAAATAAAATTTTTAAAAAATTTCCCTTTAGTGTTAGCAAATTTCAAAACTTTAAATGGCTCCTGCTGTAAAATTATGTTTGTGAATTATGACACTATTGAATTGCTTTTATAGTGTTTTAAAATATTTTTAGGTTTAAAATATTTAATAAAATATTAAATATATATATATATATAATTTCCTAAACAAAAATTATTTTCGTAAACATCATAAACACTTCTTAACTTACCTTCTTGCTGCTTGCTTTATTTTTATTGCCTCAAAACCCTCTAAGAAATGTTGGTATGTATTTCCAAGCACTTGATTATTTTAATGTTTATAAGCACTAATAACTTACACACACACTCTTTTTATTTTTTTTTTCACACTCGTGTTTTTTCTTTTTACATGCTCACAAGAAAATTGCTCTCACTCTCTTAACTGTGGATATTATTTTATTTACAAGCAACAACAACCACATGTTACTAACCAGCGGCTTCTTTCTTGAGCAAAACACATGTAATTTTATGAAATTTTCACATGCATTTTTTTCATGATTTTCATATATTTTCTTAAAATATTTTTTCAAAAACTTTTAGCACAAAGTGTTACCTTCATTTTGGTATAACTTTTATTATTGGCGACTTAATATTACTACAGAAATTTGTCTTTAATTTTTAACATTTTTTTACAAAATTTTTTCTTCGTCTTTAATTGTTGAATTTAACACGCGGACTAATTGACAGTTTAAGTGGATGGCGAGAGATGGATGATAGAAAGTAAATAAAGTTAGTGATAATTCTCTAAACGCAATAAAAAAAATGTTAAAGTCAATTTAATGCTCGTGTATGCATGAATGTGTGTGTATGTAAGGTATTTTAAGTTCTATTAAGAATATAATTGTAAATATTTTCTTTCTGTGATATTTTTTTACAAAATTAGTGCAATTTTTGTATAAAAAAAAACTAGTTTGTTTAACATTTACCCATCAGGTGCGATATAAAATGTTTTTATAAATAATTATTTTTGTATTTTGCTAATTAAAATATTTTAACGTTGTGCTTTCGCTGTCTACAACAGACTGCACGAGGCATTTAGAAATTAATAAGGTGTTTTTTTAGACGTTCACATTTGTTAAATGAATTCATTTAATAAAAAAAATTGCCTATAATTATAGTCACAGTAAAGACAGCGTCTTTTTAAAAACTATTATTTTATTTATTTAATTTAATTTAAAAAATTCCTTATATTTAAGACAACGATAAGAAGGAAGTGCAAACATTTTTTTAATTATAATAAAAAGAAAAACATACGTATGCAAGAAATGAAAGATGTTTTTAAGTCCAATAGAGTTAGCTATCATACTGAGCTCACTTTTTGACATTTATGATTCATTATTATGAAGAGATTGACGCTTTAACAAAGCTAGCAAATGATCCAGAGGTCAAAATGCCGCATTCCATATCGATCAATATCAATCAAAATCCTCAAATAATTTCATACTAAAGACTAGACTGATTTTGTTTCTATATCGAATGCAATGATTTAGACCCAGACTTAATTCTGCAATTATTACTCTTGTCATGGATGGTTCTTTTTACCAAAAAATTACTTAGAAAATTAAAATTTTATTTTTCAAGCTAAAAATATATATAGTTAAAAAAATGTAATTACAATTTAAAAAATTTTAAATTATAAAAACCACCAATATATTTATGTTAAATCGTTTATCGCTAATAAATAAAAACTTTTGTTTAAAGAATCAATTAAATAAGAACTTAAAATTTTGCTGTCAGTACAACGATATTAACTAACTCACCTCTTAATAAATAAATTTAAAAAAATTCGATATTAATTTGAAATATTTTAAATATAGTACATCCATAGATATGATTGATTTATTATTTTAAAAATCTTCAATGAAATTTTTTTTTGTCTCTTTCTTTATTTTTATAAAACTTTAAGTAACATAAAAAAATATTAAAAAATTTTTTTTTTATTAAATTATGTATGTATTAATAAATGTACAATTAATATGTATGATTTGCAAAAACCCCAGGATTAATAAAATATGTATAAAGGCCAAATTCAAAGTCTTTCTTTTGGTGTGGTTGAAATTATCACCATTTAGCAAGAGGCTGTGAATTTCGGTCCAAGTATTTTTAAAATTATATAAAAATAGTTTTAATGAAACCTTTATATTCGTGTATATACATTCTAAAGTAATTATAATATGTGTATCGTGTTTATGTTTAATTAAATAACAAAATTGTCTATTGTGTTTTAAGGTTAGCAATGGAAAAGTTCATTTTGTGATTATTTTGTTAACTAAAGAAATAACATACAGTTTAAAGCTAATTTGCGATATATATATTTTTTTTTTGGTTATGTTTTAAAAAATTTTTAAATAATTTCATTTTGGTCCAGAAACACAATTTAGTGTTTTTAAAATTTAAAAAACAAGACATTTTTTTAGAAGTTGCACTAATTATGCTAGTTTTAAAATACAATCAGTGAAGTTAAATTATTTGCTATAGCGTTTTCCAGTTAATGAAAGTGACCTTAAAAGAAAATTTTTCTACTAGAATTTTTCTTTCTATTGCAAATTTCTTGTGATGGCTGAATTCCGGAGAATATTTAAACGTAATTTATGAGAGAAACTTAAAAAAAAAATATTTGAAAAAATTATGTACTAAGAAAAAGCCAACACAATTTCTGTAACTAAGCACAAATAAAGATTAATATTTTGTTAAGCTTTTAAATTCCAAATAGAAATTATTACACAAAAATTTTTTTTATTAAAAAAAATTCTAAAATTTTTATTCTAAAAAATATTATGCCCAATCTAAAGGAAGACAAAGTCTGGGGGCTAAATTATGCCACTCGATATCTATTGAAGTTTCAATACAACTTAAATAATGTAATTTCGATTGATATCACATGTCGCTATTTGCAAACAAGAAAAATTATTATGAACTCTCAAAAGCTCTCTCTCTCTCTATCTTTGTCTAAATTACTTCGGAATTGAAGTAAGCGAACCATTTACTGATTCTAAAGATGAGTGAACGAATACAGTTTGAGTTTACTCTCATTTTTTCAATACTTGATTGAAAATTTAAAAAAAAGTCAAAAGTTAAGAAAAAGTTAGAATCTTGTTCTTGGAAAGACATGTCTTGACACCTTTTAAAAAAGTAGGAAGATTTTATCTGTTACGCTTTTCTTAAAAAAATATGAAAATATAAAGATCGTAAGATAAAAAAACAGCAACTTTAAGAGAGTATAAAAAAGGCATGGCTTGAAAATTATTGAGTTTTTGGTAGCAACCAAAATATTCTTATAAGCATGTTTCAAAAACAAAAATCTCTATCTTTCTGCGAACAACACGCTGTAAGACGTTTGAAGCCTCTAGCATTTTGATAACTTTAAGCTCCAGTATTACACGTGAACACATTTGTTAAGACTTTCAAGTCAACCCAAAATTGAGAAGAGAACAACTGACACTTGACATATCGGTGTTTTAAGTTAAAATGTAACCAAAAGCTGCTTACGCGGCTTACAAAGTTCTAACCTTTGCTATTGGTAACTTGCAATATTAGGCCTAAGTGAATTAATTTATTTATAGAAAATATTATTAGTAAAAAAATATTTCCACATTTAGAAACTGCTTTTTTTTAAATTTAAATGGACCGTAATCATAGCCACAAAAAACTAGGCTTTTGTTAAGAGCTGACTTTTGTTCATAAGAATTTAATTTTTTTTTAAACAACACAAACACGCAAAGCTTTTTTGTAGAAAACACCCAGGGTAAGAGCAGGAATCGAACCTGCCCACCAGTCTATGGTTTTTTAAAAGATACCGACTTTAGAGTGACTATGATTATGGGTCCAATATTTTTAATTATTGTTATTCTTTATCAAATTCTATTTCACATAAATTCTTTAAGATTTCGACTAAAAGAAAACAAACATTAAATAAAAATCTGCATAAATTATTTTAACTATTACTTGATTAAATGTTTAAAAATAAAATGATCAATCATTTCAAGCTCTTTATGAAAATATTAACAATTAAAAAAAAACTGTTTAATAATAAAAAAAAATTAAAATATTGATCAGAACCCAATTCAATATTTTTAAAAATCAAAGAGTTAAAAAAACATCCTTACAAATATTTACGATAATTGCGTAAGTCTGCACTATGATCTTCAACCACTGCTTGAAGGTTATCCATAACACCCACAGCAGCAGCTGCCGACTCAAATGAGGGGGGTTCTGCATTGCCAGGGCTTGGAGGGTTACAATTGCCGGAACTGCCTCCTTTTGTACGGCGTCTACCGCGGGTTCCAGTGCCACGAGCCCGCCTACCGGTAGTTGTTGTGGTAGTAGGCGTGGCAGTAATATCTGTGCAACTGCCAGCCATGCTACCATCTATTGAATCTAATCCCGATAAAGAAGTATCAGCTAGCATGGCTGTTGGTACAGCACTAGAAGATGAACGACCACGTCCCGCACCACTACGACGTCGTCCTGGACCTGGCCCAGCACCCTCCCCTGGTGTTAACAAAGCCTTTTTTCCACGTCCTCGCTTTCTTCGTTTCTTAGTGCCGTAACGTGGATCATAATCGTATTCATCATCTGCAGGTGATTTTGGTTCTTCCAATGAGTCGTTATCGTTGATATCAATTTCATCGTAAAACCACTCTTTGGGTAGGTCTTCTTTTAATTGATGATGTTGCGCTATTGACTGTTGTTGTGGCTGCTGTGTTTGTTGTTGGCTGTCTTTACTATCTGATGTATCACCACCGGGCGCTCCTAAAGAAGATGATTCCTCCATCAAAGAGCTATTTAAATCTGGATCTTGTTGTTGTCCCGTCAAAACAGTCGGTGAAGCAGTGCCTGCAGCTCCTGTACCGGCAGTGCTAGCTACCAAAGCCTCATGATCTTTACGTAAAGCTTGAAACGGACGATCAGGAAATCTGTAAAAGTGTCTATTATTGTTTCGGGTTCTAAAACTCTTTAAAATAATTATGTAGACTTTATAAAAAAAGAAAATCACACTATTATTGAGGAAATGCAGCACAGGTAACGATGTATTTAAGAATAATCAAATTTGTAAAACTTTTAAGGGTACACAAATCTAATTTATTTAAAATTTTATGATTACCATATAAAAATTCCATTTGCCTTTTGTTTACATAACATTTTACTTAATTTAGCCCTAAAGCAAATAACAAAACTATTCGAATATGAACGATATATACCTGTCACATACCTCCTAACTCACTGCGACCACCTGTGCTCACAATACCTTCATACTTATACATAAAAATCATTTTTGCTCACTTGTACATTTTGTTTAAATATTGACGTCTACTTTTACGCCATCGCGTAGCAGGATACGTATATATTTGTCCTTGCCTGAAGCCAGGCATACGTTGTTTTTTGTCCATAAACAAATGGGAATGATTTTGGGCAACACCAGTTTGAGGATCCAGAAAAGGTAAACGAAGACGTCTTTCAATGCACAAACGTGTGTTGAAATTTGCACTATACTCGATGGTTTCTCTATATGAAGCATCTTTTAAGTAATTTTCAATTTTCGCCAAATTGGGAGCTGATACTATTTGTATATCCAATGCTGAAGACATTTTCCAAAAATTTTTTTAAACTACGGTTTTCTAATTTAATATTTTTTGCGGCCCTGTCGCTCTGTCTTCCATGTGTTATAATAGTTTAAAAATTTTAAGTTTCGTGCACCACTTCTTGAGAAACTGCTACTCCTTAGCTAATTTGTAGTCATTTCTTATCTTGTTTCGTGTTTTTTTTTTAATGTATGCTCATATTTCCTAAGTGTAACATACATACACACATACTACATACAGTTATGATGTATATATTTTTGCACAACTTGTCTTCTGATGTGTTTTCTTTTTTTGTTATATTTTTTTAATAATCAATTTAAATTATTTAAAAGTGTTGACTATTTTTATCACATTTTAATTTATTTCATTATTTTTCTGGGCTGAAAGTTAATTAAAATAGAAAATTCCCAAAGAAATTATTTAACACCTCCCTTATTAGAAAAATTTTGTTGATTTTTATGTTTTGATTTGACGTTCTTAAGTATTGTGGAACATGTTCGCCGCATTCCAATGGTGGGAGACGGCAGTCACTGTAGTGCTGCCAGTTATTCAAATTTTTATTATTCTTTTCAAGTATTAAGTCACCAAATAGTGGCGGGTATATGTATAATTGTATTTTTTTTTTCAAAATTTCATGACAATTAACAATATTAAAATTTAAATTAATATTCATTAATTTATATACATTTTTCTTTGCTTGTAAACTTTTTTTTGTTTTAACGTAAGCATTAATCTAGGAAAATTTTCATATGGTAGCGCTGCTTAAGTCCTACACCATGATATTTTTTTGTATGAGTATTTCAAGCAACTAATTACAAGCAATATATATTTTTTTATAGCATGATATAATATTATGCTGTTATTTTATTTACCTTGTTTGGATATTAAAATATCAGACTGGAATTGCAATAAATATATAAGAATTTCAGATATATTAATTGCATTCGGAATATGTAAAACGACTAAAATTATTTTCCTAGTGTTTTAAGAGATGGAAAATTTTTTTTATAGAACACACATTTTTTTAGTGTACATTTTTGATTTCTAGTCTAAATAAAAGTTATTCCTAATTAGCAATAGAATAAATCCTTTAATAAATTAATTTTTTAATTAAAAGTTAAATGGATCACTGACCTTTGCATATGCAGGTATGTAAATTAAAAAAAAAAGTTCAATTTATTATATATTTTAAAGCTATTTGCTTGCATATAAAAACAAATGTTTTAATTCGCACTCTTAAATATTCTATTGTCCTTGATATCTATAAAAGTAAAATCCTTGTGTGAAAGTGAATGTCAGTGTTTGTATATATTATATACAAACAATGCACACATTAATACATATAGAAACATATTATTTTAAAATATTGATTTTTGTTTTGCCTGTGACAATAATTTAACTCTCGGTGTTTGTTTTTTTTTTTTTTTTTTTTTTGTAAATTAATGTAATATTTTGTTGTTATATCCTTTAAAACTGAAACTTAAGTTAATAAATTTTACCTAGGTTAGGTTAAACAGGGCGCCCAAATAAGAAAAACAGAAGCTGGGCTCACTTGGGTCCTTTTATACCTAAATGCTGGCAAAAAAAATTTTTTTCAAACAAAACAACACTGCAAGTTACAATAGTTAAAGCAGGATATTTGTAAGTGACCAGTTTCAATACATCTCATGATTTCTTTTACTTGATGATTAATATATCGAGAAATTCAATTTAACGAGTTTGTAATTGGAAACATGAGTGACTTTTGTATTCTTCTTTTTGATAATGCAGTTTCAAAGTGGCTTATTAGAGATTACTTTTGAAAACCTAAACTTTTCTATGGTAGAAAGCAAAGTATTATTAAAATTGATTGATTTCATATCAGTACCCAGCAAAATATTATACCAGCTATTTTCTTTATAGTACACCTTAATCACTTTAACAACATCAAGAGGTATATTTTAGTTGTTCAAAAAGTCATTTTTAATTTCCCATGATATACGATTTTAAATGACTTTCTTCCAATCACACATTAATATAAAATTCAGTGATTTTTCCTTAGTACTGTGAAGTTTTAGTTTTGGTTGTAGCTGCCACTTTTTTTGCTGGGTTGTGTTCGCTTTCTAATTTTTAACAAGAAATGCCGAAAGCTATTTTGTTTGTTTTGGTCTCTCTTTTCTTTATAATACCTACTTGCATGCACACAAGCATTCATATGTCATGTGCAGAGAGTGCACTTTGCCATTTGCTTACACCGTTCTACAAATTGTTACTTTAATAAAACTTTTTTCTTTAGTAATTTTTATACTCTCAATAATTCATTGTAAAGACAACTGCTCTTATCCAAAAAAAGTTGACGTAGACTTTAAAATAAAATTTTTGAAAAAATAAAGTCTACGTTAATTTTTTTGGATAAGGAGGCAAATAAGTAAAATATTTTACTTAATACAAAAAAAAAAAAAATAATTAGGGAACTCACAGTATTAAAGTCATATTATTTTATAATTAAAAAAAAAATTTTTTGTTATTCAAGCAAAAAATCTTAAACGTTTCATAGTAGTGTTTTACATTGCACTACAAGTGTTAAGAATTTTGTTGGGTTTTTTTTGGATAAGGGAGCAAATAAGTAAAATATTTTACTTAATACAAAAAAAAAAAAAAAAAATAATTGGGGAACTCTTAATACTGTGAAAATTTTGTTGGGTTTTGTTCGTATATACAATATTTTTGTCCTAAAATAATGAAAAGTATAAAATTTTCTAAAAATGATGACAGCCGCACGACTGTTAAATTTCTATCCATATTGTTTTCCTAACACATTATCTTATTTTCATCAGTTATTTTACTCAATATTATAGTGTAAAACTCTTTCTTCTATACACGTTGGTGTATTTCTCTCACTTGAATAAAATTTATTTTAAAATTTATGGGCCATAATTATAGTCACAAAAAAGTAACTGACTTTTGCTCATAAGAATTTTATGAATTTTAAGTCGTTTTTAAAAAGATACCGATTTTTATATATTTCTTTTTTTAATTTTGTTTTTTTTTTATTTAATTTCAAATTTCGCTAAATTATTTGTATTATTTTTTATTATTGTATTTTTTGTTGAACTGTGTATTTAACACGTATTTCTTACAACAACAATTGCCAGATCTTAATATTTACTAAAATATTGACGGTTTCTTTGTACTTTAAACGTTTTTGTAACATTTTTAGGTGGCAACAATGATTTTAATAGACGTTTAGTTTTTTCCTAATGAAGTGGTGGTTGGTTGTATTTGTTTTATATTAGATTTTTAGTAACACGAGAGCATTGCTAATAGAGAGCACGTTTGGTCTTGAAGAAAAAAGTTGCTATACCTCTGTTGTTGTAAAGAAAATTATTTAAGAAATGTATTTGGAAGTGAAAAGAATAAATAAGAATATTTATATGTATAAACGAGAATATTGTTAATATGTAATTTAATTACAAAAAAATATTTAGTACCTGCATATTTATTTTTGGAAACACCTTTGTAATTAAAAGCTAAATGTGCCTAAATTTAATTAAAAATAAAAATAAAAATAAAAAAAAATTGTGATAAAAATATTTTTTTTTTTGGTTGCGGTAAAAAGGAACACAAATTACTCATCATAAAATTAATAACAGATTTGGCATCACAACAATAAAGATTGTGAATCCACAAAAAAAAAGAACTACTTCAACGGAATAAAACTTATGTAAGTTTTCTTGTATTTAGTAAAGCATAGCATACGCGTACTATATCTATACCTTTATATGTTTAATAAATTATTTTTATTTTTATTTGTTGACAAACGGCTTAAAATATGTATTTGATAAGTCATGTGTGTATAAACATACATACATACATCACTATGGGCTTTAATCGCACCGCGACCTTTAAGATCTATTGTGCAGTGTATATATTTGTAACAACTATTTGTAATTAAATCAATTTTATAAAATTCTCTGAGTTCGATGTTATCTTGTCTCACACGCTTCAGTTTTACATGATTTTTAATAATTTTAAAGTGTTTTTAAAAATAAAATTAATTTTGCATTAGTATCGATTAAAGTTTCCATAGAAATTCTGATGAATAGTCACCCTTTTTCTCTTAATTGTTTTTATTGTTCTTTTTGTACAAAAAAAAAACACATTTTGTAATTTTTATTCTTTTTTAAGTATGAAAAATATGTATTTTGTTGTTGTTGTTATTAGAGAGTTATATTATATTCTAAGATTATTCTTTTTATTTTATAAAATTTTTTTTTACTTATATTTTTTATTTTTTTTTATTTTGTTTTATATATATTTTTATTTTATATTTTTTTTTGTTTTTTTATTTTTAGCTTTTTTCTTATTTTTATTTGTATTTTTATTTTTATTATTATTTTTAGTTTTATTTTTTTAATTTAAATTTTATTTTTTTTTAGCTTTTTTTATTTGTATTTTTATTTTTGTTTTTGTTTTTATTTTTGTTTTTATTTTAATTTTAATTTTTATTTTTATTTTTATTTTTAATTTTTTTTTTTTTATATTTATTTTTATTTTTAATTTTATTTTTATTTTTAATTTTATTATTATTTTTATTTTGATTTTGATTTTTATTTTTGTTTTTATTTTTGTTTTGGTTTTTATTTTTATTTTTATTTTTATTTTGATTTTTTTATTTTTATTTTTATATTTATTTTTATTTTTATTTTTTTTTCATTTTTATTTTTATTTTTAGTTTAATTTTTGTTTTTATTTTTATTTTTATTTAGATTTTTTTATTTTTTTATTTTTATTTTTATATTTATTTTTAGTTTTATTTTTATTTTTGTTTTCATTTTTATTTTTATTTTTTATTTTTAGTTTTATTTTTATTGTTAATTTTACTATTATTTTTATTTTGATTTTTATTTTTGTTTTTATTTTTGTTTTGGTTTTTATTTTTATTTTGATTTTTTTATTTTTATTTTTATTTTTAGTTTTAATTTTATTTTTATTTTCATTTTTATTTTTATTTTTAGTTTTATTTTTATTTTTACTTTTATTTTTACTTTTATTTTATTTTCATTTTTATTTTTAGTTTTATTTTTGTTTTTATTTTTATTATTATTTAGATTTTTTTATTTTTATATTTATTTTTATTTTTAGTTTTATTTTTATTTTCATTTTTATTTTTAATTTTTAGTTTTATTTTTATTTTTATTTTTATTTTTACTTTTAATTTTATTTTTACTTTTATTTTTTTATTTTATTTTTTACTGTTGCTCAAAGGGATTTTAGCGACCTCCGGATGAATACAGAAGATTACTGGATAGGACACATAATATTTTAAAGCGGAGTTCGTCTAGATTTGTAATCTACCGAACAAATACTCAAAAGTTACTTCGGATTATTTAAAAAAAAATTTTAAAATCCTTTATACTCCAGTAATTTTGCTATTAGAGATTTTTACTATTCCCCAATTTTGCTCTTGGAAATTAATGAAACAGAAATGGATGTTATTCTGTAGTTTCTAAGTTTTCAGGAAGTGTTTTAAAATTTTTGAAAATTTCTTTGTAATATTTTAAAATTTTTTTTGAAACTTCCATGTACCCCAGTGCTATTGATGGGACATATATAATTTTAAAGGCGAAGCCGTCTAGACTTGCAGTCTACCGCCCAAATAATCAGAAGTTACTTTGAATTACTATAATTTTTTTTTAATTTTCCATATACCCCAGTGCTGTTGCTGCGAATGAACCATAACATACTGTATCAAGGTCTTAAGGGCTTAGCTCTTTTGAGCCATAGCAGAATTTAATTGTATTAAGCAGCGATAATAATTTCTTTTTTTTAATATCATTTTGCATATTGCGGAGAAAAGTAATTAGATATTATACGTGTTTCATATGCCCTGACTTCTAAATTCGAGTATCTTTTACTTTATTAGGAAAAATAGTTTCTTTTTTAAAACTGTAATGATGCAAAATGTAGAATTGTCCTTGATGCTCCAAATTTTAAATATTTATTTTTTTAATATTAACATACGTGGTTCAAAAGCATAACAACAAAATGATAAGTTTTCTATGACTAAAAAGTAATATTTGCAAATTCGTAATAGAAACGACAAAAAACACTTGTTTTTTTATTTTATTTTTCTAAAACACATGTATGTGGGATTTTGTGTTAAAAATGACGTCAACAAATATTCTGGCTTAAAAACTTAAGTCTTTAAAATGAAAATATGTATGTACACGCAAAGAAAAAATATGGTTAAGAGTACGAAATTCTGATCGAAACATAGTATTTTTAAATTGCCTTCAACCATATACATATATTATTAAACCAAACATATTAAAAATGACTCTCAAGTGCAGATGTGATGGTTCAAGCTCCGTTCAGTGCCAAAAAAGTTTTTTTTTTTTAATTTTTCATACACAATTTTTATTAAAAATTTTTACATTCAATTATTTGAAAATTTTAATTATTTAAAAATAAAGCGCCATAATCATAGTCATAAAAAAGTTGGCTTTTATTAAGAGCTGACTTTTGTTCATAAGAATTTTATGAATTCAAAATTAAAAAAAAAAAATAAAAATACTGACTTTAGGGTGACTATGATTATGGTCCAATATTTTTATGTAAACAAATTTTTTTTATTTTTTTCCAAATAATTTTTTTCTTTGAATGGTAATTGTGTAATTCAAATTTGGTTAGTTTAGAAAACTTTTGTTCAAAAAAAGAAAACTTCAAAATCAAATTTTAATATTTTTTATTAACAACTGTAAAAAAAATATTAAAAAAAAACTCCTTCGAGCCGGATTTGAACCAGCGACCTATGGATATCTACACATAAACTCACACAATCTACAGTCCACCGCTCTACCAACTGAGCTATCGAAGGTGTGTTTTGACTGTCAAAAATAAAGTCTTATCTACGTATGGCTATAGAAACATTTGAGTGCAAAAGCTAAGAGGTGAGGGGGAGAGCGAGGGAGAGCAAAAAAATGTATAAATAACTTGAATATAACTTGGCTCTAAAGTTTTGTTATGCATGAACATAAATACCACCACTGCATATTATGTTTAAACATTTATATGTATTTATGTATGTATGTGTCAATGTATGTTTGAATGAGTTACAATAGTAAGAGGTGTAAAATAGATATGAGTATTTGAGGTTTGACAACATTAACAAATGCGGTTTCTGTAACTAAACCGATCAAATTGCTTGGAAATTTTATATGAAAATTATTGAAAGATTTAATATTAGACAACTTGATCATTTGTGTTAAATTACGTTAATATTCTGTGAACAAATTAAGACCTTCGATAGCTCAGTTGGTAGAGCGGTGGACTGTAGACTGAATTATACTTGTGAGATATCCATAGGTCGCTGGTTCAAATCCGGCTCGAAGGATTAATTTTTTTTATTAATAAATTGATATAATACGACCTCAAGCTTAATAAATTTAGTTGTTGTAACAGATAATTAAAAAAAAATTTTTAGCTAAAAAATTTAACTAAAAGAAATGTTTATAAGAAAGTTTATTCCCATGAATGGGAAACTAGGAACAGACAGAGCTAAGTATGTTCCATCCTTCTTTGATATCGGACAGTCAGATTGTTTTGTTGTCAGCAAAATAGTCGAAAACTGTCTGATGTCTCTTAATATGAAAAGCATGTTGCTAAAGAGCTGGCTTAACATAGAGCTCACTCAAATCCGTTATTATGCTGAACTAATTAAAAACAAAATAGCTGCTCCTTCGAGCCGGATTTGAACCAGCGACCTATGGATTTCTACTTTAATTATTTTACCCTACAGTCCACCGCTCTACCAACTGAGCTATCGAAGGCATAAGAAAACATCATGAAAATTATTATATTAAATTAGGCTACAACATAAAATTGATATTTACATTTCTATATCGATACTAGTTGACCCGGCAAACGTTGTCTTGCCTTAATATTTTTATATATTCGATCTTTTTACACTAAGAAATCGTAGTCATAGAGTAAAGAACCGTGAGAGACCGGGTAAAAACAGGTAGTAGGCAAATAAGCCAGATACCGACTATAGCGCTACCTGCCGGGTGGATTTGTGACGTTATACCTTCCAAAATTATACATATAAACCTTCCTCTTCAATTACTCTATCTATTAAAAAAAACCGCATCAAAATCCATTGCGTAGTTTTAAAGATTTAAGCATACATAGGGATATAGGGACAGAGAAAGCGACTTTGTTTTATACTATGAAGTGATTTCGCTCCAACTTGCGTGGCTTCTTTAAGATATAATTATAAATAAATATAATTATAATAAATTGAAGAAGCTACGCAATTTGGAGAGATATAAAATAAATTTATAAAATAAGACCTCAAGCTTAATAAAATAGTCATATTAATTAAAAAGGAAAATATCAAATAATACTAACAAATATGTATATAGTCATAATTTGTATTAACCATATGCGACTTTTAAGACCTTTTTTGGGATTTTGTATAAATCGCCAGATTTGTAGGACGTTCGATAGCTCAGTTGGTAGAGCGGTGGACTGTAGTTAAATTATTGCAACTGGTTCGCTGGTTCGAATCCGGCTCGAAGGATTGTTTTATTTTATTTTTATATTTTAATTAATAAAATTTTTTTATGAAAGCCTACTTTTTGTGACTATTGTCACCAATAGAATATTTTTTGAAAATCATTTTTATCTCATTTTTACTTGTTTAATGATCATTAACATTATAATTATTAAATTGTTTTATTTAAGGCTTAATTGTCAACTGAAATATAAACCAACAATGGTTGAATCAGCAGTTGAACCACACTTAGGCCGGCCGTTTAAGTAGTTAATGATTCGAAATCGGTTTGTTTTTATTTAAATTTTTTTTTTAGAAACTATAAATTTTACAGTATTTTACAAGTAAGCAATTGATAGATAAAAACTACGTAAGGGCAGTTGTACTTAATTCATGAACATGACTTGCTGCTACATTTATTAAACGTTTATAGCGGTAGTGTAAGTTGATTTGAGCAATATGCTGCTGAAATGAATATTTTTTTTTAAAAAGAATTATTAGGTTTTTGGAAATAATAAAATTAATGTTTGATGACTCATAAAGCTTACCGCTTTGCTTATTTTTACATACGTCAGCTTTAGGGTATTCATGTAGATTTTCTTTTAAAGTTTTTTGTAAGTTTAATCTCAAAGTCTATTTTATAGTCATTAAGAATTTTTTTTGTTGGATAATTAATTCCAGAGTCAAAGCAGCTACTTAAAAACTCTTTCCAAAATATTTTATTGCCGACTTAAAATCTGCCTTTTATATATTTAAATTAGCTCTGGCTTACGAGATATAACATTCATCCTAAATGAAATGTGTCATATAATTAAAAAGAAAAATTAAAACTAATTAAAAAATTAATTATAAATTATATTTTGAAGAAGCTATACAAGTTGGAGCGAAATATTGTTATAAAATTAAATTTATAAAATAAGACCTCAAGCTTAATAAAATAAAAATTTTAATTAAAAAGAAAAAGATCAAATAAACTAACAAATAATTAAAGCTCCTTATTAAAATTTGTTCTTAAGCTATTGTAGTAATTGTTAAAAAAAAAAAATTCTTAATAATAAAAAAAGACAAACAAAGAGCTTCATAAGTTTCCAGCAAAACAGCTCATAGTTCATTAAAACTTATTATTTTTTTAATAACTTTATTAAATTATTCGATCTTATAAATGTATTATTATTTAATATTAATCAAGCTTAAGATCTTAAAAAATTGTTTTTGTTTAAATTTTTCGATATTTTGACTTTTGTTTGAAGGTCTTGTTCAGGGATTAATATTAATATTAAATAATAACTTATTATTTTTTTTCCAAAATCATTTAGCAACTGAACTACATTTTATTATTATTTTCTGTTTTATTCCATATTGTACACTTAGTTTCATTTTACTGATTAGTTTTTTGTTTCTTGCTAGCAATAACAAGCAAGTGGAAGATTAATGGTTCGAGGAACGGTATGGAATTGGAACGGTACAATATGGAATTGAAACATTACTAAATTGAAAATAAAGGAAGTGAAGAGCTGCTATTTACATTAAAATAAGACACTTTTTATTGTCGTTCACCGTTCTCAATTCGCCTTGTAACATTAATTTTCATTCCGAACGTCAAGTTTTTGTTTTCAGATTGCTTGTGTTTGTGGTTTAATTGATTTTTTTAATTTAATTTCAAATGAACAATTTAATACAAAAATTTCATTTTCTGGGATTCCCCAAATTAAAATTATTTTTCAATTTGTTTTTTTTTTCAAAAACAAGAAATTAGAAAAAATTTTTTTTTTTAATATTTTAAAATTAAAATAATATTTTTTTAAATAATTGAAAAAAGTGCTATAGCGAAACAGCACTAAAAGAAGTATTTCAATTACTGAATCGTTCCTTAATTCATTAACGTGTAGATTTCATTTTGTTCCAATACTTTTTTGATCAAAATTTAATAAAAACCAGGGTTTTCTTTATTAAAAAAAAACCATAAGTTATTATTCTTTAAATTTCGAAGTATTTCAACGGTTTTGAGCAAGTGGTGAATTATCGATCCCCCTAACATTAATGTATGTATGTGTGTATATCAATTAGTAAACAAATATTAACATAAAGTGAAAACTGTGTTAGGGAATTAATTGTTGTACTGTTGGTAGCAATTAATTCTCTATAGTGTATAAACAACAAATACAATAATAGCAAATAATTACTTTTGAAGGCAGCTGGTTTAATTACCAACACTTAAATAACTTTGTTGTAATTAAAAATAAGTTTAAAAAAGCATTCTTATAAAGGGTGTCCCAACAAGAACGCAAGATTTAAATTTTAAATAAATGACTGATGCAGCAATTGAATTGTTTCTCTGGCTGTATGACATGTGGCGCCGTCTTGTTGAAACCACAAGCCCTCCACATTCATTTCTGCAATTCTAGGCAAGGAAAAACTGGTTATCATTTCACGATACCGAACACCATTGACTGTTTGCGCTCGACCTGCCTCATTTTCATAAAAAAAGGTCCAATGATTCCTCCAGCCCAAGAACCACACCACACAGTGACACGTTGAGGATGCATTTGCTTCTCGTGAATCACTCGAGGCCTCGTCACTGAAGATGATTTTATCAGCAAAATCAACATTTTGATGTTGTCTCTCCAATACCCAATTAACGAACTCTCTTCGCTGTCCATCGTCATTTTTTACTAATCTCGTACCTTCTATTTACTAGCAAACAATAACAATTGTTCAAATGTCAAACAATGACACTTTGAATGGGGCCAAATTTAAATCTTGCGTTCTTGTTCGGACACCCTTTATTAAAAAATGTGTACCCAATGAAAAAAAGGCAAATAGAAAAGGATTTAAAGGAAAAATAAGCTCCAATAATTATTTTCTGATAGATAGTGATACAATGAATAGAGCTTTAGGTAAAGTTAAGAACAGTAGAAAACAAACTTAGGCCTTCAGCATATTATTTCAGCTGTTTAGATATAAAAACGTGAAATCTACATTCGAGAGCGAAAATTCTTTTCTTGATCTAGAAGAAGGCTTTACCTGATTTTCTATTAAAATTGATGGAGAGTTGAAAAACATTATTTTTTTATTGTCATGGGTGTAACATTGAAAAACAAAACATTAAAATTATTTACTCAATACAAATTATTGATTACTTATACAAAGAGAGAGAGAGAGAGATGAAGGGAGAGATAGAAAGTGCGAGAGAGAGCTAGAGAGAGAAAAAGAGTAGTTTTGGCAACGTATTTAATGCAAAAATATTATTTTGTAATCTCTGTTTCAATAAATCTTTATTGGGAAACAATTTTTATTTGTTAGATAAGTTTTGTTTTATTAGTTTCAAAAATATAATTGAAATATATTAATAAATTTATTTAGTTAGTTGTTGCGCATATTAGCGAAGAAACGTATAGACTTTAAACAAATTAAAAAAATACCAACTTATTTTGAATTACTGAAAAATCCTTAGCACTTGGTTGTGCTAAGGGTTATTGAAAATTATTGGAAAAATACTAGAAAAATAAAGGTTAAAATTTTTTATTTAAAATCCTTAAACTTAAATTATAAATAAACTTAGTTTTAGTTGCGGAAGTAATCAAATAAAAAAAAAACAAGAACAAGTGGTCATCAAATAAGTGTTTTGTTTATTTATTTTTAATAAATAATTTCATTTTTTAAAATAGTGAAAAAATAATAAAAATATTCAATAAAACTTATCTTCTATGAATAATACTTTCCGACACTCTTAAGTTCGTTTATGTTAGAATTACAGGAAACGATTTCTGTTAATTTTTAAACGTCATGGCAAAACATAATGATTTAAAAGCTTAAGTTTTCTATTACAACTATCAAATTTGTTTAATTTGAAGTCGTCCAATTGTTTAAAAATTCCATTTTTATTTTAATTTTTTTTAATTTGTCACTACTGTGCTTAAGCAAATATCATATTTCAAACCTATTCCAAAAAGCATATTTTGTAAAATTGATTTCATATCAATTCGCTTATCTAAGTTGTATACGATTATCTTTGATTTAAAATCACATATTTGGTTTTTCTAATTTACAATTTGCAAGTCTATTGCTGCCTATACACAGAGTCCGCTAAAGTGAAAAGCTGAAGCAAATACCAAAAAATACAGATACAGATAATAAAAGCCAGATGCTGTTTTTATTATTATCATTATGGGCTATGATGGCACCGCGATCTTTAAGTTCCTAACTACAATGCGAGACTCCTTACGAATCTCGTAATTGTTGTAGGACTAATCTTGCCTAGATCTTCTTCTGGGACCAATGCCCGACTACCCAAGCAGCTTATTCTGTGTCTTAAAGGCTTTTATAATTTAGAGCTAAAATGTCATAAGTCATTTCGCAGAAGTTTTAATTCAAGTACTTTAAATTTACAACAAAAAAAAAACCCCCCAATTTTTAGCAATGAGTAGAAAATCGTTTAAATCATTTTTTATTGAAACAGTTGGAATTAAAAGCTTCAATTCCATTTTTTGAAGTCAGATTCCAGACCGTTACTATGCATATTTCAATTCCATTTTGTTCCGTTCCGATTCCATACCGTTCCTTCATCCATTAATTTTTTACTTTCTTTTTAATTCACTTAAAAATATTAAGTGAAATGAAATTTTTATAAAATTAAATGAAATAGAATAGCAAATTATAAATATTTTAAACATTTCCTAAATGAAAAATCACAAGTTCTGCTTCGATTTTAATGAAATATGAATAATTTTTTTCAAAACTTATGTTTATATAAAAAAAATGGATATATCTATTTTGAATGAAGAAAGTGGACTTGTATCACTTTAAAAAATTTGAGCTCATATGAATATTTGGGTATATAAGACTCGGCACTGCCGAATTTAATTTATAAAATTCATTTAATACGTAAAATTAAAAATATAAGTTATTATATTTGCAAGTGGCATAAGTCCACTGTTTAAAAAAATTATTTAGCGGTAGATTTAGTAAGATCTTATTAAAATTATCCTTAACTCAAATTAAAAAAGAAAGTGGACTTGTACCTTTTTTAAAAATAACAGCTCATATGAATATATTGGCTACTACAGTGAAGGGTATATAAAACTCGCTACAGCCGAATTTTAATTTTTTAGTGCTAATTTCAGTTAAATATGTTGGTTTCAAAATATTTATTGTTTCCAAATGTGTTACTTAATTAATTTAAATTATATTTTTGATTATCAATAATTTATTAGTGGTATTTATATAACCACACAGGTACCACTGTAGATAAACCCTAATTTTATTTTTGTGTTTTATAAACTCTTTAAGTAACAGTCAAAGAGAAGTTAACCATAAAAATAAAGTCTGCTGAGCAATTTTAGGGTTTAAGAGATTTTTAAAGAAATTTTCTACATTCTGTATTTATTAACAAGTAATTTTATTTTTCTTTACAGAAATTTAACTTTGCGCTGACGCTATCCTCACTTTGTCTTGTTGTTATTTTTATGTTACAAGTAGTTCCTGCAACTGAACGTTTATGCCAATAAAGCAAAATGGTTTCTGTTACAAACTGGGATAAGTTTAAGCTTTTACTTTGGAAAAATTGGATTCTGCAGTGGAATCAAAAATGGCAGCTTTTACTTGAATTAATTTTACCCTCTGCCTTTTCATTGTTATTGGTGTTGTTTCGAATTTTAGTGGATACCGAACCTGTACCAGCAACATATTATCAACCACAAAGTATTGACAATCTCGATTTATTTATGTGAGTATAAGAAAACAAAATATTATATGACTTTTTTTTTTTGTTTAAACTAAAAATTGTTTCCAAAATGCTTGGAAGGGCTAATTTCGATTTTTTTAATTAACTTCAATTTACAAGATATACCGTTATATGCCAGAGATACTGGAATATAATTGAATTAAAAAAAATCGAAATTTTTTAACAAAATTTCGTACCTATATAGCTTTTAAATTGCTTTACTACGTTCAAAGATAACGTAAAAGTTATGAAAAGAATGAAACATTTTTTATGTAAAATTTAAAAATTTTTAATTTTCAAAAAATTATTGAAAATAAATCAAGTAAAGTTTAAAAAAAATGAGTTAAAGGTCACTGAAATCCAAGCACAACTTTTGATTTTACATTTAAATAAAAATTAAAGCAAAATGCTTGAGAACGGCTTGACTAATTCGTCTAGCTTTTGTTTTCATATTTCCATTAAGACTTGAAGCAAGTTCTTATTTAGAAAAGAAAAAACCTAAAAATTGCTACAACAGTAGTAAGAATACTGCCTTTCTTTAATAGGTGGCCATCAGGAAATTAATTATTAATTTATTTTAAAGGACTACAACTTTAAAATTATTTCGATTCTAGCAAATAGTATTGCCGCAATTGCCATCTCGGCTTCATTATCTCTGAAACATCTTAATAAAGTTATTGAGTTCATTGCTTTTTTTTTTAAATCGACTTAAGTAAGTTTTCCTTATTAGCACTGAAGCGAACGCATGTGTTTCTAACAAAATAGTGCGAGAGATTCACTTAAAAGTGCATAAAATCTAAAATTATACAACCATTTTAATAAAATATAACTCGTTTTATTTGAAACTTATGGGGCTATATGATTTTATAAAAAAGCAGCGGGTTTGTGTTTTTTTAAATAATTTTTTGAAATTTAAAAAATTTTTATTTTTCCCAAAAAAATTTTTTCTTTTTTCAAAAAAATTTTTTTTTTCAAACTTCTAAACAATTAAAGTACGATTTAAAGAAAATTTCGTATTTTCTTTTTAATCAAATATGAGAAAGCATTTTCAAGTAATAGTCATACATGTCGTATCACTATGTAGTAAACTGGGGCACAATCGTTCATTTCACTGAATTTCACTGATTTTTCAAGTGATTTAAATGAACTAGGTCATTTTTGCTCTTCATCGTTCCTTTCGTACACTGTACGGTGATTTATGACTTTCGCTCACCGTTTTTTTCCTACACTGTACGATGATTTGTGACTTTCATTCATCGTAACTTACCTATACTGTACGACGACTTATGACTTTTGTTCATCCTTCCTTTCGTACTCTGTACTATGACTTATGATTTTCATTCATCGTTCCTTTCGTACACTGCACGGTGATTTGTGACATTCGTTCACCGTTTCTTTTCTACAGAAAAGATGGCTTATGGCTTTCGCTCACCATTCATTTCATATAATATACAATGACTTATGACTTTCACTCACAGTACCTTCTGTTCTTTGTATTTATTACACACCGTACGTACTACCTTTATAATGAGCTGTAACTACAACTGATTAGTGACTTTAACCAAATATCATTTTAAATTCTTGATATGATTGCAATTTGGCGCTTATATTCGTTTTATGTTAACGACTGCAATAAAATACTGTTAAATTCTAACTATTTTAAATCTAACTTTGAATGTTTTAATCCTAAATAGTAAAAGTGAGTGAACGATGAATGAAATAATTAAAAAAAATAATTGTTGATTTGAACTAGATCGAACATAAACGCCACAAGGCTACTATGGCAGGAAAGAATGCCATATCTAATAAACAAAACGTATTGGATTTTTTTAAGCACAATTTTCCCTTCTTGTTGAGAGAAAAGAATCTTGGCAAGATTAGTCCTACAACAATTACGAGATTCGTAAGGAGTCTCGGATTGTAATTAGGAACTGGACTGCACAATAGATCTCAAAGATCGCAGTGCGACTTGATAAAAATAATAATAATATAGTTAACGTATAAATTTTACTAAAATGTGATTAAAATTAGGATGCATTTTGGGTGATTTAATAACAAACATTTTTCAAGGAACTAGTGTGCGTCAAAAATAAAACTAAATAATGTAATCAATAGCTTGTTTATCACAAGTGCTTAATAGTCATGTGAATAGCGGTAAGTAAGTGTAGCAGGTGTATGATTTTATAGCAAATAATCAGTCTGCTGATGTTGTTCAATGAAATTTAATAAAATTTTAATTTAAACTTTTTAAATGAACTAAAAAAGAAAAAAAAATTAACATAGAAAAAGGATTTTGTACAAACATACAAACTTATTTATGTATAAAGTTGTTACATAAATATAAATAAAACGTTTTTAAAATATTTTATTTTTTATACAAAAAAAAAAAAACAAATAGTATGTCAGTTGTGAGAGCCCATACATTACGAATTGCTTTATCAAAAGACAGGTAAACATTGAAAGTTTTTACTTATTAATGAGTCATTTGCAATTTTATTTGTTAAATATTTAATAAAAATTAATTTCATAAACACACAGTAGATAACAATTAACTAACAGCACAGCACTTCTAATAAGTAACTAATTTCCTCTGAAGGTTATACACTTGGCTAAGTAGATTCACACACCTTGCTTAAATGCATGATACAAATTTATATATATTTTTTTTAAATATTATTTTTTTACTTACAGTATTATTTGCAAAAGAAAAAATTCATAAAAATTATTTAGGTTTATTAAGCATAAGCAGCTTAATAAACATTTATTAATCAAAATATATTTTTTTATGAATTGCCCACAAACAAATTAACGATCACTTTAAAGTAAACTTTTGGAAAAAATTATATGAACATTTTGATTAATGTTTACTGTAAAGTCTTTGTTAATTTTTGGTTTTGGATAAGAGGATTCGAATCTAGTTAAGAAAATTTTTTGTTTTAATATTCATGTAATCAAATCATTAGTTGTAATCAATTTTAATAATAAACCAACCAAATCGTTTAGAAATTTTGTATGAAAATTATTACAAGAGAACCTCAAAAGAGAAATCCCGTGAGACTCGTTTCAACGGTCTTTCTAAAATTTCTACACAAATTTAATGCTTTTACTGCCAAAATATCAAACATATTCCGCAAGGTAATCAGTAGTATTCGAATAGTTTTCCAGTGATTTATCAGTCATATTTCACATCATTTGTTAGTCTTTTTCGAGTCATTTATGAATCATATTTTAAATTGCCTACAAGTATTTTTCGAGTCATTTATTAGTCGTTTTCAAATCGTTTTCCAGTGATTTATTAGCCATATTTCACATCATTTGTGAGTCTTTTTCGAGTCATTTATGAATCATATTTTTAATTGCTTACGAGTATTTTTCGAGTCATTTATCAATCGTTTTCGTATTGTTTCGTAGTCTTTTTATAGTCATTTATCAGTTGCATTTCTATGCATTAGAAAGTCTTTTTTGCTTCATGTGCGATCGTTTTGAGAGTCATTGCTTACCGCAGAAGATATATTTTCTATATAAAAAAAATTAATCTCAAATGTATTCGTAGGAGCAAAACTCGAGTATAGCTCGATTTGAAGACTTGAAGCAGCTTCGTATGGAGAAAAAAAACCTAAAAATTGCTACAATAATTTTTTTAAATGAAAGCAAATGTCTAAAGTGGGTGCTAGACGATCAATCATTCAACGGCAATCGTGAGGGAGTGTGCCTGTTTTTTAAAGATGGCCATTACACACAAAGTATACGAGTGTCTAGCACCCACTCAATTTTTTGTGCTTCGTCGTTATGAAACACTATGCTTTGTTCGAATACGTTTTGGAAGTCAGCCAGACATTCTCGCTTTGTTGCTTGCAAGCGGAGAGAGAGAAAGATAGAAAGAGGGAGAGAAAGAAAGAGAGACAGAGAGAAAAAAAGAGAGATAGAAAGAGGGAGAGAAAGAAAGAGAGACATAGAGAAAAAAAGAGAGATAGAAAGAGGGAGAGAAAGAAAGAGAGACAGAGAGAAAAAAGAGAGAGAGAGAAAGAAAGAGAGACAGAGAGAAAAAAAGAGATAGAAAGAGAGAGATACCACAGGATAAATGGCTATTCCGTTTGGGCAGCTTCGATCCATTTCTATATAAAACAATATTTGCACTGTCTTATACCTCGCTCAAAATACCTTTTTACTTTCATTTTTAACAAAGTTTTATTTTCATTCAAATAAAGAATAATCGCTTTTTCACTTTTCACTTTCCTCTTATCATAACAAAATTTCTCAATTTTTTAACACAGAAAATTCTCTAATTTAGGGAATTTTTCCTAAAAACCAAAATTTTCCTTAAAAAAATTCGTAAGGAATATTCATGATTGGGCTGAATACAAAAAATATATCTGTGGCAATAAGGAAGAGCGCTTATTTCGTCATTTTAGAGGACTATAACTTTAAAAAATTCCGACAAATTTTTCTTATAAAAGAGTATTGTCATCATTTTTATCTTGTTAGTTGTGGAATATATCAACACACCATCCATAAACCGCAATAATAATGTTATTGAGTCAATTGTGGCAACAAGGAAAATTTTTTTAAGTAGACTTAAGTTATTTTTTCTTATAACTAGTCTCAAAAAAAAAAAAAAAATCCCCAAAATTAAGTCTAATTGCCTGGCACACAAGTATTTTAAAAGATTAAAACCAAAAGAGAAAAATCTCTCAGTTTTAAGGACACACTATCACTCATGTAGCGCACAAGTATTTAGTTTTTGATGGTTTTTAATCTATGCTTGCATTTGGCTTAAACCCATAGACAGTTTTAATAGTCATTTGACTAATACTTTTATTCCATATCGATATAATCCTATTTTACATGCTTTATTGGCTAAATTAAGTAGTTAATTTTTTATTGTAGTTTTTTGTTTAATATTTTAATTAATTATTTACTAATTAAACAAAAATTAATTTTATATTAATTAAAATTTTTACAAGGAAATTTTCTTTTCTTCCTTCTCCTTTAGAAAATCGTTGAACAATAAACTGGGTAATTCTAAACAAATCAATTTTACCCTCGGCTATGCACCTGAGAATGCAATTTTGAAAGGTATCGTACAGGAAGCAGCAACTTCATTACAATTGAAAGGCATTCAGGGTTATAGTGATGCCGCAACAATGCAATATCATTTAGAAACTGGAGCCCATATAACTGGGGTACAGTTCAATGATAAATGGGGCAATATAACTGACTATCCTAAGGATTTTTCATTTGCTTTACGCTTTCCCAGTGAATTGAGAACAGTGGCTGTAGCTTATCCTCTAAATTGGATGACTAGAAAATTATTTCTGGAAATTAATGTGCCAGGTCCCAGAAATCCTACATCTGAAGATGGTGGCATACCAGTGGGCTATTTACGTGAAGGCTTTCTACCCATACAACATGCCATTTCAATGGCCTACATGAAAATTTTAACAAATAATAGTGAATTGCCTGCTGTTTACATGCAACGTTTTCCATATCCTGCTTTTAATTCTGATCCTCTGCTAGAGGGTCTATCAACAATGATGTCTCTCATTATATTATTAAGTTTCATTTATCCTTGTACTTACATTGTTAAGGTAAATTTTTTCTAGTTTTAAGTTTTTATTTTTATTTTATAAAACTTATTTAATTTTGTTGTTGTTGTAGTATATAACAGCTGAAAAAGAGAAACAATTGAAGGAAGTTATGAAAATAATGGGCTTAAATAATTGGATCCATTGGACAGCGTGGTTTGTTAAATCATTTATAATGTTGAGCTTCTCTGCTGTATTGATAACAGTTTTTTTGAAGGTTAGTTATCAATTTATTAATTAAGAAATTAATTTGTTACTCAGTGTAAATTCGTGATTATTTATAAGAATCATGGTACAGATAACTTCAAAAATACAAGAATATCAACATTCCCAAAAAGCCCATATATTTTGTTATTGCTTTTGAGGCTCCTTCTGTCAAAAACTATTTCCGCTGCTTGATACCAAGAAGTTTCCTAAAGTGAAACAAATAATTTGTTTCCTCTTTTGTTATCTCTTTAACATCTTGATAGCTCTTAATTTTTGACAGAACGAGCTTCAATCATGCATGATTCAGCTGGCGTCTCAGTGTCACCTGGTTTTCTTACATCATGATAAGAAATAAAGTCGATTTAGCTCTGTCTGTCTGTCGCTTAAGGTGTTGAAATTAATTGTGACAAAAACCCTAAAAATTTGTATGAAAAAACTCAGCTTTTTTTAAACGATGAAATTGTTCGTTACCTATAAATTTGATTACTGTTGAAATTTAGTCATATCGCTGTGAATGAAAATCCATCAAGAAGAAAAAACTTCCTTTTTTTTTTTTAAAAAACGTTGTAAAGTGACCACTTTTACTTAATTTGAAGATGTTGTTCCGTTAGTATTTTTCTCTTAAAAACCTTAGCCTGTAAGCTTTGTATTTATTATGGGTTTTAAAACCCCCGCAGCCCTGAAAGATCTATTGGGCCCAGCTAAAATAATCTTAGAATTCTCATGAATCTTGTTAGGATTGTGGGCTTAATTTTACCTAAGTTTTCTAAAACCAGTTTATTGCAACGTTTAAGTAAATGTAGGGAATGAGGAACGCTTTTGCATAGATGACAAATCTGGTACCACAGCAATTTTACTCATGTGGTAATTGTGTCTACTACAACATGCTGCTGTTCAGTGTTATTTCTGCTGAGACTCCGAATAGCTTCTGATAAGATGTTTTGACTGAAGCAGTGCAGTGACTTTTATTGTGGCTGTACAGCAAGAGTAATAAAAAAACAGGTTCCTCAATCGACAAGTAATTTCTCTTTTTATAAAAGTTAAATGCTCTTGTTGCGTCACATCTATGCTTATGTATAGAAAATAAGAGAGAGAGAGGATGATTTCGTTAGGCTTAAACTCACCGTGTTCAAACCACAAGAAGTTTTCAGGCTTACCATTATGCCAATGTGACCTATAAAGAACACAGATAACAAATTATGTGTGTTAAAGCTACATTACACACACCTGCCTTGTGCAAAATAGACACACAAACTTCCCTGCAAAAGATAACATGTCCTCTTTTCCAGTGTAGTTTTTTGTAACCACCACGTGTAACACCGAAGGGGATCTTACTAATAAGCTGACATAAATTCCGCCTCAGCTTTCTGTAGGGTGGGCACAAAGTCAACAAACCGAACAACAAAAAATAGATATTGTCCGAAGAACATCATCTATTAAAGTTTGTGGGGTTGGAACCAAGTTGGCTGCACAGACTCCGAGCACTCATTGTTCGATCGTTAACCATACAATCTAATGAGGCTTCATCTTTGGTGTTACCGGTCACCGGTCACTGGTCACACACCGAAAGATATCCTTTTGCCAGGTTCAAGCCCGTAGAAGCTCAAAGTGCTGGCGCATACTTTACCCCCGGTATAGTAAGACAGGGTAATTCAGCAAGCAGACACACCCCGGATGAAAATAGAAAGGAAGAAAAAGCTCTTTTATATTGTTCTTGTTCTGATATTTATCACACTCATCAGCTGCATTTTCTAAATAGAGATTGTGTAATTTTGTTTTCTATTATTCTTCGTCTAGCGGAATTTCAGTTTCTAAACTTTTTCTTAATTCTCATTGTGGCCACACACAAAAATTTTGTTCCAGCAATTTTAGGAATCTTTTTCACAATCAACTTGAACGTCTTAAAACGAAGCGAGAATAAAAGAGAATTATAGAGTACTAGCAAGTCTATACTCTTTGCTATCTCTTCTATAATACACTCAAGAATGTGCACTCTTCGAACAGATATGCTGGTTGTTTTTTAAAATTTTCTGTTTCTTTTACTAATGCAGGTTAGATGGTCCGGTGATGTGGCCGTTTTAACTCATGGCGGTTGGACGGTTTTATTATTTTTCATGTTAATCTACACCATTTCCAGTATTTGTTTTTGCTTCATGTTGGCAACTTTATTTTCCAAAGCCAGTACAGCAGCTGCCGTTACCGGCTTAGTGTGGTTTATTGCTTACATGCCATTCAGCTTCACCATACGAACTTATGGTGATTTAACTTTGGCGGGCAAACTTAGCCGCTGTTTACTCTCCAATACCGGCATGGGCTTTGCATTTAAATTAATTATTGATTTTGAGGGCAAAGGTGAAGGTCTCCAATGGAGTAATCTCTTTCAGCCCGTCAATGTTGATGACAGTCTCACTGTTGGTTACATTATTATCATGATGTTGATTTCGTCTGTTATTTATATGGGCATATGCTTGTATGTGGAACAAATATATCCGGGAGAATTTGGTGTTCCAAAAAAATGGAATTTCATATTTGCTAAACAGTTTTGGTGTAACGAAAGGGATTATATAGGAGTCGAAGATATACCAAATGGTCACTTGGAATTACAAAATCCAGAGGCTTTTGAACCAGAACGCATACATAAACATGTGGGTATACAAGTTAAGAATTTGAAAAAGAGATTTGGCCATAAAGTGGCTGTAAAAAATTTATCCATAAACATGTATGAGGATGAGATTACGGTTTTGTTGGGTCACAATGGTGCTGGTAAAACCACCACCATATCTATGCTGACCGGTATGTTTCCACCTACAGCTGGCACGGCCATTATCAACGGCAGTGATATACGCACAAATATTGAGGGTGCTAGAATGTCTTTGGGCATTTGCCCTCAACACAATGTACTTTTTGATGATTTGACGGTATCTGAGCACTTGATATTCTTTAGCCGCTTAAAGGGTCTGTCAGGCAATGATGTCTTAATGGAAGTTTCTAAATATTTAAAAATGATAGAACTGGAAGATAAAGCAAATGTGGCCACAAAAAAGCTATCCGGAGGCATGAAACGTAAATTGTCTGTTTGTTGTGCTTTAGCGGGTAACACAAAAGTGGTTTTATGTGATGAGCCCAGTTCTGGCATGGATCCATCGGCACGTCGTCAGTTATGGGATCTATTGGAAAAAGAAAAAGTGGGACGTACTATTTTATTAACCACACATTTCATGGATGAGGCTGATGTGTTGGGTGATCGCATTGCCATCATGTGTGATGGTGAATTGAAATGCTATGGTACCTCATTCTTTTTGAAAAAGAAATATGGTTCCGGTTACAAACTGGTAAATATAATTTAGTTTTTTGTAAAATAATTTCTTAATACTTTCTAGTCATTTTTATTAAAGATATGCGTTAAACGTGAGGACTGTGAGTCGAAAGTCGTCACTAATCTCTTGCAAAACTATATACCCGGCTTGCAACCGAATGCTGAGATTGGTGCCGAATTATTATATGAATTGCCGGATCATTTTTCTAGTAAATTTGAGGAAATGTTGAGGTCGTTAGAACAGCACTCTGACAATTTAAAATTAAATGGTTATGGTATAGGCATTACCTCACTGGAAGAAGTATTTATGAAAGTGGGGGCTGAGGACGCAAATGATGGTACACGTAAAGCATGCAGTGCCATAATGAATGGCAGTTCGGGTTATGCAGATGAAGATTCAGAATCAATTACTTGTAAGTTTTAGTTTCTGCAAATAAGTATAATTTTATAAAGGATTTAAAAATTTTTTTTTAAGCTGAACGCTTGTTTTCGGAAAATAAACGTTTGCTGAAAGGCTTCAAGTTATTGTCCAATCAGTGGCATGCCATGATATTAAAAAAGTTGCTTTACACTTATCGCAACAAATTGATGTTTCTTATACAAAACGTTATGCCCATATTTTTTGTTTCTGTTACTATTTTAACTGCCCGTGACAGAGGGGTGTTTATGGAGCTACCAGCCATGACAGTCAGCTTAACTCAATATCCTTATGCCGTAGCTGTTTTGGATGTGGATGCTAATGTAATGCAAGATTCCCTGCAACATAAAATTGCTGATAAATATAAAAGTGTGGCAACATCTTATGGCAGTAATTATGAATTTTTTGATACGGGCAACAAGAGTTTCACAAATTATATATTGAAATTGGGAGAAGAGATGCAAGTGCGTATTAATTCAAAATATTTAGCAGCAGCCTCTATACATACACAAAATATAACTGCTTGGTTGAATAATCAACCTTTGCATACGGCACCATTGACCGTAAATTTGGTTCATAATGCCATGTTACGGTAAGTTTATGATTTTTTTATATTAAAGTCCCGGAACACACTCCAGTTTTAGTTATGCAATTTTTATTTCTAACAAATTTAAAAGCCACGAGTAGAGAATAAAAAAAAATTGTCAAGTTCGAGCAAGTCTGCTCAGTTTACAATTTAAATTGCAGTGTGTATTCCCAGACAAATTAACATGGGTTGTAAAACTACTTTGATTTAGTCAGGCTTTTAACTTAGACTTTAGTTTTGTAAATTCTTAATGAGTCTATTATGTACGGCCTTAAGCCTAGTACGAGTATGTTTTCCGTAATGCGAAAAGTAAGCAAATTAAAATCTCATTTAATAGTTCGTTTATCGTAATCATTAAGAAATAATTCTATTTTATTTCAAAATAAAATTCAGTTGTGTAATCGAATTTTGAAATCGTAACCAAAACAATTTTCACTTATAACTCAAAATATTTTTAAAAGAACTAAATTTCTGGCTGCTACAACTAAAAATATTTAATTATTACAACTGAATTGATGTGAAACAAATTTATTTCTCACAACTAAAGTTGTTTTCTGTAAGCATACTGTTACACCAAAAGAATTTTGTTTAAATATTTTCTGAATTTTCTTTTCTTTTTTTTGATTTAATGAAAAATTCATTATTTTTCCATCAATGATAAATTTTAATGAAACTAATGATTTTTTTTCATTAAATCAATTAATAAACTTATTTAATTAATGAAACAATTTTGTTAAAACAATGAATATATTTCATTCATTCTATGAAATAATTTCATTAAAATAAGGAAATTTTCATTCTTTTAAGAAAAAAATGAATTCAGTTAATAAAGTTCATTCAATAAAATAATTTCGTTAAATCAATGAAATATTCATTCATTTAATGAAAAAATTTATTTAAAACAATGGAAGTATTTCAGTAATTTTATGAAATAGTTTCATTAAATCAATGAAAAATTCATTCATTTAATTAATTTTTTTTTATAAATAATGAAAATATATCAGCAAATTCAATGAAATAATTTCATAAAATAATTACTAAATTCATTAAAACCATGAAATATTCATTAAATATTTTATTTAATTCATTTAATGAAATAATTTCATCAAATCATAGTCATTTTTTCATCACATTCATTTATTAAAATAAAATCTAAATTCATTAAATCAATGAAAAATTTTTTCATTTCAATGAAAAATTCGTTTATTTAATTTCCTTAAATCAGTGAAAAATTCATACATTTAATGTCATTAAATCAATGAAAAATTCATACATTTAATGTCATTAAATCAATGAAAAATTCATACATTTAATGTCATTAAATCAATGAAAAATTTATTCACTTAATTTTCTTAATTCAATGAAAATTAGGTTTATTTAATTTTATTAAATGAACGAAAACTTGTTATTTTAATTTCATTAAAGATATGAAAAATTCGTTTACTTAACTTCATTATATCAATTAAATATTAATTGATGCAATAAAATAATTTCTAATTTGATTAAATCAATTAAATATTTATTCATTTAATTTCATTAAATCAATGAAAAATTCATACATTTAATTTCATTAAATCAATGAAAAATTTATTTACTTAATTTTTTTAATTCAATGAAAATTAAGTTTATTTAATTTCATTAAATCAATGAATAACTCATTCATTTAATTTCATTAAATCAATGAAAAATTTATTCACTTAATTTTATTAAATCAATGAAAAATTCATTCATTAAATGAATTAATTTTTTTTAATTAAAAAAAAAAAATTTATAATCTCTTTAATGTCATTCATTTAAAAAATAATTTCATTAAAACAATTAAAATATTTATTTTATTCATGTAGTTTGTGAAATGTTTCATTGAATCAAAAAGAATGAATGTAATAAAAATGTTTCATTTGATTTATGAAAAATGTTTCTCTCAGCATAATGATGCCGAATGCAAAACTTTGTCATACCCGTAGTTTTACACCTACAAAAAGTAAATTTTATGAATGAAAACACTTTATAATTTCTGTTGTTTAATGTTATTGTTGTTGTTACTTTAGAGCTCTTACAGATGATTCTTATAAGATCACCGTTACCAATGATCCTCTGCCATATACCTCCGAAACCAGACTGACACTGTTAAATTTGGGCAACAATTTAGGAACTCAACTTGCCATGAATTTATGTTTTTGCTTTTGTTTCGTTAGTGCTTTTTATATTTTATTTTTAATTAAAGAACGTGAAACACGTTCTAAATTATTGCAATTTGTGGGTGGTGTTAAGGTGTGGACTTTTTGGTTGTCACAATTTGTTTGGGACCTTTTGACATTCACTTTTACCACCTTTATTGTTATTGCGTGCATAGCATGTTGGCAGGAAAATGGATTTTCTACGTTTCCTGATCTAGGTAAGCTTCCAAAAAAGAGACATTAATTTACTATTTTGTTTTTTAAATTAAAATGTTTTTATTTTCAGGTCGCTATTTCTCGGTAATAATAATATTCGGATGTGCTGCACTACCCTTTACTTATTTGATATCATTTTTCTTTGTGGAACCTGCCACTGGCTTTGCACGTATATCCATTATTAATATATTTTCGGGTAAAACTGACTATCTTTTTTTTTTAATTTCTGAAAAATGTTTCTTATTTACTTGTTTTATTTATGTTTTAGGCATGGCTTTGTTTATTGTGATTATAGTGATGTCCATCGAGGTCTTTGACACTAAGCACACAGCTGACTTATTGAGTTGGTTCTTTAGACTATTTCCGCATTTCTCTTTGGCCATGAGCCTTAACAAACTGTACATGAATGTAGCTAAACGAGACACCTGCAATAGCGGTGTAATTAGCGCTTTGCCAGATGGTTTAAGGTGTCAGTTAATACCACTGTGTTGCAGTAAGTAAAATGAAACTTTTTTTTTAATAAAAAATAAAACCAAAAAATATTGGTTTTGAAATTGTGGGGAAGGCAACTTTTGAATTTTTTAGTCATTTTAAATTAAAATAAAAAAATTGTTTTTACCCTAAACAAGACTTACAAGGGCGCATTGTCTTATTTGAAAATAATTTTTGTATAAACAAAATAAAAAGCTTAATTTTTGCTTTTTAATTTTAATAAAAAAAAATTTTTTGCTTTTCCTTGAGTCAAAAAAAAGTTCATCTACTTTATTTTGAAAATTTTTTTTTGTTTTTAAATACTTACAGTCATACCTAAATAGGTGTGTTAAGGGGTTTTTTTTATTTTTAAAAAATTCTCATGGCCATACAAATGGTATGGAGAAAACCGTAATAACTCGAAAGCAGCTAATGAGTGGTAGGAAATTCCAATTTTGACAGCACGTTTTGTAGTGAAGTTGGCTGCAAAACAATTATATATTTTTATTTTTGTTTACCAATGACATGTTATCTAATTTTTTTTTAATTTAGCATTTTTAACTTTAGTTTTGTTTGTTTTTAACGGGTTTTATTAAACTACTGTAGAAAATACACACCGCCAGCGCTCGTTTAATGTAAATAGAAAGCTATAAAAGATGCTTGCCGCTTGCAGTTCTCTCTTTGAAAGAGGCATAAATGAGTTTGTTATGTAACTTCATACCCTGCAGTATTTTGTAATTACGACCACTATATTCCTTAACAGGGAAACCAGTAAATGCTATGATTTGAATTCAGCCTAGGCCTTATTAGCCATATCGCTGTACTGCATTTCTGTTTACCCATTCATATTTACATAAAAATTACTAACTTGCTTAGGTTATACAGGACGCCCAAATAAGAAAAACAGAAGCTGGACTTATTTGGGTCCTCTGACGTGGTCCCTTTGTGATAAAAAATATTTTTACAATCTGCTGTTTTCAGAGCCAGCGACAGATAATGCAAGACATGTCTATATTCCACTCTGGTAGCCTTGAATATCGTGATTAAAATTTTTAAATAGCATTTAAAGAATTGATTACACAAAACCAGGTATTCGGCTGTATGCGTGTTTGACATTGTAGTTCTCCTAAACGATTAGACCTATTTAATTGAATTTCTCTGTAGGCCTTTGGAAGGTTTAGCGTTACAAATTCGCTCGGCAGGTGGCGCTACAGTCGACATTTTTTTCAAAATGAGTGGTTAAATTTACTTTTAATAATGACTACTTTAGACAGTCCAATTGAGAAATATGGAGGTGGCCACTGCAGTTTTAGTTTACCATCGCATCGCTACTGTCGAAGTTGCCAGGATAAGGAAGAGAAGGAAACTATGGAACATCTTCTCTGCCTCTGCCTTGATTTGGCGAATCAGGGCAAGTTTTACTTTGGGTAGCTATAGGAGTCGGCAGGGCTAGCAAGTGGTTTAGGAGAAGGACCATTTTTTTTTCTTATTTTCTTTCTGTCACCCCCGGGGTATGCCTTCTCGGTGAAATGTCCCACCTTGATGTATCACTATCCGGGCAAAATAGGTGCGCCATGGGTTTGAATCTGGCAGAAGGAAACCTGAGGGTTTACCTAAAGGATACCTTCGGGGTCCGACCAGTGACCACGGGTACCACGGGAGCCGGTAGCCCCACAGAGGAAGCACAAACGTCCGAGCAATGGGTTAAGAGCTGATGATCACTGAATGGTTGAACAATGAGTGCTCGGAGTCTGTGGACCGAACTTCATTCCAATCCCACGGGGTTTAATGGATGATGTTCGTTGTTCGATCTGTGGACTTCGTGCACACCCAAATGCTCGGACGGCGGAATCTGTGATCGGTTATTGGTGAGACCAAAAGGTACGCTGGGAACGGAGTTCATGTCACCTTTGGCAGGGTGGCATGTTCTTCGATGTGCTGTTTCATAGAAACAGTTGTCCCTCGACACAGGTTTTGGATAGGCTCAACTCCCTTAACGAGGGTGGTGTGTGTGACATGGCAGAAACACATATAATTTGCTACCTGTGTCCTTTATTGGTCACAGGGGCTATAGTGGTAAGCATGAATACCACTCGTGGTTTGACCACGGTGAGATAAGGCCCTAGCGGCAGGTGCTCACCTAAATCATCCACATGCATTTCCTTGCAGTCTTCTAATTCTATTGCTATTCGTCTTCACTTTCTTTTTATACAGCGATTACAAAGGGTCTATGATTGAGGACCTAAGTTAGCCCCCTTTCTGTTTTTCGTTATTCGAGACGACCTGTGTAAGGTTACACTAACTAAAGCTTCTATTGAATATGTTTTCTTCTAGCCGGGGCTATAAAGAAATTATGCAAGTATCTCTAGCGCATTCCATAGCTAAGAAAAGGAGACGTTTTTACTATTTTCTTTTCAACTTCTTGGGACAGTAATGAATACAACGAAAAAAGAATTATCAAAATCAGTACAGCTGTTTATTTATGATAACATGACCAAGGCACAAATAGGGACTTATTTTTATCTATAAAATATATAACGTTCTTTTTTTTTGGTTTTTTTTGTAGATACGGTTCCTTATTTCGCCTGGGAAGAACCTGGTATTTTGCCTGAAATTATTTACATGATTGCTACAGCCGTTGCGTACATATTAATCGTTGTGACAAATGAATACGGCATTGTTAATGAATTGATATATAAACTGAGAAAACTAACATAGTAAGTTTATCATAAAGTATATGAGCTGTTATTTTAGAAAGTGGCATAAGTTTACTTAAAAAAAAAAAAAAAAGTTAAAGCAAATTTTAGTTAAATATAGACACCATCTTACTAAAATTAATGCTTATAAGTTTTTTTAAAGTCTACTTATACCACTTTCTAAAATAACAGCTAATATGGAAGAAAGTCATAAGTTGCCTTAATTATTGCTATTAATGTTGTAGGGTGATTAATAAGCTTTTAAAGAAAATTGTTTCACAAAATTGTTATGCCTTTTTTCCATTAAGTGCTAGATAGCAAGTGAAGCAAAGGTATTGAAGGCATTTTGTTATAAACCAAAAGAAAGCTAAATCAAAGCCTAGAGACATTTGGCGTTATCTGCAAAAATGTCAGTCAATTAAAATTAAGCCTCCCATTCTGATTTAAGCATTTCTTTCCATTTTAGCAAACCTCCGCCACCACCCGAGGATGGCTATTTCGATGAAGATGTTGAAAAAGAAAGGCAACAAATTTTAAACATGAGACCCTACGATATAGAGCAAACGAATTTGGTATTGGATCGCATAACCAAATATTATGGTAAATTTTTGGCTGTAAATCAGGTGTCATTGTGTGTCAAGCCGTAAGTTTTTATTTGAATGCATTTTAATGGTTTTAAATTTTAATAAAATGTTCCTTAAAAGTGTTGAATGCTTTGGCCTCTTGGGTGTTAATGGGGCTGGCAAAACATCTACCTTTAAAATGATGACCGGAGATGAACGCATCACCTTTGGCAGTGCTTATGTCAAAGGCCTTAGCTTAACATCCAATATGAATAAAGTTTATAAAGATATTGGTTATTGTCCACAATTCGATGCTCTGTTGGAAGATTTAACCGGCCGCGAAACTTTGAAAATTTTTTGTCTGCTCAAAGGCATTCGTAATCAACGTGTCAAACATATAACCGAAGAGCTGGCCAAATCATTTGGTTTCATGAAACATTTAGACAAGCCAACTAAAGCATACAGTGGCGGTAATAAGCGTAAATTGAGTACAGCAATTGCAGTTATTGGTAGTCCTTCGGTTATATATTTAGATGAACCAACCACGGGTATGGATCCTGCGGCCAGACGTCAGCTGTGGAATATGGTTTGCCGCATACGTGACTCTGGCAAATCAATAGTTTTAACCTCTCACAGCATGGAAGAGTGTGAAGCGTTGTGTACACGCTTGGCCATTATGGTGAATGGTGAATTTAAATGTATAGGCTCAACGCAACATTTAAAAAATAAATTCTCCAAAGGACTTGTACTCAAGATTAAAGTAAAACGTAGTGCTGAAGTACTTAGGGATAGAACGTAAGAAAAAAAAATTTCAAAAATTATAAAGGCAGCCATTTTAAATTAATTTATTTTTTATTTCCATTCATTTCAGCTCTTTTATATTAGCTGGTAGTGAGTGTTCAGTGACAGATCAAGCTTTTCAACAGGACATCCAAAATATCAAGTTATTTGTGGAAAGAGAATTTTTCCAAGCCATTTTACAGTAAATTTTAAATAATTATTTAAAAATAATTAACTTTTCTCAAGTTTTTCTTTTGCTTCTACAGAGAAGAATATCAAGGCATTCTGACGTTCTACATTCCCTTAACAAGTATTAAATGGTCAAAGATTTTTGGTCTCATGGAAAGTAATCGCCTTGAATTAAATATTGAAGACTATTCAGTATCACAAACAACGCTAGAGGAAATATTTTTAGATTTTGCAAAATACCAAAGAGAAGATCCCCGGCTATGCAAGTGAGCTTGAGCAAAACTAAAACTTTTTTTTATAAGTAGCTTGAATGGACCACTTATGCTTGCCAAAACGAATCATTTTTTAAGTTTTTTAGTTGAACACCTAATAAATTTAAGCTTTGTAGAGTCTTTATTTAATACATTTGCTATTAATAATTTCATTTGAATTGGTTTTTATAAATCTATTTTTTTAATATTAATAATAAAAATAACTTAAGCTCTATTTCTCACCTTTTCATTCACTAACTAACTAATCAATTTATTAACTCCACTTATTTCATTTGTCATTTTTTGGGTTTTTTCTTAACACTTTTTATTAAAAAAAAAAAAAATTTTTTCCTTTAGTCACGGCATCATGCTTGCATGGCTTTACCTATTTCGTTAATTACTTTTCTATTGTGTTTGCTATTGTCAGCAGAAGGTTTTTAAGTAAAAAAAAGAACCCTGCTTTCAGGGTCTAAACAAATACTAATTTCAAACAAATTCAATGCCCACTTTTTTAATGCTACGTGTAAATCCCGCGAATTACCATTATGTAGAAAAAAAGAGGTGGATACGCTATATAATTTGCCATGATTGCAAAACTACATCTTCCAAGTTTTTAAAATATATTGAAATAAAAACATTTTATAAAAGCTGAAGGGAGCTCACTTGGGTCGTCTGATATATAAAGAAAATGAAGAAGAGTAGCGATAGATATGGAAGGGAGAAAGTAAGTAAGTGGATAGTAAGCCAATTGCTGCTTCTAATAAAGCCATATAGCCTGCATACCTGCAGATAGCGCTCCCTTCCATGGCAGGACAGTGACAAAGAAGATGCTTCATAAATTTCCCCTCCTCATTGTCTTGACAACTTCTATACTAAGAAAACAATTTCGATTGTGATAACTAAATTTGTTACCATTAAAAAATTCAGTTGCGTTACTCGAATTCTTTAATTGAGACATTAGAAAATCAAAGTTAAAGCCAAAATACTTTTAAGACAACTATATTTTAGTCTTTACTATTAAATTATGGTTATTACAGCTTAAAAATTTGATTATCACAACTTAATTTTTGGTTGGTAACAATGTTAGTTCTCACAACGGAAGTTTTGATTTGATGGCAACCCCGAATTTTTCTAGCCAATACATTTCTCAACTGGGCTCTTTGCCTAGGCCAAATCATCCTCACCATACTGCACACTCATTTGTCTTTCTATCTGGACTTTGCTCTTCGCAAAAATATACTCTCAATCTTCTGTTTTGCAGACCGAGAGAAATGTGCCGCAGGGCATGTCAGTATTCTGGCTAAGAAAAAACTAGATTTTGCATTTTTATTCTATGAATATATTGGGCCATAACCATAGTTACATAAAAGTAGGTTTTTATTAAAAGCTGACTTTTGTTCATAAGAATTTTATGAATTTAAAATCGTTTTTAAAAAGTATGACTATGATTATATGCCATTGTTTCTTGAACCAATGTACGATTTGTCCATGATTAAGAAAAACTCAATTTTGAATTTCACACAGAAGTAAAAGATTTGGAAAACGAACTTCCAGCTTCAGGACTTAAGACACAAACTTCAGTTTAGTAATTAACCAAAAAAGGCTTGAAAGAAAATATGAAATTCTCTAAAAAAAATTCCTTTAATTTGTACTAAAGGGCTGCACAAGCAGTGTTTGTAAGTTACTGCCATTATTATTGAAATTAATATTTTATTAGTCAAATATGAAGCTTTTGCTTAGACATTGAGTTAAAAATATCGATAAGTTTAATATGGGTTAGTGTGTCCGTAACTATCCACCCAAAGTTTTACTCAAAAACCGTTTATTTGCCCCACAAAATCCTAACTTAAACTATCAAAAGTTTTGATAACGAGCCTTACAGTATTTAGGTAACTACTGAGTAGTTTTAAAAACAGTGTAGGCACGACTTTAAGCAAATTTTGTTTTGGAATTTCGAATTTTCTTTGTAATCAACTATAGCAAACCCTAATTAAGTACATCTCACATATGTTATGACGTCTTTTGAGTTTAGAAAATAACCGGAGAGGGCCTATAAAAATAACTAAGAGCTTCCATCAGTTTTCAGTTTTTAAAATTTACAATTTTATTAAAGCTTTGAGAGAACAAATTAATTTTTTCTTATATTTCTTGCTTGTATCTTTATACATATAAATATTAAACTTAATTAAAAAAACAAAAGCATTTATTTGTTATTTCTTCCTTATAGGGATTCCCGAAGCTGTGGCTGTATTTCTTGCTTTAATTGTCTAGGAACGGACAATAATAGTTGAGAATAAGTAACTAGTCTGTGATTAAAATTCTTAAATGTTTAAAAGCAAATTATGGGATTTGTTATTTACTGGAATTTTTATTGGCCTCAAAGCTTACCAAAGCCCATAAAGCTTACCAAACCTTTAACAAATCTCAATACCAAAGTGAAGCATTATGTTTCAGTATTTAATACTTTTTAGTTAAGTTAAGCTCATCGTTGTGATCACCAGAAATCTGTGCTGTAAATTGAATGGTCTCTATTGGCTTGCCGCTAATTTTCTCTCGCTTTGAGTATATATTTTTTGGTTTACTTACATAGTTAAAAGAAATATATAAAAAGTAATTCATTACTTATTTAAAAAAAATTTTAAGGCATTTATTTAGGCGACTGGCAAAAAAAAAAAAAAACAACAATTTCTTATTCTATTTTATTAAAAAATTAAAAGATTTAAAAATTTTTTCATTTTAGTACAGGGCTGGTTAATAATTCTCATATATTTAATAGAAAACTTTTACTCAGTGTTAATTTTATTTTATAAAACTTAATTAATAGTTTTAGCAGTATATATTAATATGTATATCTATGTATGTACTTAATTCAGGACTTGTGATGGTAACAATTAAATGTTTTAATGATCAAATTTTTATGTTTGTTAATGAAGAATTTATTTATAAAATAAATTTAAAGTAAGTACTGCTTGTTTTATTAAAAAAAAATTACAAAATTTAAAATTTATAAAAAGTTTAGGCTGAATTTTAAAAATTGTTCGGAACGAAATTTTGTGTGCGTACAATAATTTTTGTTACATGATTTAAAGTGCCTTGCAGAAATTACATTTAAAAAAAAAAATTTGTTCGGAAAAAATGAGTTAATTAAAATACAATTTAAAAATATGTATGTAGTCATGACTGCGTGAATGAGTCACCTAGCTGAAATTCACCAACTTGTTCGGAACAAAATTTTTCTATGCAGAAATTTTTTTTTTTATAAAATACAAAGAGAAAAGACTCAAACCAAGTTGAGTTCATTTACTTGTTCTAAACAAAATTGTTGTATGTAAAAATATTTTTTTATATGTGATTTGGAGTATCTTTCAAAAAGAGAGAAAGATCTCCAACTAATTTAAAAAAATATTGAACGGCCTAAAATTCAATACGCAACGAAAAAATTCTTATATAAAAAAGCGTTAGGCTGCTTTACTACAATTATTCCGAACAACATTTTTCAGTAACTTAATATAACTAAAAATTTTGTGAGAACAAAAATTTTGTTCTATTCAGGTGAGTAAATTTAGGTATTTGTTAAGAACAAATTATTCGTTCCAAAAAAATTTTTTTTTTGTGTAAAAAAAAAAAAAATTTATGTGGTTTGAAATCCTTTTCAGAAACTACATTTAAAAAAAAATTTTGCGCGAATAAAAATTTTGTTTGATACAAGTGAGTAAGCTCAGCAATTTGTTTAAAAAAATTTTTTTAGTGTGTACAAAAAAAAATTTTTTTTATGTGGCTTGAAATCTTTTTCAGAAACTTTACATAAAAAAAATTTTGTGAGAGCAAAAATTTTGTTCGGTAAAAGTGAGTAAATTTAGCAATTTGTTCCAAAAGAAAATTTTTTTGTGTACAAAAAAAAAATTTTATTTGACTTGAAATCTTTTTCAGAAACTATTATACATATAAAAAAAATTTTGTGCGAACAAAGATTTTGTTCGGAACAAGTGAGTAAATTCAGCTTTAGGTGAAATTAAAATATAACTTCAAAATATGTATTCATGTCTGTATGAATTTAGAATGAGAATTAAGTCACCCAGGCGGAGTTTAGCAATTTTTTCCGAACAAAATTTTTGTATGCAAAAAAACAAAAAATTTATATAAAGTTAGAAGCAGACAGACAAGGAAAAGAAATTTTGCTAGGAAAAAGTTCTCCCTCAAATGGAAGGCTTAAAGACAATTAAATGAATAATTCGTTCTTCTTCATGTAATTATTTCTTTTTTTTAATGCTTGTTCATTGGGAAATAAGCAGAATGTTATGTTAAACAATTCACTCTTAAGTTACATTTCTAAAATAACATGCTGGTTGTGTTAACACCTGTTGCAGTTAAATATTTGTTTTGAATAAAAGCAAAAACATGCAAAAATAGTTGGAAAATATATTCATGCAAGTCAGTCAGTATTGCTGATTTGGCATAGTATGACACAGAGTAAAATTTCTTAAATAATTTTTTTTACTACTAAAAATAAATTTATAAAATAAAACCTCAAGCTTAATAAAATAGCCATTTTAGTTTTTAGTTATTTTGATTCAAAATCGTTTATACTTGTGATATTAAGAAAAAAATTCTCAGCACACATTTTAATACAAGAATTCTTTAATTAACCTCTTAAATAATTTTGTTTTTCTTAATATAAAAACGAAAACAATTGGGGGATTCACAGCAGCTTTGTATTAGTCACAAAGTCTTAAAGTCAAATTATTTTATAATAATTTAAAAATTTTTTTGCTGTTATTTAAACAAAAAGTCCTAAAATAATACGACTTTTTCTACTGTGCTTAATATTTTGTCACAAGTACTCAATAGACTAAAATTTGAAACAGAACATTAAGTTATGAAAGGTTGCTTCCAGCAGTCATATTTTTTGTGTGTGTGTTTTTTTTAAACATATGACTTTATAACTACTGTGTGAATCCCCTGTATATCTTTTCAAAGTGACATTTTCTACTTATATATTTTGTTGATTTAAAGCAAAAATCCTGAAGCAAAATCGTCACATTAGATATCGATTTTTGATTTAATTTTAAAAAATTCCTTTGAAGTTGGTGATTTTTAATTTTTTTTAATAATTAACATGCTTCATCTGGCAACTATGTACACAATCCAAGCATGTTAAATAAAAATATATTTTCCAGCATGATTTGAGAGAATTTTCATGTAAAGTATTGCACAAATTAAATTGCATACAAAGAGATTTCATTGAATTGTATGAGATTTTCATTTAAAAAAGAGCATAAAAAATTAATTTATCTCATGTTTATCTGCGAAAATGTAACCATATGAAAAGAGTAAAATATGTTTATCTCACTGTTTCACATTTAAAATTAACAGAGAGTAAAATTAAAATAGTCAAACACGTGTTATTGTTGGAGGTAGGTAGTATAAACGGTTTGTTTTATTTTTATTTTTAACAAAATTGTATAAATAAAATACACAAGAAGTCACACTAGTTTTTTAATTTTTGTGCTTTTTTAAGCCAAAATTATAAAAATCAGTCAATTATTTTCCATTTAACAGCAGGACCGATCCTGAAATTAATGTCTTAACAGGACTCTATATAAATTTTTTTTTTATAAAACACCACTAAAAAGAAATCAGGATATTCGATATCAAACTAAATTTCGAATATCGTAAATAGCCTTCAGTTTTAATTGGAATAAATGCTGAGGCAGGGTGAAGTATAAAAGTAACGCAGAATTTTCATTTCCATAAAAAAAAAAAAAATACTCAACAGCTTTTAAAACATTTCGTAGCATCATTAAATTAAATACAGTTCTCGACTTTTGAAGAAGAGAAGTAAGGCCCAAAAATAGGGCAAACGATAGAAATTCCAGTCTTATTGTATGAAATAATTTGAAAACTTTGATAGACTGTGCCCAATAATAAATGTAGCGATTTAGCTAAAATTTTTATTTCTTTAAAATATAAAAATTCTAAAATATGCTTCAACATTAATTTATTTTCACTGTGTAAAGCAATCTGTAAAATGTATTGTGCAGCTCAATGCCCAACTAAGACAATGCCAGGCTTTTTGTGAATATTCCAAGTTGGTCAACCAAGGCCAGCCAACCATAATAAAATAATGATTTGAATTTTGCAGCTTGTCCGGCAACATCCATACTGGTGCATGAATATATGTAAATATTTTGTTACTTTTGAAAGTGTTATAAGTCCATTTAAAAAAAAAAACTATTATAGAGGTAAATTTAATAAAATGGTGTCTTATCTTATTAAACCTAAGGCTAACTCCTTTTTTTAAAAGTTGACTTATACCACTTTCAACAATAACGGCTCAAAGACTACATTTAACTTTTTATTAAATAAACTCTGTCTAGACATTTAAAAATGTTATTGTTTTATATTTTCCTTTTAGTTTTACTTATTTTATCTACAACTTGTATCAGTAGATTTTTATTTCTTACTCTAGTTGTTTGGTTTTACTGGCGAACTTTAAATTGCCCAACATGTTTTACAGCAGCAGCTAAGTGTTCGATTTGTTAATTTTTTTTTAATCTTCCCTGTTATTGTTTTCTTCTCTGTTTAATAAGTTTTTTTACAACTAACGCAAGAACAAAATATTGTTGTTTTTAATGTTTAAAAAAATATCTTTTAAGTTTCTGCAGCTAAATCGTTTTGAAAGAAAGTTTTTGAACATTTCACAACTTAATAAACTTAATAAAGAGTGGAATAAGAATATTGAGAAGAATGGCTAGAGTAAAAGGATTAAGAGAAAGCACCCATACTGAATGAAAGCTCGATTCATGCAATTGTTGCTAATTAAATTTTTGTTCAAGCAAATACTTTATTTGGATAAAATTTTTTGTTTAAAAAAAATTTTTTTGTCTGAACAAAATCTTTGTTGGGACAAAATTTTTTGTCTGAACCAAAAATATTTTGTCTGAATTAAATTTTTTATGACTAAAATTTTTGTCGACACAACATTTTTATTCTAACAAAAGTTTTTTTCTGAACAAAATCTTTGTTGGAACAAAATTTTTTGTCTGAACAAAATCTTTGTTTGAACAAAATATTTTGTCTAAACATTATTTTTTAATGGCTAAAATTTTTGTCGGCACAACATTTTTATTCGAACAATATTATTTGTCTGAACAACATATTTGTTGACTAAACAATATTGTTTTTCTAACAAAATTATTGTCTTCACAAACATTTTGGTAAATGTAGCTTGTGCCATAGTGCACAACTTTAAAGTCATGATATTGCAACTTGTTTCAGATTGTCTTTAAACCTTAAACTTTGAGACAAGTTTTTCATTAAAAAAATTTTACCAACCAGTTCGGCAAGCTGAAAGAAGAAAATGACACAAAATTTTTTTAATTAATGAAATCAATTCTTAGTGATTTTGTAAAGGGAACAGCAACACCTAGACTCAGGGGAGAGCTAAATGGCTTTTTACATTTCAAACTTATAAATTTTTTTTGTGAAATAAAAAACAAGTGATGTCTGAAATGATGCCTGTGTATGTAATATGTGAGTGGCACATGTAAAATCTTTTTATATGCTTTATTCCAATTGTAGCTTATCTCTCTTTTTTGTTCTTTTTTTTTCTGTCAATTTCTTAATTCTAAAATTTTTATCTTTTCACAAAAGAATTTTTAAGTTCAGTGATGAAATACGTACAACATCAATAACAACCTACAACAAATTACATTCAAGTTTTATTATACACGAAAATTTTTTGTCTCAATTTGATAGAAGCAGAAAATATAGTTTGTAAAGTTTTTTTTTTATATTTTATTTGACTTACTATTTCTGTTTCTATTTATGTACCGAAGATGGAAAATTCAATATTCTTTATAATGCTTTTCCAGTAAGAAAATACCGTTTTATATGGAAAATGTTTTACAAAAAAAAAAAAAAAATTATATTTTTTATTAAAAAAACTGTGTAATCCGCATGAGAATATTGTGTTTGGAAGTGTAAAATTCGTCATTTGACAACTACTCTAGGGCCATTTCAAAAAATTTTTGGATTTTTGCTTTCATATTATTTTGCATGTGAAGAAATTAATAGATTAAAAAAAATGAAATTAAAAAATGGCTTAAACGTTCTTCACACTGACTGCTTCTTCTGTATATATAGCAAGTCAGTTGCACAGTTGAGTTCAAGAGCAGTTGCGAATACTCATACATTTTCATTGATCAGAAGAACCAGGCATTTTTTTTAATACTTTTCAGTATGTTGGTGTCGAACCTTTTCTTTACACTTATTAACCGTTTAGTACTTGATCTCATAAAAGCACTAACCTAAAAACGACTAGAGGAAACAAAAGGAGACAGTAGATCTGTGATCTTCTATTTCTTTTAATGTTTTACCAGAATGAAAGCTTGCTTGTATGGGAAATTAAAAAAATATAATAAGTTGTTTTTAGAACTGTTATTGCTGGATGTTCTGTATGAGTATTTTGTATCTTAGTAGCCTATATCATTAAGCAAAATTTTAATTTTCCTTCTGTGGCCTATACAGATTTTTTTATAAGTTTAAAAAGCAATTTCAGACAAACTTTCTTCTTTATTACTTAGTTGCTTTGCAGATATCTTCACTCATAAATTACGGTTCAATAAAATGTTATACGAACAAAAATTTTCTCCGGAACCAGTATCTAAGTGAATTCAGTCAAAACAAAAAATTAGCAAATAGAACGAAAAATTCTGATAGAAAAATTATTTTTTTTTAAGATTAATTTCATTGATTGTATTTTAAAACTAGCGTAATTAGTGCAACTTTTAAAAAATGTCTTGTTTTTAAATTTTAAAAACACTAAATTATGTTTCTAGACCAAAATAAAATTTTTAAAACATAAAAAAAAATATATATATATATATCGCAAAATAGCTTTGAACTGTATGTTATTTTTTTAGTTAACAAAATAATCACAAAATGAACTTTTCGATTGCTAACCTTAAAACACAATATACAATTTTGTTATTTAATTAAACATAAACACGATACACATATTATAATTACTTTAGAATGTATATACACGAATATAAAGGTTTCATTAAAACTATTTTTATATAATTTTAAAAATACTTGGACCGAAATTCACAGCCTCTTGCTAAATGGTGATAATTTCAACCACACCAAAAGAAAGACTTTGAATTTGGCCTTTATACATATTTTATTAATCCTGGGGTTTTTGCAAATCTTACATATTAATTGCACATTTATTAATACATACATAATTTAATAAAAAAAAAAATTTTTAATATTTTTTTATGTTACTTAAAGTTTTATGAAAATAAAGAAAGAGACAAAAAAAATTTCATTGAAGATTTTTAAAATAATAAATCAATCATATCTATGGATGTACTATATTTAAAATATTTCAAATTAATATCGAATTTTTTTAAATTTATTTATTAAGAGGTGAGTTAGTTAATATCGTTGTACTGACAGCAAAATTTTAAGTTCTTATTTAATTGATTCTTTAAACAAAAGTTTTTATTTATTAGCGATAAACGATTTAACATAAATATATTGGTGGTTTTTATAATTTAAAATTTTTTAAATTGTAATTACATTTTTTTAACTATATATATTTTTAGCTTGAAAAATAAAATTTTAATTTTCTAAGTAATTTTTTGGTAAAGAGTAATAATTGCAGAATTAAGTCTGGGTCTAAATCATTGCATTCGATATAGAAACAAAATCAGTCTAGTCTTTAGTATGAAATTATTTGAGGATTTTGATTGATATTGATCGATATGGAATGCGGCATTTTGACCTCTGGATCATTTGCTAGCTTTGTTAAAGCGTCAATCTCTTCATAATAATGAATCATAAATGTCAAAAAGTGAGCTCAGTATGATAGCTAACTCTATTGGACTTAAAAACATCTTTCATTTCTTGCATACGTATGTTTTTCTTTTTATTATAATTAAAAAAATGTTTGCACTTCCTTCTTATCGTTGTCTTAAATATAAGGAATTTTTTAAATTGAATTAAATAAATAAAATAATAGTTTTTAAAAAGACGCTGTCTTTAGTGTGACTATAATTATAGGCAATTTTTTTTATTAAATGAATTCATTTAACAAATGTGAACGTCTAAAAAAACACCTTATTAATTTCTAAATGCCTCGTGCAGTCTGTTGTAGACAGCGAAAGCACAACGTTAAAATATTTTAATTAGCAAAATACAAAAATAATTATTTATAAAAACATTTTATATCGCACCTGATGGGTAAATGTTAAACAAACTAGTTTTTTTTTATAAAAAAATTGCACTAATTTTGTAAAAAAATATCACAGAAAGCAAATATTTACAATTATATTCTTAATAGAACTTAAAATACCTTACATACACACACATTCATGCATACACGAGCATTAAATTTACTTTAACATTTTTTTTATTGCGTTTAGAGAATTATCACTAACTTTATTTACTTTCTATCATCCATCTCTCGCCATCCACTTAAACTGTCAATTAGTCCGCGTGTTAAATTCAACAATTAAAGACGAAGAAAAAATTTTGTAAAAAAATGTTAAAAATTAAAGACAAATTTCTGTAGTAATATTAAGTCGCCAATAATAAAAGTTATATCAAAATGAAGGTAACACTTTGTGCTAAAAGTTTTTGAAAAAATATTTTAAGAAAATATATGAAAATCATGAAAAAAATGCATGTGAAAATTTCATAAAATTACATGTGTTTTGCTCAAGAAAGAAGCCGCTAGGTTAGTAACATGTGGTTGTTGTTGCTTGTAAATAAAATAATATCCACAGTTAAGAGAGTGAGAGCAATTTTCTTGTGAGCATGTAAAAAGAAAAAACACGAGTGTGAAAAAAAATAAAAAGAGTGTGTGTGTAAGTTATTAGTGCTTATAAACATTAAAATAATCAAGTGCTTGGAAATACATACCAACATTTCTTAGAGGGTTTTAAGGCAATAAAAATAAAGCGAGCAGCAAGAAGGTAAGTTAAGAAGTGTTTATGATGTTTACGAAAATAATTTTTGTTTAGGAAATTATATATATATATATATTTAATATTCTATTAAATATTTTAAACACAAAAATATTTTAAAACACTATAAAAGCAATTCAATAGTGTCAAAATTCACAAACATAATTTTACAGCAGGAGCCATTTAAAGTTTTGAAATTTGCTAACACTCTAAAGGGAAATTTTTTTAAAATTTTATTTTGAAAAAAAAGGAGCTTTTAAAATATATTTTGAAGTATCTTTTTACAGAATTTTATTTAAATTTATATATAATTTTTAGGCTTAAAAAATAGTACAATGATGAATATAAAGTAAGATTTTGAGAAAAATATTAACTTAATTATTTTTGATTGTATTTATCAAAAACACATTTCTTGAGTTATGACACTCTTGAAGTAAATGAGCAATATAAATGCAAAATTTGGTCTTTTATAAATTTTATTTTATGAAATAGCAGGGTTTTCACAAACCTTCCTCTACTTTTCTTTTTTATAGTATTTTACTAAAACTAGAGTTTGCTACACCAAGTAAATTTTTTTACAATTAATTAATTATTTGCTGTTCACGTTTAAAGTAGACAATGAAATTTGAAAAATTTCCAGTTAGTGAAATTTAAAAATTCAAAATAAATTTTTTAGGGTTGTATTAAAATGACTGCCGTTCTATTAAAATTGGCCAGCAAAATTTAAAAATAATTAGAAATAAATTTTTTATATTTGAGTTGAATTCAATTGGTAAAAAAATGGATCCTACATTGTCAGAAAAATTTTTAAAATTCAACGTATTTTTTTGCTTTTGAGTTGAAATGATAACAAAAAATAATTTCCCATAATCATAGTCACACTAAAGTCGGTAATTTTCTAAAAACGATTTTAAATTCATCAACTTCTTATTCTTAATTAAATATCGGTCCTATTCGTCGCCAAAAAAATTTTTAAATTTCGAAGTAATTTGACTTGCGTTAAAGTCTCACATGGGCAACTTGTAATTAACAAGAGTGAATAATTTCTTTAAATATAAATTCACTGCTAATTAATTTAATTAATACTTAATCATCACATCTTAGGAAATTATTTGTTGGAAAGCACATTCTTAAGCATTTCCACTTTCTTAAATTTAAAAAGCCTCAAACAATGAATGCTTTTGTTATTTGGGTTCTCTCAAAGTAGAACTATAGTTTTTTGTTTTCCATCTCAAATTGAATGATAGTTTTTTGCAATATTTTTCTAAAATTTTTCATTTAATAAATATTGTGTCACTTGAAAAATTAAATTTGAATAAATTTTAATGCAGTGATAAAACCACAATTACAAGTTGAAATAAATATAATTTTTATACGATTTTTTCCTGACTAATAGTTGAGGTCAAATAATAAAGTGGAAAATTTATAACTACGAGGTGTGTTCTCTTAAATAGAAGAACATTTTATGTTACGCTAGACATAAAAAAATTGCAGCAAGAAAGAAAAATAATAAAATAAAAAAAAATTTCATATCGATTAAATGTTAACTAGACTTAATTAAATATTTAATTAAGCATGATAATTTTTTTAATTGAAATATTTAATTAAGTCATATTTTTTCTTAAAATGGTGAATGCATAAAAAATATTACCAAAATTTGCTTTAATTATTGAGCACACTTCGTATATTCTGTTGCTATTTTTGTTGTTGTTCATTCGTAGTAAATATGATACAATAAAAATAGAGAGAGTAAAATATTTTAAATATTTTTTTGTTGTTTCCAGGATTTCTATGCAAAATAAATTTATATAGAAAAATTAATTTAATTAAATAGAATAATTAAATTGTTGTAATTGCCACAAATTTGAAAGTCAATTAAATAGAATTCTATGAAAAATTTGTAACAATAATAAGAGATTTTTTTTATAAATATTTAATGCTGTACAATTTTATTTAATAAAATGACAAAAAAGTGGTTTTAGTAAATAAAAATTTTAAGGATGAAGGCCAAAGCAGCCAGTTCCTATAATGTTATTAATACGTAAATTTATTTATAAATAAATAAATTTTTATAAATAAAATTTTTATCAAAAGCTACCAAAAGTTCCATTACTTAAACAGTTACTGGGTTAAAAAGTTCCACAAAAATATTTCTAATAGTGTTTTGAATAGTTTAGGGGAACATTTCTTAAATTTAATCATCTTCTAAGTCTTTTGATTCCATACAAATTAAAAGTTTCTGTCTTAAGTCTTTTACTTTTGTTTAAAACCAAAGTTTATGTTTTAATTTCTTTTCTAATGGATGACCCAGCAGTTCGTAAAGTAAAGTGGCACTGCTGCTTTAAGTCTTTTGATTCTGCTTAAAACTGAAGTTTGTGTCTTATGTTTTTTTTTCTCATGAACGATCTTGAAGTTCTGAAAGTGAATTTTTGCTGCTGTAATAAAAAGTTTGTGTCTTTAATCTTCAGAAGCTGCTCAGCAGGAAAGCTGAATTGCTGACATTAATTCTGTGGTAGTGAGGCAAAATTGCTTAAGTCAATTTGAATAGGAAAAGGCTAAAATTTGCTTGTTTGTAATTTAAATTTAACAGAAAAACAAATCAAAATTCATTAATTATATTTTAATAAAATTTTTAAAAAATATTCCTTTTTTTTTTTTAAATCAAAATTGAATTATTTCATTGAGTTAAATATTTTTCCCTGGATAATGAATTTTTGCAAAGAAGTTTTAGATTTAAAGAACTGCAAAATATGACTATTACATCTGTGGGTGTATGAATTGTATACTTACATACATATGTATGTCAATTAAAAAAATAGTACTCAAGTATACCACCCTCTTACTTGGTTTATGTTTAGCAGTAAAAGTTAGTAAGCATTTTTTTTGCTGGCAGTGAATGGTGCATTAACTTTTTCTTGTAAAAAAAAATTTTTTTTTTATAAAAAACTAGGAAAATTAGCTTTTTCTTAGTTAAAGGAATATAAAAAAAAAGAAAGAAACTTTAGATAATAAAAACATTTTAAAAATTAAAACAAGATGCAGTCAGTCTGTTATCAAATATAGAAAGTGAAAACAAGCACTTAATTACTTGATACTAAAAATGAAAACTCATTTTTTTGACAGTTGACTGTTGGTTTACTTGTGGCATGAAAGAAAAAGTTATTACTTTTTTTCCTAAAAAATAAAAGAGATAAAAAAATTGTTCTTAAAGTTAAAATTGAAGTACGTAAGGGTTTACATACACACGTTAGATATGAATAAGAATGATGAACCAATAGTTTAGAAAGAACAAGTCTTTTAGGTAATTAAAAATATACCAGATGCTTGTGAAAAGAAAATTTATCACGAAAAGGGCATCTAAGTAAAAGTGCACTTTTTCATTTAAAATAAAAACACGAAATTTTTTTAGGAAAATTTGGCGATTAAGTATGGCATAAAATAGACGAACCTGCAATTCGTTTAGTGAGGAATAGAGCAAAGCCCAAGCAATAATCGTTTTTCGTAAAAGTCATTTTATGCGATGAAGCTTTTCGACTACACAAAATTTTTCAGAAGATGACACATTCGTTACAGGAGCAGAATTCTATTATATTCTTGTGATTTCAACTAAACGACAAGTGGTTTCAGCAAAACATCATTTGGATTTATTTCAGCTACATTTTCAAGAACACATTATTTTAGAAAATTTTGGCCACGAACATCATGTGATTTAAAGCTGTGAGATTTTTTATTTAGAGTTTTTAGAAATGACAAACAATTCCTGATAAAACACAGCCACATCGCTATGAAAAAGTCACTGAAGATTTCAGCCGTGGAAGCTATAAGACAGACATTTAATTTGTACAAGTCTTCCTTCTCCAAAAATACGAGAAAATTATTTTAATATTTTAAAGTGGACTTTTGCTGAGACACTTTTAATTTTTCAAAAAATTAAAAGATTTATTGTGAGTACGATTAACCACTTGAGCTTTTCAGTTTAAAATTATGCTTTTAGTAAAAGCATGAAATCTTAGGAAGAACCATTCTAATATTTACATATTATTGAAACGGCTGTTTTATCAAGCTTGAGGTCGGATTTTAATTTAATTTTTTTATGCATTTTTATTTTTTAATTTTATAAATACAGCTTTTATATTTATATAATTTTTGATGATAAAATTCATAAATTCAATGAAGACATTCATCAGCAGCCTGAAATGGTTTTTCTTTATCTACTTGTTTTTTTTAACAAGTAAATTGGACATGCCATAATGCATGTTAGATTATTTGACCTCTTTCTTTTTTATTAAAATGTCTATTTTATTAAGCTTAAGGTCTTATTTTATAAATTTATTTTTATATCGATATTTCGCTCCAACTTGCAGGATATAATTATAAAAAAATATAACTATAATAAATTGAAGAAGCTACACAAGTTGGAGCGAAATATCGATATAAAAATAAATTTAGAAAATAACACCTCAAGCTTAATATAATAGCCATTTTGATGTCTATTTTCTAAATGTCTAAAATTCAATTGATTTGTTAATTATTGCTTAGAACTGTACTGTAGTCTTTTAAATGTGTTCAAATTTTTTTTTTGCTCATTTGTGTCTAAACTTTTCGATTTCTATGAAAGAAGTTTGAAAAAAAAAATTTACTAAACAAATTGTCATAAATTTGCTTTATTTTTACTCTTTTCTGAATTTAAAAATAACAAAAAAATACCAAGTCAAGCAATTACGATCTTGTCGACAATTTGAGTTCCAATTAAAATAAAAATTGTGTGTATTTTTCGATTGCTGAGACAGCACAACAATGTAAAAGAAACCGTTAACAAAAGTATTTTTTTTAGGATTCTGTACATTCTTCGTTTTAAGAACGAATAACAGAATGAACAATAATCTACTTCGTTTGTTATAGTTAAAAAAACAAGAAAACTATTAATTTAAAGGAAGAAAAATATAAAAAAAAAAATAAAAAGAAAAATAGTTAGAGTTGAAATAAATAAAAGAAAAATTTTTTGCTTGTGAAATTTTTTTTCACTTTATAAAAAAAATAATAAAAAAATTAAATTGTAAAATAATTAATTATTTTTTTTTTTCATTTACATTTTTTTGTATTTTATTCATGCACTAGAGAGCTCGTGCATATAATTAATATATATCTTTTGTTCTTCATACCTGGCCTGTTTAATTTTATAATTTTTTTTTTTGATTCAACAACTAAAACTACTCAAATTTCAAATACAACAAAAATTGTAATAGTTTTTCGGATAAAGGAAGCGGAAATACAGAAATAGAAATAAAGTTACAGCATATGTTTGTGGTAAACTTTTTCAATTGCCTGCAAATTATAAAACAAATGTTGATGGTACACAATTTGAGTTGCTGTTGGCAGTAGTGTTTTGCTGTAAAGCTCCTATGTAATTTTATTTTCCTTTTATAAGTTTTTTAAATACACAGGAAGACGTTTTTAATTACGATTTTATATAAAATTTAAAATGAAAGAAATTTTAAGAATTTTTTTTCTCCAAATTAAAAGTTTCTAAATGACTTTACATATTTATTTTATTTTTAAATGATTTTTAGTTGCTTGGCAAAAGCAAGCAGTTTTGGAAGATCTTAATATTTTAATCGGTTGATTTACATGGCGACCATAAGGTTTTTAAGTAGAATCACACCACATATTCAAAACAACTACACGGAATGCTAAAGGGATTTAAAACTACACCTGCTCCAAATCCTAGAAAAAATTGCTTGAAAATGGGCGTGGCCGGTCGAAAATCCTTTTTGATTTTGATAATTTTCATGGGCAAAATCATGAATGGTTCTTCGGCCAAGTAGGGAGTGAAGAGTATTATACTTAAGGATTTTGGCAGTTTCCGTTTTGCATCATAAAATAAAAACTAGAAATTTTTCAGAAAATTTTAAAACACTTCCAAAAAGTTTAGAGCCTACAGATGAAATTCCTTTTTGATTTTGGTAATTTTCATGAGCAAAATCATAAATTTTACTTCGGCAAAGTGGGGAGTGGATAGGGGAGAGTGTTGTTCTTAAGGATTTTGGCAAAGAAGCAGAAAATAAATTTTATTTATATAAATTAGGCTGATTAATGGTAGGATTAATGGTAGGAGAAGTATAACAGTCTTTTGGCCTTAGGTTTATTTTTACTAGCTTAAAAAAATTTTAAGCTGTAAAAAGTGAAGGTTTTCTTTAGATTCTAAAACTAAAATTGAAAGGTAACTTTACATCAAAACACTCAAGGTTTATTGTATCAATTTAAAGTCTCAGATAATCTTTACTTGTAATAATTTGTCTAATAGCTTTGACTTTTTCTGTTTTATTTTTAATTTATTTCATTAATTTATTGCTTAATTTCCCGTAGGGCTTTTAATTTATTTAAATATGAAATTTTTAATATTTTTTTTTGAACTTCCATTTTACAGTATTTTTATGCCAACAGTTTGTCATTTAAAATTTTTGGTTGAAAACATGTGCTGTTGCGGTTTTGTTTGGTTATAAATTAAAATTTTTACAACTTTCGCAGTTTTTTTTGGAATTTTTATTTGGTTACAGTGTTAATGCAACATGAGACTATTTTTATAGGTTACAAGATCAAGCTACAATATGTTGATATATGGCCTACACAAAGACTTGCAAGTAACGAGAGCTACAGTCAGATTCAAGGTGATGACTTAATCGAATGAGGAATTTTTGAAATTGTAGCCTTATGATGGTCTTTTAGATTGCTGGGTATACACTATAGGGTACTAGGGATAGCAGATTCAATTCTATATGAATCGAAAAGGCTTATGAAGAGAATTTTCAATTCAAAAAAATAATATCTTTAAAATCATCCTCAAAATTGTTATTATGTACAACCCTGTCAGATTTTCGAAGGCTCTAAATATAAGACTTTTCTTTCGAATCGAAAATTCTTTTCAAAAAACATTTCGATTCGATTTGAAATACATATTAACTCCCTATACTAAGAAAACAACTTCGGTTTTGAGAACTAAATTTGTTTCCAATCAAAAATTCAATTGTGACTGTTGAATTTTCTAATCAGTCTTACAGCCCAAAAAGTTTCAGTTAGAACTAAATTTTGGTCAATATTATAGAGTTCTGGTTACTACAACTGAAAATATTGATTAAGACAACTGAATTTTTGTTTGGAAACAAATTTAGTTCTTACAACCGAAGTTGTTTTCTGTGTGTAGCATCTCTTCCGCAGACAAGCAAAAAAATTTTGCCGATTTGGATTGTTAATATTTTTTTGCGAAGAGAATTTAAATAAGTGAAACTATCACACAGTAAACGTTAATAATTTCTAATATATTTTTGAAGTGTTTGAAGCATACGGCAATTTTTTTTTCAAATCAAATAGCATCCCTTAATTGGAAATAAAATCAAAATTTTGTGCTTCAATTTTAAGAAAATATAACTCGTTTTTATTGAAACTTAAAAGGCTATAAGTTTCAATAAAGAAACTAGAGGCATTTTGAAATTTTCTATTTTAAAAATTAAAAATTTTGAAAATCTTTTTAAAAAAAATTTTTTTTTTTTGCCACAAATTCATCGATATTTTTAAAACTAGTTGACCAATTTTAAAATAATGTAGGTACGACTTCAAGAAAATTTTGTTGCAGAATTTTGAATTATTTTTTTAAAATAATAAAACCAATCATTTTCAGGCAATAATCATATACGAGTATGTCAGGTTACGTAATATTGGTAATTAAAATTTAATTAAAAAAATAAAAAAATAAAAAAAAAAGTTAAGATTTTAGAAGTTTTAAGCGGAATGCAATGTACTCTCACAAGCTAAAAATAGGATATTGGTCGCATTAAAAAGTCATAGTTCCAGTGCTGCCAAGAAGCACTAATGTAAGCAAGAGTTCAAAGAACATTTGTAAAGACACTGACTGTATACACATACATTGAAAGTGACAATAAAACAGACCTTTATAATTTATAGAGCTTTGTGGTTGAGTGACGAGTTAATGTTTCTTAGCACAGCAATTTTTAGAATAGCAATTTAATGCTTCATAGAATTCATAAAATCAGCATTTTGTGGAAGTGGCTCATCGCGAACAAAAATCATGCATTATAAATAGGCAACTGCAAGTGATTCCGAAATTTATTGCTGTTGTCTTTTTTACAAAACTGCTTCCAGTCAAACACTAATTTTGGCTGGGTATGTGTATGGAAAATCCTAGTGTCATTATCTGGCACAAGCAAAAAAAAAACATTTTTTTTGCTAGCATATTTGGGAAAATCTTTTAGTCAGCTAATTACTGTCTGTAATTCAAATTGATTAAAGTTTTACATTAAATCTGGAATTTAATATTAAAAAAAAAAAACAGAATGTTAAACTTTTGCTCTAAAAAAAAAAAAAAATGAAAATAAAAATGTTCTTTCACAATTCCTTTCACAAAGACCGAACAAAGAAAAAAAAAACAACCGTTTCCAGATTTCCTTTTATTCGCTTTCCTCTGTGAAATTTGTTTTCCGTTTATTTTTTTTCTCTACTTTTTTTTGTTTTGTTGTTATTGCAGTCAGCCTGCATTCGACAAATTGATTGATCGATGTTGGTCAGTATAAAACATAAAAAAAATTAAATAAAACTCGCAGAGAAAGAAAAATTTACAGCGCGAGTGAATACAAGCTGTAATACCAAAAAGGAAAAAATAAAAAAAAAAACTGAGTAAACAAATCCTGATTAAAAAAGTTTGCCAAAAGTACAACATTTTAGTTTATTTGTTTAAATTTTAAAAAAACAAGGTTGTATAAAAAAAAAAACTTAAAAAAAAATAATTATTTAAAACAAGAGTAAGTGGGATTTAAATTTTTTTTTTTTTGTATAAAAAATGAAACTCAGGAATAGTAATTTTTAAAAAAATTTTATTTTTTTGAGTGAGTAGGAGACCTCTCTCTGTTAAGAAACCCTGTCAAAACAGTAAAAAGACTTTAACCATTAAAAAAAAGTTAAAAATACAAAAATGCGCAACGAAAACAAATGAGTGAGTGTTTTTCTCCACTTCCTGCTTTACTTGTTTTTCCGCCAACACATTATTTTCTTGTTTTTTTTTTGTAGACCAATGAATAAATCACAAATGGACCAACAAGCATACATTCAAGCCAAAAACTCCAGCTAGACTAAACCCAACTCAACCAAACCAAACCAAACCAGACCAGACCACTGGTGATGTTGGCCGTGTAACGAATGTCAGTAGTTTGTTATGTAAATTACCATCAGCCGTTAATTTTAAAATGAGCCTTTTCAAAAGCATTTTTCATATTTATTTTCTTTTTTTGTTCTTCCTTTTCTCCATCTGTTTTGCATTCAGACATTTATGCACTTAAACATGACATTTAATGATTTTTTAAAATTTTCAGCTAAAAATAAAAAAAAAAAAAATACATAAATTTAAAGAAAATAAAGTAAATATTTTCTGGAATTTTCTATAAATAATTAAATTTATTTGTGAAAAGTTTTTTAAATTAAAATTAAATTTAATTTAATTTTTCATGTATTTTAAAATTAAAAAAAAAAATTTTTTTGTAAGAATTTAATTCTTTTATCGTTTTAATAATAATTTAAAATTCTTCTTTCTTTTTCATTTAATTCTAGCTATAATAATCAAGAAATTATAAATTTTGTAAAAAATAGGTGAGACCGGGAGTACGTTTTTTTTTATTTATGAGTAAGAATTCTAAATAGATCGTGTCTAAAAAAATTCAAAGCCTTCTGTTTAAAATCTGGCTAGTAAAAATTAGAAAACTTCCGCCTTAAAGTGGGCGTGGGCTATTCAAGAGTATATGAATCTGTTGAAATATATAGCCTTCCTTACATGCCAATAATACAGTTTTTTATTTAAGAAAGAATTTTTAAAATTGGCTCAGCAATTTTACAATTTATTCCTTACAAAAAAAAAAAAAAATGTTTCTTCTTAGATTTTGAGTAATTTTTCATCAAAACAAATAGTAAAAGTAATTTTAAAATTATTGCTAGATTGAGGTTTATAGGTTTGTCTTTTATTTTTATTTATTATTTCTAAAGCAGTGAAATTGAATGTGTTTGATGAAAAGAAAAAAAAAGAAAATTTGCCAACAAATTTGGTTTCGACAAAAGTAAAACTATTTGATAAAACCCACAGCTGCTAAATAATAAATTTCTTTCTTTTTTAACTTTTAGATTTCTTAAGGGAAATATAATCGTTACAAAACTGTTGAAATTAATGTAAGCCCAGCAAGATTTTAAGAATAATTTTTTTAAATTCTTTTTAAAAATAAACCTTATGTCGGCAGCCCAGCCTGGCTGCCACACGAAATGTTTAGCCCACAGAAAACAACTTCGGTTGTGATAACTAAATTTTTATTCAGTTGTGATAATCAAGTATTTTAATACTGACAATATTAATTAAAATGGCTATTTTGTTAAGATTGAGGTCTTATTTTTCAAAAGGTCAAATAAAACTAACTAATAAACTGACAATATTTTTAACGCAACTAATTTTTGGGTTGTATTATCGAATTCTGGTTGCTACTACTGAAAAATTTGGTTATCCCAAATGAGTTTTTGATTGAAAATAAAAATATTTCTTACAAACGAAGGTTTTTTTGTGTGTGTATCTGTTACGGCTTTTACTGAATATGTTACGGCGATAATGGCAACGCAACATTGAAGATCTATTTTACGGCTTAAATTCCAGCTACAATCCGAGGCTCCTTACGAACTTTGTGATTATAATAGGACTTACATTACCCAGCTAGGTCTTGTGGGAACATCGCCTTATGGTCTAAACAGCTTATTCTCTGGCTCCGCTGGCTAATTGCACATAATATGTTTCAACATTAGCTGTCCTTCTTGATAAGAATGAGAGGAGTCGTTCTTTTTCACACCGATTTTAATTATGTGTTAGTTTAGTTTGGTATTCTATCAGCGGCTCAACATAGAGTTTGATGTAATTTTTGTTAAGCTTAAAAACAACTTGTGCCCTAATGCGTTCTTTATTAATGAGTATCTTTGACTGCCGCATGCCCACTTCTCTACACCAGATTCTCATGAAAAGGGGTAAATTTTCTGGATTTTTATTCAAATAAATTTATTTTATTTTATTTCAAAATTATTATTTATTTTAATTTAAAATTAGCAAATTACTAGTTTTGTATGGCTTTTTTGCTTGCTCCAGGAAGCAGTTGTAGACCATGGGTAGTAGCCCATTCTTTTTCTTTACACAAGTAGATGATGCTTTCAAATATACTTCACCCACATTTTTTTTTAAACAGAAAATTACAGTCCAACGTCCAAATTCATAAGAAAATATTTTAACTTATTAAGAGCTTAATAATTTGTTTAATAAACCCTTATTATACAAAAATGTTTTTTATGAATTTGGCTGTAAGTGTTACTGGGTATTTAAATTTTTTACCTTAAAACTTTGTACTTCTATTGTAACTATTTTACGAAAATGAAGAAATAAAAAGTTTTTGCATGCACATAATTTACTTAAGAAACTGTATAAAACTTTAACTGAGTTATATTTTTTTATTGTATTTCGGAATGTTTTTTTCTTTGTGAGCAACTGAAATGCAACAAAAAAGTAACTTAAAAATTATTCAACCAAAAAAAAACCTCTCAGAGCAAGAGTATTGGGGTATAAGGGAATTTCAAAAATTTTTTAAAAATAATCTTAAGTAACTTCTGACAGCCTCCCCTTAAAATGATATGTGTCCCATCCAACTATCTTAAATGGTTCGTTGGGAAGTTGCTAAAATCACTCAGAGCAACAGCACTGGGGTATATAAAAATTTCAAAATAATAAAAAAGTAACTTCCGGACGAACCATAGAAGATTGCTAGATGGGACATATATCATTTTAAAGGGGAGGCTGTTAAGATTTGTAATCTACCGCCCAAATACTCAGAAATTACTTTGGACTATTTTTAAATTTTTTTTTGAAATTTCCATATACCCCAGTGCTGTTGCTTTCAGGGATTTTAGTGACTTCCGGACAATTATAGAAGATTACGTATTTTAGTATTCTAAAGGGGAGGCTGTCTATATTTGTAATCTACCGCCCAAATACTCAGAGATAACTTTGGACTATTTTTAAAATTTTTTTTGAAATTTCCATATACCCCAAAGCTGTTGCTTTGATTGATTTTTACCATTCCCCACTTTACCGAGGTACCATTCAAGATTTTGCCCATGAAAATTTCCAAAATCAAAAATTAGTTTAATCTGTAGGCTCTAAACATTCTGGCAGTGTTTTAACATTTTCTGAAAAATTCCTAGTTTTTATTTTATGATGCAAAACGGAAACTGCCAAAATCCTTGAGAAGAACAGTACTGGGGTTTATGGAAATTTAAAAAAAAAAAATTTTAAAATAGTTCCAAGAAACTTCTTAGTATTTCGGTGGTAGATTAAAAATCTAGACGACCTCTTGTTTAAAATGATATCTGTTCCATCCCACAATCTTTAATGGTTCGTTGGGAAGTTGCTAAAATCACTCAGAGCAACAGACCTTAGTAAAAAAAGTAACTTCCGGACGAACCATAGAAGATTGCTAGATGGAACATATATTTTCATAACACAAGCCATCCATCAATTAGTCTAAAAATTTTTTATGAAAAACATTAAACTTTTGTAATACTTTTCATATAAACTTTCTAGACTAGGGCATTATAGCCTTAATTGTTAAGTTAGGTAAGGCGCCCATAAAGAAAAACAAAAGCTGGGCTCACTTAGAGGACCCAAGTGAAACCTGTATAGAAAGAAATGAAGAAGGATAGCAATAGAAAAGTAGACTAATTGTTGTTAATTAAAATTAAGATATAGAATAGTGTGAAAACAATATAAAGATAGAAATTTGACAGTAGCAAGATTCTCACTATTTTTTAGAAAATTTTCTAAACGTTTATACTTTTCATTGTATCAGGCCTGTAGTTTTGCATACGAACCAAGAAATAACGAAAAAGAAAATCTCAAAGCTTTTTTTACAGTGTAGATTCCGTAGTAAAAACATGTTCCATGACTAATCAAAAACTTATCACGGAAATAATACCAATAAACTTTATTATTTTCTGCTTAGAAAAAAAAAAAAATAACAAAAAAATCATAGTTAATTTCAAAATAAATTTTTTAAAGCTCCAGGGAAAAAATTTATTTTTTGAAAATTATAAAAATTCTAAAACACCAACTTTCATTAAAAACACATCCGTTCCAAACGAATTATGTAAAGAGTTGCAATTGATTTTTTCATAGGATATTACAATATTAAAAAGACTAGTCTAGGATTGATCTTTACACGTTAAGTGTTCTGTGACTAGTGAATTTTTGCAGACAACCATAATCATATCACAAAAAATTTAGCTTTTATTAATTTTATGAATTTCTAGTCGTTTGTAAAAGGATACTGACTACGATTATGGCTCAATAGCTTTCAAAAATTAACTTTTTAAATTATTTTTTTATTTATTTAATTTTTTTTTTAACAAATACTTTTCACCTGAAGAAAACAAAAGAGGGAAATGTAAAAAACTGCACTCAAAGTTATTGAATTATGATTATCACACTTGACACATAAAATGAGATGAAAGAAAATTTAATATCTAACAGTCAAGTGTGCAATGCAAAAATTGCACACTAAGGATGAATGAACACAAGAGTCTACCAATAAGTAATAAAAAAAAAAAAAAAAAAAAAAAAAAAAACTGAAATCAAACCAAATGAAATGGAACTGGGTGAAAAGCGTATACACAAGTACATGGCCTTATTAAAGCATAGAAAATAATATTAAAAATGGAGGAAACAAATATGCAAATGATTTATGTTTTATAAAAGGAAGCACACACAAACACATTACTTGAACAGAAAATAAAAATCGATAAGTTTATATGCTAAAGGGCTGCACAAGCCACACATCACTACAAACATGTGTAATATTTTATAATAAAAAGTGCTTGTAAACACGTGTTATAACTGCAAGTGTATGTGTGTGTGTGAGTATATGGGACAAACAGGAGAAACTTTCTCTAAAAGTAAAAGTAAATTTATTACGCAGCTTATTTTTTTTTATTAAATTTTTTTTTTTTTTTTTTTTTTGCAATAAGAAAATGAGGTCAAATAAAAGAGATTTAATTAAAAAAAAAAAAAAATTCACTTGGTGCCATTTGAAATTAATTTGGCTGTCTGCTAGAAATGTTCTGTACTGCTGCTGTAACACAAACGTTCAAGTTGTCTAGCAAATTTCTAGAGAAAACAATCATTTTTGTCGATTGGCTTAAGAAAGCATAAAAATAGAAAGAATTTAATTTTTATTATGCTCTTCACTGTAAGTAAAAAGGGTACTCGTATATATAACTTTGAGGTTCCGTTTGTAATTTCTACACCTTACATGGGACACCCTATAAAGTATTCGTATATATATTCTGGATCCTTATCAATAGCTGAATCCATTTAGCAATGTCCATCTGCCTGTTTGCCTCTCCGTCAAGTCGTTGAAATCAACTTTTTGAAAACAGTTGCTTCTGTCAGATTAAAATTCAGCTAGATTGGTTCATAAATGGCGAAACTGTGAGTCAAAAACCGAATTTACTCCTATTTTTGACCATTTTTTTAATTACAACAGTACTTGGGTGTATGGAAATTTAAAAAAATTTTTTTAAAAATAGTTGAAAATAATTTCTGAGTAGTTTGACGCTAGATTACAAATCTAGACAGTCTCCTCTTTAAAATGATATGTGTCCCATCCCACAATTTTTAATAGTTCATTAGAAAGTTGTTAAAATCACTTAGAGCAACAGCACTGGGAAATATAAAAATTTCAAAATAATCCAAAGTAGCTTCCGAACGAATCAAAGAAGATTAAAGGGGAAGTAATCTAGATTTGTAATCTATCGTGCAAGTTTTCAGAAAAATCGTTGCATTATTTAAAAAAAAATTTTTAAATTGCCTCTTTCCTAGTATACTTTTTTTGTTAATCAAAAATTTTTAATTTTAACTAAAATTCAGACTATTTTCTAGCTACAATATGCTAATCTATAAATGTATCCCTGACTACTGAATGTAAATTAATCGGCTGTCAAGCCAAGTAATCTATCACTCGTAATTTGTCTATTTTATTTGAAGGAAAAAGAGGTTTTTCTTAATTTTCTTAACTTAGTTTCCGTGACACACTTAAAGTATTTCCTTCCTGTGACTTGTTATTTCCTCGTCTACGCGAAATATTTCTTCATTTAACTAATTCATCAAATGGCTGAATGGCTGGGTGTGTGGCAGCACAAGCTGAATTTTATTTGTTCTCAATCATCTTGCTTTTTTCTGCTTTTTTTTTTGATAGAAGAGCCAGTTTATGTTTATTTTTAAACAGCCTTGGAGTATGATGAATGACGAAATTTTATGAAAACAACAAAAAATTTTTAAATATTTATAAACATTTTTTGCAACTGCTGTAATTGTTTTTCCACCAGATTAAAAATTAATTTGAAATTTTTCTAACACCTTTTAAACACTAATTTGCTATTTATTTAACGATATTGTTTTAGCTAAAACAAATTATTTTAAACAAATTTTTTTTAAATAAATAACAGGCAGGCCAGCGTTATTTTTAGTCTATTCTTTAAATTAAAAAAAATTATCATTTTAATTGGTCAAGCAACAAACATTCTTGGCTTAAAAAAGCTTTTGATTACATTTTGTTGCTTAAAATTTGAGTGAATGATTAAGTTTGATATATTAAGGTCGCCTGTAAGCATTGGGCAAAAAGTTTTGTTTCATAACAAAAAAAAAAGAAAAAAATTCTTTATTTAAATTTTTTTAACAGCTTTCCAAGGAATCGCGTAAAATTTTTATTTAAAAAACTTGACGTACCCCAGACTTCTATATTTAGTGCCTTGTTTGATAATGAACAGAGGCCGATTTATCACAATGCGCACCGCGACCTTTAAAATCTATTGTCCAACAATAGATCTCAACAGAGGCCGAAAGAAATTGTTTTGCGTATCGATTAAAATTTCCATAGTGCAAGTTTTGCTCAATATGAAACGAATTGAATTAAAGCTTCAGTACTGAGAGAAACACCAACTTAAGTGCTTTAAAACACTGATAAAATTTGATAATCGTAAAAAAAAAACATGAATGAAAGCCTGGGCCAAATCATTACATTCGATATCGAATGAAAGCTAGCGTAATTTTCGTGTTTTTGTCTGAAAATTTTTTATTGTTTCGATACGAGTTGCTCGCTATCGAATGCACGGATTTGGGTCCTGTTGTTCAGAAAAACAATTTATTAAGTGAAAACCTAACAAAAAAATTTTACCCAGTAAAAATGGGCGATTCTGTATTTAAAAAAATTTTTTTTGAGTCAATTTTTTTTCCTTTCTTTGTTTCAAAGTGTTTTTTTTTCAACAACATACATCCTCTAAGCTTTTTGGAATCATTTTGTATTTATTTATCATGGCCCACTGTATTCAGAGCAACAAAAAACAAATAAAATAAAAAATTGACACAACAACTAACTACAAAATTTACTAACAATACTAACAGCCAAACAGCTGCTGTTAATTGATTTTTAAATAAATTAAATACAATAAAATAAAAACTGTCAAAACTTTAATATAATTTTTCCTAAAATGCCATATTAATTTAATGTTTAACAACATGTGTGTCACACATGACAAAAATGTTTAAAATTCATTTAACGCTTAAAGGATTATAATTTTTATGGTCGTTTATGCTAGGAAATCAATACATTCAACAGAGACACATAAAGCTACACACCTGATATTTTTAAAACTTGTTAATAATTCAGGAATATTGAATGTCACTTTGACTTCCGTTTCCTTTCACTGTAGGATATTTAACTGTAACTGAGAGTGGGTAAGTAATTGTAAATAACAGCTAGCAAATACAATTTTATAATAAAGTCCATATGAAATTAATTCTTTTTGCTTAATTTTTTTTAAATTAAATTAAAAAAAAATTCCGGTTTTATTAAACCATAAAATCAATAATTTTTTCTTCAAACGATATGGTTCTGACCCTTGATTATAGTGGCATTTTGAATATTAAAGACTGTTAATTGGAGTAGGTAGATGGCCAACCTTTTATTTTAGGTTGAAGAAATATTTAGCTTTTCAATTTTATTTTTTAAATAAATTTAATTAATTAAATTCTTGTTATTATAGTAAAAAATTTTTGGTAACAATTTAGATTTTAAACAGAATCAAAAGACTTAAGATATAAACATGCAAATTTTCTCTTTTTGATTTAGCTTTTCAATTTCAACTTTTACTTAAATCGACCTAAGCAATTTTGCCATACTAACACAGAATTAATGTCAGCAATTCAGCAATTTCTAAAGACTTAAGACACAAACTTTGTATTACCGCATCAAAAATTCACTTTAAGAACTTCAAGGTAGTTCATGAGAAAAAAATACTAAAATGAAAACTTCGATTTTAAACAGAATCAAAAGACTTAAGACATGAATATGCAAATTTTCCATTTTAGGCTTATGAAATGTCCAGCTTTTCAATTTCAATTTTTACTTAAATCGACTTAAGCAATTTTGCCATACTAACACAGAATTAATGTCAGCAATTCAGCAATTTCTAAAGACTTAAGACACAAACTTTGTATTACAGCAGCAAAAATTCACTTTAAGAACTTCAAGATCGTTCATGAGAAAAAAATACTAAAATGAAAACTTCGATTTTAAGCAGAATCAAAAGATTTAAGACATAAACATGCAAATTTTCCCTTTTAGGTTTAGCTTTTCAATTTCAACTTTTACTTAAATCGACCTAAGCAATTTTGCCACACTAACACAGAATTAATGTCAGCAATTCAGCTTTAATGATGAACAGTTTCTAAAGACTTAAGACACAAACTTTGTATTACAGCAGCAAAAATTCACTTTAAGAACTTCAAGATCGTTCATGAGAAAAAAATACTAAAATGAAAACTTCGATTTTAAGCAGAATCAAAAGATTTAAGACATAAACATGCAAATTTTCCCTTTTAGGTTTAGCTTTTCAATTTCAACTTTTACTTAAATCGACCTAAACAATTTTGCCACACTAACACAGAATTAATGTCAGCAATTCAGCTTTAATGATGAACAGTTTCTAAAGACTTAAGACACAAACTTTGTATTACAGCAGCAAAAATTCGCTTTAAAAACTTCAAGATAGTTCATGAGAAAAAAATACTAAAATGAAAACTTCGATTTTAAACAGAATCAAAAGACTTAAGACATGAACATGCAAATTTTCCATTTTAGGTTTATGAAATGTCCAGCTTTTCAATTTCAATTTTTACTTAAATCGACTTCAGCAATTCAGCTTTAACACCGAGCAGTTTCTAAAGACTGAATACACAAACTTTTTATTACAGCAGTAAAAATTCATTTTAAAAAATTAATTCATGCGAAAAAAAATTCAAAACACAAAACTTTGGTTTTAAGCTTAATCAAAAGACTTAAGACAAAAGCTAAGTTATATAAAAAAAAACTGGGAGGAATATGTTTGTTTGATATTTTAACCCAATTAAGTGGTTTTTTGTGTATTCTTATTTAAAAGAGAATAAAAATGGATTTTTGAGTGATAGAGTTAAAAAGTTAAGCTGGATACAGAGTCAAAAGACTTAAGTCATAAACATGCGAATTTTACATTTTCGATTTGTGGAAAGCTTATCGAAGTTATGAAAACTCTATGAGGAATATTTTTGTGGGACATTTTAACCGTTTATCTCTACAATTAAAGGGACTTTTTTACTCTTATTTTAAGAACAAAAAATGAATTTTTCAGTGATAGAGTTAGAAGGTTAAAATGGATATTCTCTTTGTCGCTTGTTTGTTAATGTTTTTGTTGCCGGTATATAATTCTAAACTCTGAAATTACAAATATGTGGCTTATGTATTGGTGACGTTACGTTTTATACAAATTTGTTTTAGCTTTTGCTTTATCGGAGAGTTAATTTTGATTATTTTTTTTATCGAACTCTACTTCATATTATTAAAGCAATAAAAAGGAAAGTTTCTGTTTAATGATCGATATGCAATTCACATTTCATTATGCAGTAGAGTAGTCCTACGAAAATAATAGAAAAAGTTTGCAGCAGTTGTAGTTACAAAGCAAATGAAAACAAAAAAGAAAGTTACTAGATGCAAATTATTGGCAACTTTATTGCTGTTTATTGCAACAAAATGAAAGGGAATGCAATTATAAAAAAAAGTTTCTTGTTTGTTTCGTTTAACAAAAAGTTGTTATTAAAAATGGAATAAATGAAGGCAGCACAAGTTTTAATTATTAAATGCTGAAAGAAGGTCAAGTAGGACTTGTTGTTCTGCTTTTTATATTAATTTTTTCTTTGCGTTACTGAAGGAATAATTAAAAAAAAATTTAGAGAAAAAAGAAAAAAGAATTTAAAATGTCAAAGGAAAGGAAAAAAAGTTAGTGAATGTCTTTTCAAAAAAAAAAAAACCTATTTCTTATTGGGGCTTAATTAAGTCTAACAATAAAAATTATTTTAAAATGTAATTAATTTGTGAACTGAATGTAGCGGCGGCAAATTTAGTAAATTGGTAACTATTACCGTAACTAGACTTATACCCCTTTAACACATAACGGCTCATTTCATGAATTTTGTTGTTGTTGTTATTTTTTCACTTAATGGCAATTTTATTATGTTTCATTAAAATTTTTTTTTTTTTAATATTTAAACCTTTAAAGGACTTTGTTTATACTTTGTGTATTTTTAACCAAGATTTGTTCTGAATAAATAACAAAAAATAATAAAATAAAAATTATACTTAAATAATTTAGCAACAATTAAATAAAAAAATTTAAATTTCTAAAAAAAATTAAGTAAAAAAAATTAAAAGAAAAAGTTGAAACAAAACAAAAATTTTTCAGCGAATTGTCTTAATCTATGGCAATTATGAATGAATTAAAATATTGGTTAAATGCTAGCCACGGCTTTGCTAGCTTACCTCTATCCGATGCTCCATATTTTTAATGACTCTGAGGCTTAATTGAAGTTCAATATCGTTAAGATGCCGATTTAAATCATAATTTAGCTCTTGAATTGTAAAGGGTGTTTTTTATAGACGAATAGAACTTTAAACGATGGATTATTCGATTGACATGAATTTTATTTATCCGAAAGATAATCTTGTGGCATTACATTTTAAATATGATTTCTGGCATATGACCGCCACGGCTGGCTCGGATGTAGTCCAATCTGGAGGTCCAATTTTCGATGACTTTTTCCAACATTTGTGGCCGTATATCGGCAATAACACGGCGAATGTTGTCTTCCAAATGGTCAAGCGTTTGTGGCTTATCCGCATAGACCAATGACTTTACATAGCTCCACAGAAAGTAGTCTAGCGGTGTTAAATCACAAGATCTTGGAGGCCAATTCACAGGTCCAAAACGTGAAATTAGGCGGTTAGCAAACGTGTCTTTCAATAAATCGATTGCGGCACGAGCTGTGTGACATGTTGCGCCGTCTTGTTGGAACCACAGCTCCTGGACATCATGGTTGTTCAATTCAGGAATGAAAAAGTTAGTAATCATGGCTCCATTGACTGTAACGTTCTGGCCATCATCGTTTTTGAAGAAGTACGGACCATAAAGCGCACCAAACAGTCAGTTTTTCTGGATGTAACGGTGTTTCGACATACACTTGAGGATTAGCTTCACTCCAAATGCGGCAGTTTTGTTTGTTGACGTAGCCATTCAATCAGAAGTGCGCTTCATCGCTAAACAAAATTCGCTTATGGAAATCGTCAACAACGGCATTTATTTTCGAAATAAAATTGCATTATTTGCAAGCGTTGTTCAGGCGTGAGTCTATTCATGATGAATTGCCAAACCAAACTGAGAATAAATCACTTGACAGCTATTAAATCGGTCGCCATCTTGAACAATAATGCCAACTTAAAGTTTTATACGTCTATAAAAAACACCCTTTACTTGGCTTATTAAAGTACACTTTTTCTTTTAAATATTTTCAAGGAAACAAGTCAAATTACATGATTGTGACGCCATGACATGAGTTAACCTAACTATGGAATTTCTTGCATAAAACAATAATTATTTTGTAGGCTGTGTAACAAGTGTTACCATGCGGTTGGAACCACATATCGTTCAGGTCCATATCCTCAATTTCTGGCTACATCTCGCCATTACATTGGATTTGAACGCCTTTTCGTAAAAGGCTTCAAAATTGTCAAATTAAGTTGGGCATTGGGGTATGACTTATAATTAACAACGTCCATTATGCACTAAAATTTTATTTTATATAAATTTTTTTCAGTGTACTTGTATTCATTTAAAGTTTAAACAATGACTTACAGCAATTACATTTGCATTACTTACAAACGTTAAATATTTTTAAGGGCTTAACATAAATTGGCCAAGGCAATTTTTAAGCCTTAATAATGGCATTTCTTATGACTACACAGACACGTAACGACAGGCAGACCCAGATGCACATGTTAATACACAAAGCTGAACAATGAAGAGCTACAAGCTTATAATACCACAACTAAACATAATTTTAATGGCTCTTTTTAAATTAATTACTTAATAAAAGATTCTCATAAAAGAAGCTTTAATTCTTTTTAAAGGCAATTTTATGTTTGACAATGAGAAAGTGCTAATGGAAATAGAATTTCATCATGTAGCAAATAACACAAAAAATTTAATTTTAATATAAATCTTGTTTATTTGACCTTTTTTTATCTGAAAATAAATAAATAAATATTTTTTAAGCTTTTAGGTCTTTTTATATATTTTAATTATTATTAAATTAATTTCCAATATTTCGACACGCCTTGGTATGTCTTTCTCAAGGAAAATAATTTTATAATGAAATGAAAATTTTTTTGATATGTAAATAAAAATTATGATACTAAAAACTTTTTTCAAATTTTTTAAAAAACATATACAAAAACAATAACAACATTAATAACAATTTTATACAAAACACAATTTAACAAAAAACAATATTCATTATCTATATATATTATATTCTATCTCTTTCTTACTAAATATCTATAATTTTGTGCTATATTATCTGTATCCATTTTAAAATTAATTCTACTATCATTTGATACATTTATTATTTCTAACATTTCTAATAAATAACGACGTTTATAATTATTTTCTCTATCTAATATTGAAACATCTTCAAATTTCGGATAATGATTCAATTTTGCACAATGAGATGACAAAGCTGTTTTTTGTGCATTAATATTTCTATATCTTTGATCAGATTTATGCCCAGCTATTCTAGTTTTAAGTTTGTTTTTAGTTGTACCTACATATATTTTATTACAATTTTCTGTGCTATTTCCACCACAAGGTATTCCATACACTACATTAGATATTTCTAGTTTATTTAATTTATCTTTCATTTTTGTAAATAATTTATTTAATGTATTATATGTTTTGTGTGCCATTTTGTAGTTATCCCTATCAAATATTTTTGATTTTTCCAATTTTTCTGATATTTCTGGTACATATATTAAAGATTTATAAATTTTATTTTCCTGTGTTCTAATTCTGTTATATTTGTTCCTATATTTATTATTTTTCAATAACTGATCTATTAAGTTTTTTGGAAAATCATTATTTCTTAAAATATTCTTAATTATTTCCCTATTTTTATAATGAAATTCTTTATCACTAATTTCTAAAATTAAATTTCCCTGTAATTTAATTTTAATCAAGAAAATATTTTTTTCTTTTTCGAAAGCCATGTAGTGGTCACAATGAATTTCCATTACAGCCTGATGATCTGCTAGATTGGTTTTACTAAGCTTTTCTTTTTAATTTCGCCAGACAGTTACACGTTGATTAATCGATTTCTCTCTAGTTATAACATGTCGAAATATTTTTATACGCTTCCACTAGAAATGTAAAGTACAAGAACGTACCTTGAACTTATTTAAGGTTTTCATAACCATATAAATCTGTGTTGAAATTATAAACGATTAAACATAAATTTTTTTTTATAATTTATGACTCTCCCAGCAAAATCTGTACAAAAAAATAATGCAGACAACATTAAACATTAAGTGGTGATTTTTTTTTTATAACTTTGCTGCTGGTTTAGCAGTCTTTAAGTGGTCTAATAATATTTTTGTTTGTTCTTTTCGCCTGTTCTGTGTTAAACATTAGTACCTTCTCGTCCTTTTTTCTTACCCTAAATGTTTTGTCTGTTGTAAGCACACATTTATTTCTTTTTCTTCTCGATGTTATGGTTTGTCTGTAATTTTTTATTTGTGTTCAATTTCTTGTATTGAACTTTTGTATTGCAAAATAGAATTTATCGTTTGAATATTTTAGTCACAGTTCATTAAGTATTTTTTTTTACAAGTACAAGAAAGAAATCACCATCATTTCGGTTGAGTAGAGAGATTTTATTTTGTTAGTTGGCATGACAAAATAATAATAGAAAAAAATTAAAAATATGGAAATTAAAAAAAAAAATTTTTAAATAGTCCAAAGTAACTTGTGAGTATTTGGGCGATAGATTATAAATCTAAATGATCTGCTCTTTAGAATGATATATGTCTCATTTTACAGCGGACAGTACAGAGAGGCCACGCAAGTTACTCTGTCTAAAGTGAAGTCCACTTCACACTGCTCTTCTAGTGCTTTGCAAAGGAGATGAATCTGCAGTAGGCATTTAGTGGCAAACACATTTTCCTAGCATTTTTTTTTTTAAGTAGCGTTTTATCGCTATCAATACATTCCCTAATTGAGCTGTGTGGAATTTGAATAGATCAACACTCTTTCACTCTTCTGTTAAAAAAAAATTGAAAATTCTTTGCACAAAATCTTCTTTCTTTAACAAAAATATGTTTTTTATTTTTATTTTCTAAACTGTTTTTGCCTTTTTTTCTTTTCAAAAATTTTCTTGTTTTTTTTTATGTTTTCCCTGCAAGTAATTTTATGAAACACAAAATTTTCAAATAAGAAAGATGCTGAAAGAGTAGAAAGGAAACAATAAAACCAAACAGCTTTAATAAAAGCCCTCATAATAAAGATTTTAATAGCAAAGCACACACACACGCACACACTTGAAAATTTCCAAGAATGCAATATTGATTTTTGCCTAAAATTAAGGAAGTAATAGAAAACAGTAGATAAATAAAAGGGATTCTTTGGAAATATTTTTGTGCTACTCATTTTCCATACAGAGGATAACGGATGGCCTTTCTGTAAGGAGTTGAGTTTGGTTTTTTTTTTTTTTTTAACAAGTAAAATTAAAAATTTTTTTTTGGGTCAAATATTTTTTGTTAAAATAAAAATTATTAAAATTTTTAAACTTTTTCTTATGATCGTTAAAGACAATTATAGCCCTGGCGACTTTTAAAAAATAAAACTTTATTGATTTTTTTTTTTAATTTTTTAAAGGACTTTCGTGAGTTGGTCCTCTGATACTAGATCTGTATAGTGTTTTTCTTTATACAAAAATTTACTTTTATTTTCTTTAAATTTAAGAAAGTAAAATTTTGTTTCAAACAAAAATCACAATTGAATTAAAATTTTCATAAAAAAAAAAAATTAGAATTTTTTTAAATTTAAATTCGTTTCCGGTGTTAAATTTTCTTTGAAATAAAAACATATTGTGGTGTTTTATTTATTCAACACTTTTAACACTTGTATTTAGTAACCACGATCAATACATGAATAAATTAGTTGTTTATAAAGCAACAAAAAAAAAAAAAAAAAAAAAAACAGAGTAGGAAATTACACTTGAATAAGCAATAAATACAAGAGTGTATGCGGGTTAGAAGTGCACACATTCATACCATAAAATTTATATTCTTGTGGCCCTTCTGAAGACAAGTTCAATATTTTCTACAAAACTAAGACTCAAGTAAATAAATTTATTTTATTTTTATGTTTATCGGACACACACCAGCACGCACACATGCATTTACACACACTTGTAGTTGGGTTAAAACGAAATAAAGTGAATGAAATAAATTTTATTGCTTGTGATTAGTGCAGTTAATATTTAATATTTTTTTTTTTTAAGATTAACATATAGTCAGCTAAAATGCTAAAAAACCTTTTAGTAAATAAAAACATTTAAAAATTTTTTTTGTCTGCAAATAAATTAAAAAAAAAATCACAATTTAATGCAGGCCACTTAAATTCCTATAAAAGTTTCTAAATGTGTATTTATATTGTTGGGATTAAAATATCGTTACCACAACATTATGACCACAATTGCTGACCAATATTTCCTTGCTGTGTACACTTTTATTTAATGGGTGAATAAATAGCCCCAACAAGTTTGAAAGAAAATTTTAGGGGTCAATGAACAAAATGTGCAATCTTTTTTCTAGTTATCTTTCACACCAAATAAAAAAGTAAATAAAAAAAGTATTTGTTTTTTTATTTATAGAAACTCTACTACAAATTCACTCGTATTTAGATAAAGCAATAAAATTTAAGAAAAAAACCAGCAAACACAAAATATTTATAAACAGCAAAGTACATGTTTAAAGCGAATGTTACGAAATGCTAACAAAAAAAATTTGAAAAAAAAAACTGGGTGATTTAAAAGAGTGCATTTTTTGGAAGATATAAAAATCGTATAAAAGGTTTTTGAAAATTTTTTTAAAATTACTAATCTCCTGATGAGCGAAGGGAGTAAAATGTAAACAGAATATATAAATAGACCTTTAGAAAATATGACTAAAAGTGTTAATGCTAAGTAAAGCTGCATCAATTGCTTTAAATTGGCTTGTCTACGGAAAACATTAAGAAATTGACTGGGTATCAAATCTTTTATCACCCACATTAATGACCTGAAAGGCACTAATATTAATCTCTGGGACTAACAACCAGCTCTGCTGCTGCCTTCTTGTTGTCTAGAGAAAATATCTAAAAAACAAATTATGGCTTTCGATATTGAACGAAATTTTTATAAAATTTAAAGGGAAATAATTTTATTTTTTTGAAGAGCGCTACCTGCAATATTTCACTGAGCTGTCGGCTATAAGGATCGACATGCTATACGGCTTCGTTAGGAGTAACAATTGGCTTAAGTGACAGACTCCTTATATTCTTCTGTCTGTTTTACTATTTATTTTTTTTTTGATTTTCTATCTCTATTGATGCTCTTTTTCACTTCCACATCAGAAAACCCAGCTTCTGTTTTTCTTATTTAAGTGCCCTGTGTGCCCTTACCTAAATAAAAATTTCGATTGATAACGAATGCCAGAACCCCGTATCACCATATTTATAGCTTGATGAGTTAAATACCCATTAATTTATGGGGCTACTTATTAGCAGCGACAGTTGCCTTCTCACTGTCTACAGAACACATTCAGCATGTAAGCAGTAATCGAGCCCTTGACTCCCACTAAGTTATGGGTGCTTAACCTACTAACTCACTATAAGAGTTTTACTTCTTAGGTGCTTCTTTTGAAATGATTTTTTTATTAATTATTTAAGACTTGTCGCAATATGTATAAAAATTAATAAATGAGGGCACTGGTCCTAGTTAAATTATAGTTGCAACTTCTTGTTAAATTTTCATTTAAAGCTGCTTTAAATTTCCTTAAAAAATTTCCTTGAACAATAATTTTATTAAATTATTCGATCTTATAAATTTATTATTATTTTATATTCTGTGAGATCTTAAGCTTGATTAATATTAAATAATAATTTTCTTAACTCTTATGAGCTGTGCTGCTTATAGAAAAAGAACAATGCAATTGTCTACCAAATTTGTATAAAAAATATTTTTCCAAGAAAAATTTGACCTAGAATTTGAAGAAAAATTTATGAAAAATTGCAATAACGTTGACTTTTAAGTCTAATTTAAGTTTTTTAATGAGTTTTTAAAATTTTTTTTGTACGTTTCCTATAACAGCCGGGCTTTATAAAGCGAACATTTATTTTGGAAACAAAAACAATATAAGAACGAAAATTTGTTTTTGTTTTCAATACAAATATGCCAACGAAGCTATAGTTCACTTTTATCTGGCCTGTAGTGCAATTTAGTAACTTTTTAAGGTTCCCATGCTGTTATTTTTAACTCCATATTTTTTTTGGTTCCATTAATTCTTGCTTAATTCTAGGAGTTAAAAACTTACTACTGATGTAAATAGCATAGACAACAACCAGAAAAGCTAAAAATTTTATGTACAACAACCAAAAATGGCTTCTATTTTGCGGTTAATAAATCACCACCTGACAGTTAAGAATTTTACTACAACACTAGTTCTTTAATTTGAGCGTTAACTATTTTTAACTAAATATTTTCCTTTAAAATTTAACAGTAAATTTTGCTATTGCCCGTAAAATTTTTTTATTTTCATACGATTTAAATCTTTCAAGCCACTATTTTTGTTTTGTGTATTTTACTTTACAAAATAAAATTTTTTTTCTGGTTTAATTTGTGTTTAATGTGTGAAAAATGTTTTTGCCCTACGGTCATTGCACGTAAAACTTCCTTTATTTTTATTATTTTTAGCCTATTTTACGATTACTCATTTTTTCTTTAGTTTTTGTTAGTGGAAGTGCAATTTCAGATAAATATTTTAGTGTTTAGTGATGGCTGGCTATTGACTTTAACAAAATCTTTTGGGGAATACCAATCGCTTTTTTTCAACTGAAAATCTATAAAAGAAATACAGACCTAAACAAGCTTAGTTTATTTGCTAAGAGTTCGTTAAATATTATAAAGAGTGTCCCAACAAGTACGCAAGATTTAAATTTTAAATAAATGAATGATGCAGCAATTGAATTGTTTCTCTGGCTGTATGACATGTGGTGCCGTCTTGTTGAAACCACAAGCCCTCCACATTCATTTCTTCAATTCTAGGCAAGAAAAAACTGGTTATCATTTCACGATACCGAACACCATTGACTGTTTACGCTTGACCTGCCTCATTTTTATAAAAAAAAGGTCCAATGATTCCTCCAGCCCAAAAACCACACCAGTGACACGTTGAAGATGTATTTGCTTCGTTCGAATAACTCGAGGATTTTCCTCACCCCAATTGCGACAATTCTGCCTATTGACGAAGCCATTAAGATGGAAATGGGCCTCGTCACTGAAGCTGATTTTATCGGCAAAATCAGCATTTTCATGTTGTCTCTCCAATACCCAACTAACGAACTCCCTTCGCTGTCCATGGTCATTTTTTATTAATCTCGTACCTACAAACAATAACAATTGTTCAAATGTCAAACAATGACACTTCGAATGGCGCCAAATTTAAATCTTGTGTTCTTGTTCGGACACCCTTTAGTTACTGAATTAAAATGTAAGTTAAGCCACGGTCTCATTAAACAAATATTTCTCGAAATAAGCGGTTTTTATAAATATTCGCTTGAATGATTAATTAAATATTTTATTAAAATACATTTTGCTTATAATATTGAATTAATTTCATGTCATGTTAGGCTATAAAAATATTTATCAAAAAGTAATTATTACGCTTATTTTGTCAAATATTTGTGTAATGTGACCGTAGCTGTAGCTTTCTTTTCATTTAAAATGATATCTGCCGTTTTTAGTGGGACTATTCACTATTTCTACCTGAAAGCCTGCTATAGTTTTTGGGTTGCTTTAGAGAAACGGTAGCGTATGAGAAATATATATGAAAAAGTTTTAATTTATTACGTATACGACCCTATACACTCTTTTGTAAATAACGCTCTTCTACACCAATCATAAGTCATGAGTAAATAATTTTTTTTTTAAATTTAATTTTTCATATTAAATTTTTTTTTATGCAAAAAAGTGTGTAAAATATTTCTCAATTTAATACAAGGTGGAGCAAAAGTCCCTTTTCCAATTATGTGACGTTTAGCTCAGTTTTGCTTTAATTTTATTATGAATAAATATGCGACTCAAGAATGAGCAGAAAAAGTGACAATATTTATTGAAAATAGTCGTCTAATGCTTCACAAATAAACAGAACAGTTGGTCCTGGGGAACACAGAATCCTCAATTAATAAATGAAACAGTATTGAATCCACTAAAAACAACTGTATGGTGTGGTATTCATGCTGGACACATCATTGGTGCTTATTTTTTTGAAAATGACCAAGATGTTGGAGTTACTGTTATTGCTGAGCGGTACCAAGACATGATGCGAAATATTCTTGTGCCTCAAATGGAAGATTCAGGACTAGAGTACATGTGATTTCAGCAAGACGAGGCCATAGCACACACAGTTCGTTCAACAATTATTGAATGACGTTTTTCCAGGAAGACTAACTAGCATGGCCAGCCACATTTCTGGATTTAACAGCACCAGACTTTTAACAGAAAAGTTTATTTGAATAAACCCCAAACGCTTCAACATTTTAAAGACAAGAAATTGAAGAAATTCAGCCTGAGATGTTATGAAAAATGCCTTAAAAAAAGCGAATCGCGGTCACTATTCAACCGATATAACGAAAAAAAAATTTTAAAATCAAAAAAACTTTTTATGAAAACTAAACTAAAGTTATAAGCAATCAAAATGGTAGCGGGACTTTTGCTCCATCCATTATAACACAAAAACTATAGCATGCTTTTCAGGTTAAAATACTCGTAGAATGTAAACCATTAGAAGAATAGTGACACTAAATTGGGCTTCTTAAAATGCAGATCTCTTTTTAAATTAAAAGAAAACTAAAGCTGCAGTATAATTTTCTAATCATAACGAAAAGAAAACAGAAAAAACTTATTTATCTTCCTTGGAGAAAAGTTATAGGCAATCAAAATGCTAGCGAAACTTTTGCCCAGGCACTACTAACGTAATCAAGCTAACAATTCTGGCAGATATGTAGATCAGTCTTAAGAAGACTGCAGTTGAAGGTAAACAATTTAAGCCTCTGTTATAAATTTTCTAAATAAGCCTTTAGTTAAAAGACTTGAGTTTTATTTGAATTTTTAATTTAAAGAAAAAAAATTACCGGCTTAATTTAAAAAAAAAAAAAAATTATTTTAACTGTTGCAAAAACCAAAAATCAATTTGTTATTAAAGCTTTAATATTTTGTTGTTGTTGTTGTTGTAGTGAAACACTCACAGCTGCTGTGATTCACATGTGTATAAGTGTATGCTTGGCAATATTTCAGTTTTAGCATGCAAATTCTTTGAAGCTTAGCTAGTTTCAGCAGTAGGGCAAATTAATTCCTTACCGTGTCTGTGGATGTGCTTTAGCATTTACAAATATTCGGTTTCAATGCTGTTTATGATATGCTGCTGTTGTTGTTGAAAATGTAAGTATTTGATGTCATGTAAAATACAAAAGCGATATTGTGAAAATATGCTCGTACATGAGCCTAAAGCAGTTGGATTAATAAAAAAAAAAAAAAAAAAAAAAAAATAGCAACATTTACGAATTCAAAGCTCTTTTTAAAATAGTAAAAGAGCAAGCAAATTTCTTTGCTAATCTACACACATGCCTGAATTCATGCGATTTTTAAAGTTGCTGAATAACGAATTCAATAAATGGGTCTGTGTGGTCAAGCAAATCGATTTTACCTTGCCATTAAGAACTCGTAAGAAAAATGCACTTGTATTACACATTTTAATCTTCCCTTTCCTCTTCTAACTTTTTTGTGAAAAGCCCGTTTAATAAATTCATTAATTATTTTGAATTTATTATTATTATTTTGACAAAATATTAATCTTTATTTGTGCTTAATTCCAGAAATTGTGTTGGTATCATGAGTAAAGGAATAAATTTTAAAACCAACATAATTTCTGGAATTAAGCACAAATAAAGATTAATATTTTGTTAAATTTTTAAATTCCAAATAGAAATTATTACATATTATTATGTTAGTTAAAAAGGTAATCACGCGAAATTATACTTCGTAAATTTTTATTATAACAAAAAGTTCTAGCAAGAAAAACCCGAAATTTTGTACCGCTTCACCTCAAATATTTTCTTACAATTTTTTCGAACGCTAAGCCCTTAAGAAAATTATATAAAAACTATAACGATCTGTATGATTTTATTGATTTTTCTGTAAATATTGAAGTGATATTGTTTCATGCTTAAATACTTGTAAGCACATGTTTGTTTTAGTTTTTTGTCTGTAAGAATTTTTGCTCCATATAAAAAAAATATCGATATATCTGCTTTTACAATGCGATTCATCGTTACTGAATCGCACTTTTGGGTATTGTAGTTTTAATAAAAATTATTAAAGACGAGTGTAGGTAATTTCCAATATCAACTTCGTACCATAGTTCAAGTAGCTTGCTTGTAACTATAATTCGTACAACTTCGGTAATTGTTCCTCCCGTTCGTTACTAAACCTTATCTACTTATAAAGGGTGTCCGAACAAGAATGCAAGATTTAAATTTGGCGCCATTCGAAGTGTCATTGTTTTACATTTGAACAATTGTTATTATTTGCTAGTAGAAGGTACGAGGTTAGTAAAAAATGATCATGGACAGCGAAAGAAGTTCGTTAATTGGGTATTGGAGAGACAACATGAAAATGGCAGAATTGTCGCATTTGGGGTGAGGTGTGGTTTTTGGGCTGGAGGAATCATTGGACCTTTTTTTTATGAAAATGAGGCAGGTCAAGCGTAAACAGTCAATGGTGTTCGGTATCGTGAAATGATAACCAGTTTTTTCTTGCCTAGAATTGAAGAAATGAATGTGAAGGGCTTGTGGTTTCAACAAGACGGCGCCACATGTCATACAGCCAGAGAAACAATTCAATTGCTGCATCAGTCATTTATTTAAAATTTAAATCTTGCGTTCTTGTTGGGACACCTTATACAAATTCTCATATCGACCGTTTGAGAATTTTAACACACTGATGTTGTGTTTTAGCACCAGGCACACAAGTACGCTACTGCTTGTGCTTTGGTCTATTATGGCTATATGCGTATGCTACGTATTGTAGGTTGGTCTATTGTGTTGTGGGGTTATTTTGTAACGGTCACGTTACAATTTATTGATTTGATTGTTAATAATTTGTTTTGTAAAAGAAACGTTCACTTAATTAATTTGGTAAATAATTTTTTAGCATTTCATTTTATAGTCAGTATTTGAAATTAAAAAAAAATTTCCATAAGAAAAGTAGTTTGATCCAGGAAGAAATTTTATTAATTTAATAAAAAAAAAGCTTTAGTTTTAGAAATAAATGCAAAAGTAACCATGATTTTTAAGCAATCAAACTGTAGAAACATTAGTTCCCTCTAGACCCATTTTTAATAATATTTTGCTGTTTAATAGTTTATTAAACCAGAAAGATGAATACCCAATTTCTTATTTTATTTTTCTTTAAACTCAATTTAAGGTCAAATACTAAAAAAAAACTCCACAACAATCAAGTGAAACTTTATGACCCACTGAAATATACAAAAAAAACATGTTTTGTTTGCTTGTTAATTGTTCAGAAACTACGGTCAATTCAACAAGACCATAAAAAAAAAATAAATAAAAAATGGGTAAGTAAAAGTAAAAACAGGACTAGTCGTTTTACAAATTTTTATTGCAGCCCCCTCACACATAACCTTTTCATTTCTTGCAATTAACTTTTGATTGGTTTTATAAAAATATTTTTTTATTTGTAATGTTTTGTTTGTTTGTTGATTTTTTTTTGTTTGTTTTTGTTAGCAGTTCATAAAAAATTTATGCATTTGTTGGCAGTTAGTTTTCACACAATTTCAAAATTTCATATTGAGTGCGTGTGTTTATTAAGTAAAACTGAAGCTCATACAGCAAAATGAGTGAATGAATGGAGCCTTACAAAAAAAAAAAAAAAAAAAATATTTATAAACTGTCGTTGGTTTTTGGTTAACTGATGAATATTTTATGGAAATTGGTTAACACAGACAAGCTCATGTAACTATATAAAAGTGTAGCTAAAGCCAAGGGGAAATAAGAAAGAAAAAAGCCTTTTAGAAGGCTTATGACTGCTTACTTTCTTTTTTTAACACTTGCTATCTACGGCAGGTATTCTCATAAGATATTACAAAATCTGCATTCTCAGCAGTATTTCATGAAACATGAAAATGAGAAAAAACTAGGACCAAATCATTGCATTCCATATCGAGTAAAATCAAGCGAAATTTTAGCCTTTTGTATGAAATAATTTTCAAATTTTGCTCGCTTTCAAAGGCTTTAATATGGCCTCTGGGAAAAATGAACTTCTATTTACTGGCCTTTTCAGAAAAGGCAAAGAAGAATGTCTACTGAATATTTTACAAGAAAGAAGCAATACCTGCTGGAATTAACTTTTTCTAAAAAAGATTAAAATTTTTACTGGATCAATAAGAAAGTCTCCAATATGAAAGCCTACTAAGTTTTACTGCTGGATATGGTAACTAAAAATTTTTCAAATTATTAGTTAATATTAATCAGGCTTAAGATCTTAATGAAAAAATTGTTTCTTCTTCAAAGAAATTTAAAAAAAAAAAATTCCCTGAAGAAGATTTTCAAAAGAAATTCGAAATATTGGAAAATTAAAATAAAAACAATTTTTTGATTAAGATCTTAAGCTTAATTAATATTAACTAATAATAAATTTATAAGATCGAATAATTTACTAAAATTTTTCATATAAATAAATAAATATTTTTTAAACTTTTTTAAGCTTTTAGGTCTTTTTATATATTTTAATTATTATTAAATTAATTTTTAATATTTCGCCACATATTCGTGTGTCTTTCTCAAGGAAAATAATAAAATTATAAAATAATTTTATTATTATCCTTGAGAAGGACACACGAAGGCGTGTCGAAATATTGGAAATTAATTTAATAATAATTAAAATATGTAATAATTTCTATTTGGAATTTAAAAGTTTAACAAAATATTAATCTTTATTTGTGCTTAATTCTGGAATACATGATTTTCTTTGAAGAAGTCTCACAAAAATTTAATTTAAAAATAATATTTCATAGAAAAAAACACCAGAAGCTTAAAAAATATTTAAATCTTGATTATTTGACCTTTTATTTAATTCTGGAATTAAGCACAAATAAAGATTAATATTTTGTTAAATAATTAAAATATATAAAAAGACCTTAAAGTTTAAAAAAAATTTATTTATTTTCAGATAGAAAAGGTCAAATAATCAAGATTTAAATATTTTTTAAGCTTCTGGTGTTTTTTTTTCTATGAAATATTATTTTTAAATTAAATTTTTGTGAGACTTCTTCAAGGAAAATCATTTTTTCTTTCATTATAAAAATATTTTCCTTGAAGAAAAAGAAGCACAAAGGCATGGCAAAATATTGTTATATAATTTAATAACATTATTTTGTATTATATTATATAAAAAAAAAACCGAAAGCTTCAAAAATGTTTATTTAATTATTCATAGTTTAAAATTAAAAAAAAAAAAAAAAATAAAACCTCAAATTTAAAACCAAAAAAATTTTTATTGAATGAATTAGAATTAAAAAAAATGTTTTGCATTCAAAAGAGACGAGTTGTTTTTAATATTAAATTTGAAATAATTTTAATTTAAAATTTTTTTGCTAAGCCCTTTACGAATCTTTTTATTTTTCCTTGGTTTTCTGTCAGAGTTCAAATTATGGCTTTCGATTTCCAGCGAATTTTGAACAATAAAAGGTGCAATGTGGCAGATCAGTTCCCAGCTTTAATCAGAAATTCCTTATGAGTCTTCTAATTGTTGTAAGACTCATTATACTTAAGTCTTCTTCGAACAACGTATTCTATTTACATCTTGCCATAACTGGGTACAGAATATATTACGAAGGTTGCCGTCCTGTTTGATAGAAATGACAGCAATCATTCTATATCACAACGATTTTACTCAGGTGCTAGTTGAGTCTATCAGCTGAGTATAGAGTTTGAAGTCATTTCTTCACGGATTCAAAAAATCTTCTGCTCTAATTCCGCACGACCGGCCATTAATTATAAACTCAAGCTTCTGTCTAGAATTCTCATGATTTTATTTTATTTTTTATTATTTTATGCAATAATTAAGCAGCCCAGTTCTAAACTACAATTCGAGACTCTTTACGAATCTCGTAATTGCTGTAGAATTTATCATTAATTATACAGGTCTCTTGGGATTAATGGCCCACTGGCTAAACAACTCATTCTGTGTCTTGCTACCGCTGGGCAATGACACAGAATATATAGGGTCCGCCATCGAACGTTTTTTTTTCAACTAGTGCTTATTTCGTGAATGGTAACACTTAGCTCATGACAGATAATTAGTTTTATCCTTCCGCTGAAAGAATATAATTGTGTTTTCGCTTCGCTAAGTGGGCCTGCGATCGACTTACAGAAGATGCCGATTTTGCCTAAAAAAAAATCATCTTTTCAGATGAAGCTCATTTTGATCTTGGCGGGTATGTAAACAAACAAAATTCTCGCATTTGGGGCACAGAAAACCCGCACGCATACATTGAAAAGCCGACGACGCCCCCAAAACGAGTCACTGTTTAGTGCGGATGTTGGTCCAGAGGCATAATTAGGCCATTTTTCTTTGAAAATGAGCAGGGAGTGGCCGTTAATCAATGGCGATCGTTATCGGGCCATGTTGAAAGAATTTTTGTTCACAAAAATTGAAGAGGAGGATATTGGCTACATGTGGTTTCAACAGGACGGCGCTACGTGCTACACAGCCGAAGCTGCACTTGATGTTTTTATAGCATTTTCAAAAAAAAAAAAAAGTTATTTGGCGGACCCATTATATACCTTAAATACTGAAACGATATTTTCAAATACTAAAAAACGGCAAAAGTCGTTTTCTGCCTCACAGATTTTACTCATGTTAACCGTCAGCAACTGAACCTAGAGTTTCTGCTAAGGCTTAAAACAAGTTCTGCCCTAATGCTCACCTCTGCTCTTCAGCAGTCTTTTAGATTTTGTTTCTGCTCTGGACCAGTGAAGCTGTTATACCTCTAAACTTATAAAAGAGCTTTATCGTCGATCTTTTAAACTAAATAGTCTACCATTTCATTACCCACATGGCGATAGAGTTCCTCTCTGCTAAAGCATTGTGAAGTCTGTAGACTCCCAAGCCTATCTTAATCCCAGGAAATAGTTTTTCAAAAGCATTAAAAGCTGCTTGGCTGTCTAAAAAAATTGTGTATTTTGGTATCACAAGTATTACTTCGTAGACCTACAATAGCTTATTCCAAATTTCTATTAAAATTATTTTAAAATTTCGATCTATAATTAAATAACTTAATTTAACCCCAATATTTTGCTGCCTTGGCCCGCAGAGGTTTTTTTGAGTTTAAAAGAATGCAAGCCGGTCCTCGGCTGTTAACAGTAAATTTAATATTCCACTTAGTATAAGAACCCTTAACATAATGATTTCATATTTCATTTTATGCCATTGATTTCTTATGAGTCAAAATTTTTTATAAAAATAAAAAAAAGTAGCATTTCGATTGTTATCGTTGCGATAATACCGTTATTGTTATTAATATTATTGTTGTTGTGCTTAATAAAAAAAATTTATGTTGCATTTAAGTGACAACAAAAAAAAATATTTCAAAGTTAAACACAACGTAATTACAAGCGTAAACGATTTTTCGTAATGATATTTTATTTAAATAAGTTCGCTACTGTTAATAATCATTTTTACATTCATATTCTTGCAGGATTATGAGTTTTATTATTGTTATTGTATTCAATATGAACTGTTAATTGACTTTAAAGAACCATAAAAGAATTTTTAAATTTTCTTTTGTGATAATTAAGTTTGAGTTGAAATTGAGCTGATAAAATTTTTAAAGTTTGTTTTCACGAAAATTTCAGAAGATCAAGGTTGATTTTACAGCTTTTACGAGATGCTTAAAGAGTCTAGAATTGTTGTTTAGAACTGGGCTGCCCATAATGTTAATAAAATAAAATCATGTGCCTTTAGTAGAGAAGCTTGTGTTTCTAATTGATCTAATTGACCGTTCGTGTGTGGTCCTGGATTACTGTTAGTAATCCAGTCATGGATTATAAAATTGTTTTTTGTGTCTTCAGAATGTAAGCAGAACTACCATTTCTTCATACCTACAGGTTTTATTTTTAGTTAAAGCAAAATGCTTGTTATTACTGCACCCACAAATTCCATTAATTGTTTGATTGATTGCGCATAGATGCTTTTGTCAGGTATAGATCTCTTAACAGCACTTGGGTTATTTAATCCTTTATCTGTTCTTATTTATTTACTCATTAAATAGAAATTTTGTTTTAATTTTATTTAAATTTTTTTTTTTTAAAAGTCTGTGTCTGTGAGCAAGAAAATATTTTTATTTACAGAGCAAAAAAAAAAAAAAAAACAAAACAAAAATAAACACAATTTCTGCCAAATATTTATATTAAACTTAATAATTTAATTACTTTTATTTGTTCATTACTAGAAGAAATTAATTAGTCAATACCGGTTTAATGGCACAAAATTTATTATTTACTTTTCAACATAAAATTTATACTGAATACTTACTGAATGTTTACTTAAATGCTGGCAAAAAAAAATTTGAATATCGCACACAAGCATTTAATGTTTTATAAATGTTGCACAGTGATTTAATCTGATCTTGGTTCTTAATTTATTATGATGCTAGAACATTAATTTTTGTCAAAGTAAATTTCCACTATTTGGAAGCTTTGTTCTGGGGTTAAAGCACAGTTTGACATTCTCAGCTGTCAAGCAATAGTTCTCAGCTGTCGATAGTTCTCATGCAGCTTTATTTTTTGAAGATAGCGAATAATAAATGAAATTTCTTTACTAAAAAGTAAAAGCATTTCATAAACAAAATAACAAGGTTCTGACAACTGATTATGGTTTAGGGGACCAAAAAAATGTACACGGGTATCGGGTTTTTGTAAGTTTATATTTGGAACTATCTCAAAATGCGGCTCAAATTTTTTTAATTTTTTTTTAAATTGTGATTGTGAATCCTCTAATTTAGGTACATGCAGTTCTCCAATTTTATATAAAACACTAAGAAAAACATTTTTGTATAACCTTTTATCCTTCTAACTCTTCAATTAGTGGGACTTTTTTTTAGCCCTAATTTAAAACAGACAAAAAAGACCACCGAGACAGAAAGATAAGGAAATTTCACGAGGAATATTTTTATGGCACATTTTAATAATCTCACTCTTCAATATATAAATCTTTTTTGATCCCTAATTAAAAAAGTATTAAAAAGAGCCATAAATTGAAGAAATAGATTATGAAAATGTTGCAAAAAAATATGAAATTTTGCTAAAAGTCAAATGTTGACAAAACACAAAACGCTAGTTTGTGAAGCAAATACGAATTAACCCTTGAATTATTTTAATAGAGAATATTTTTAAGGAATATTTTAACTTTTCAACTTATGGGTCTTTTTGTCTGTTTTAAATTAGGGGTTAAAAAATTTCCATTAGTTGAAGAGTTACAGGGTTAAAAAACTCCATAAAACTATTTCTCCTAGTGTTTTATATAAAATTGGTGAACTTAAAAAATTCACAGGGTTACCTGCCGTTTCACCAGCAAAATTTTAAAAAAGGGGGTAACTTTGAGTTCCATTTTGGGCTGGGTTCAATTGAAAAATTTTAAAACGCTGAAATTAAAAAATTCACAGGGTTACCTAAGCTTTTCACCATCAAAATTTAAAAAAAGGGGGCAACTTTGAGTTCCATTTTGGGCTGGGTTCAATTGAAAAATTTTAAAACGCTAATACTTGTGTAATTTTTTTTGTTCTCTTCTACCACAATCAGTTGTCGGAACTTTGTTATTTTAAAAAAAGTTAGATTTTTTTTTGTAAAGTGTTTTTAAAAGAATTTTTTTTTCATGACTGCAACATCAGCAACATAAAAACTTTTCAAAGGAAACAATATGCATACATGTTGGGAATGCATATATAAAATTTGTTCCTTAAGAGTGTAAGTAAATTGAAAATTTTTAATGTTAATTAAAATGGCAATTTTATTAAGCTTGGGGTTTAATTTCAAAAATTTATTTTTATATGGATATTTCGCAAAGCTTCTTCAGGATATAATTATAAATTAGCCAAATTATAATATTAGTAATTTTTTTTTTTTTTTTTTTTTTTTTTTTTTTTTTTTTTTTACTGAAATATCGAAAAAATAAATTTATTAAATAAGACATCAAGCTTAATGAAAAATTGTTTTTGTTTTAATTATCCAATATTTCAACTTTCTTTTGAAGATCTTCTTCAGGGAAATTTATTATTATTATTATTATTTTTTCATTTAGATCTTAAGCTTAAATAATATTTACTAATAATAAAATTATAAGATCGAATAATTTACTAAAATTATTAAAAAATGATGTCATACAGGGATTTGAAAAGAAATAATACAATCAAGATACTTATTAATAAGCATAGGACAATGGGGAATAAAATTATAAGGACCAAAGCTGGAATTACATTTCTTATTCGTTGCAGAAACTCAGGTATTATCCCGAAATTTATTATATATGCTACCAAGAATGTCAATAATATATTTGGTATGGAGGGATTATCTGCAGTCCAAAATTTTGTTAGGGATAACCTTATTATGGAACACCCTAATTTAATTTTGTCAAGAAAATTTTTGAAATATGTATTTTTAATAATTTGATTAATTTATAATTATTTCCTGAAGAAGCTACAAAAATTGGAGCGAAATATCGATATAAAAATAAATTTTTGAAAAATAAGGCCTCAAGCTTAACAAAATAGCCATTTTAATTATTAAAAAATAAATTTTTAAAGCTTTTTCTATAAAATTGACTTCCTAACTTATTACACTATTAATCATAATGCATAAATAATTTTATTTATAATTTTAAGTGCTAAACAAATCACTGTGATAACATTGAAAGCAACGCTTTAATTTCATTTGTTAGCCAATAGTAAACACAATATTTTATATTTCCCAGCTGTTTTTTTTTTTTTAATTTTGTTGGATTTACTGCACAATTCAATAACAATTTTAATACTTAAATTTTATTAATAATTTCCACCTTTTTTGTGTTTATTTATTTGTGTCAGATCATGTATTGATTAATGGTTTTTTATTTTTAAATGCCTGTTAAATGCAGACAACAATATTTTTTTTAGTAATAAAAAAATATTTAACAACACATTTCCGCTTGTTACCAAAGGTAGTCCTCATGTTACTGATTTTAAAAATGTTTATTGATTATTTAGTTCAATTGATAAACATGAAAATAAAACTCTAGATAGTAAGGCCTATTTAAATATTATTTTTAAATATTTTTAAAGGAATAGCTGTACACAAAAACACTTATTTTGTTTGAATTTAATTTGTTTGAAAAATAAAAAAAGGAGAATTCTAGTGCTCAATATAATACAAACAATTTATGCCTGTATAATGTAGAGTGAGGGGAAGCGTGCTAATCTATCAATCTGGAGGTGGCAGGGTCGATTTCTGTCTATAGCCTGGGAGCCAATAGTCAAAGTTACCAGGGCTGGTTCATAAATTTAATCTTAGAATTAATTTATAATAATAATTCTACTGTACGTGTGTTTGACATTGTACTCCTCCTAAACGGCTGAACCGATTTAATTGAATTTCTGTCTATGCCTTTGTGTTATGACTTGTAAGGTTTAGAATCACAAATCCGCCCGCTCAGGTGGCGCTGCAGTCGGTATCTGGCTTATATATCTACTAGCTGATTTTATCCTGTTTTGCGCGGTCATTTACTTTATTAGTACGATTTCTTAGAGTAAGAAGCTCCAATATACAAAAACTCAACTTAAGTTTTTATGAATATTAAAAATTAACACGCCCATTACCATGCCTACTTTTAAAATTTTTTTCAAACCGGAGAACTTCTACATCGATATGTCAAATTTTTTTATTATATGTTCGGCGTAACCCGACTTATATTTTATTGAAGGAAAAATTTGCCACGCCTACTTTTTAAATTTATTTCAAATGGAGAACGGCTGGACCATTTTGGCTGATTTTTTTAATATATGTTCAGCATAGTCCAACTTATATTTTTCTTCTCTTATTAATTAGTTTTCAATATAAATAAAATTTGAAAGCAAAACAACGTTTGCCAGGTCAGCTAGTTAATAATAAGAAGTTATTCGGAAAATTGTTGAATTATGAGTATTATAGAATAAAAATAAAAAACTTTTCAATTGAGAAAACAAACCTTAAGCTTGGAAAAATATTAATTAATCAGATAGAGAAAAAACCTTAGCCCTTGGCTTTAGAAAAGAAACTTTTGAAAAATATTTATTAATCAGCCTAAATTTGTATATTTTTCAAGGAATTTTTTTAAACTTAATTTTTTTTTTTAAATTTCCGAAAAATTAAAAAAAGAGAAAATTTTAAAAAACTAACGGGGATTTTTTAATCATAATTATATCGAATTTACAATTTTTAAAAATCATATAATTAATAAAAAATTTAAAAATTATTGCAAACTTATAAGTCATTCTTAAAGCTAATGCTGCCCATACACACTCAAGTTCAGTGCACAATTATGCCATCTCTGGCTGTTTAATTGTTAAAAAAATTTAATAATATTAAAATCATTTTGTTATTGACTTTAATTTTTCCTGTTACTCGACATTAACATTTAATTTGTTTTGAATTTGGGTGTGTATGGCCCGCATAATGTCTTGTTAAAGTTAATAAATTGAAAAGAGTTAACATTTTTTTTTATTTCTCTCATTAATTTTTATTAACAAGTTTTGCTTTATACTTTTTCAAATCTAAAATATAATTTCTGGAATTTTGTTTAAAAAAAAAAATTATTGAAAAATAAGAATAAAAAAAAAAAAAAAAATCACTAGCAATTAAATATTCACAAAACCTTTATGATAAATGCAAAATAAAACGGTTCAAGCCAAACAATAACGACTGAAAAAAGGCAGAAAAAAAAAATAAAAGCAGGAAGCTAAATTGAGATAAACAGGACGTTAGGGAAACGGTTGGAAAAACATAAATTGTATTTTATGTGGCAAAAAGAACTCAAAGAAAAAAGTTCAAATAAACTAAAGCAATAAAAATATGACAGAACTATTTTGTCAGCAGTTTGCATGTAAGTGTTTTCCCCTGTTGTAAAATAAATTTAGGTGTTCATGAATATTTATGAGTATTTTATGTCTGTGTCAGAGCTTTGAATTGTTTTTCTTCTCTTTGTGTTCTTTTTTACAAATCTATACTGACAAATTTATGCTGGTTTTATTTGGAATTTTAATTTTTATTTTTATTGAATTGAAAAACCCTAGGGTTTACATAAGTTTTACCACAACAAAATTGTCTGTCTATACTTTCATCCAGCACTAACTAGCTCTGGCTGCACAGTGGTAAATAAAATATTTTTTAATAAAATTCGTGTCTAAGAAAATGTTTAAAATTCAAAAAAAAAAAATTCGAAACTGCGAATATAAATCGAATTAGAATAAAAGACTTTACACTATGAGTCACTAGAGTAAAGAGAGTGTGAAAAAATCCTTTACAAAATAAAATTTAATTCTTAAACTTTTGTGAGTGGTAAAGGGGGCGTGGTTGATTCAAAACAATATGGTCACCATGTACTGAAAGCCATTTATTGTAACTAGTGCTAAAAGCAATATATTGGGACTAGTGAAAAGAGCTGTTATGTTATATAAAGGGTGTTTTTTATAGACATATAGAACTTCAAATTGCAATAAAACAACGATGGATTATTCGATTGACATGAATTTTATTTATCCGAAAGATAATCTTGTGGCATTACATTTTAAATATGATTTCTGGCATATGACCGCCACGGCTGGCTCGGATGTAGTTCAATCTGGACATCCAATTTTCGATGACTTTTTCCATCACTTGTGGCCGTATATCGGCAACAACACGGCGAATGTTGTCTTCCAAATGGTCAAGCGTTTGTGGCTTATCCGCATAGACCAATGACTTTACATAGCCCCCCAGAAAGTAGTCTAGCGGTGTTAAGTCACAAGATCTTGGAGGCCAATTCACAAACGTGTCTTTCAATAAATCGATTGTGGCACGAGCTGTGTGACATGTTGCGCAGTCTTGTTGGAACCACAGCTCCTGGACATCATGGTTGTTCAATTCAGGAATGAAAAAGTTAGTAATCATGGCTCTATACCGATCACCATTGACTGTAACGTTCTGGCCATCATCGTTTTTGAAGAAGTACGGACCATAAAGCGCACCAAACAGTCAGTTTTTCTGGATGTAACGGTGTTTCGACATACACTTGAGGATTAGCTTCACTCCAAATGCGGCAGTTTTGTTTGTTGACGTAGCCATTCAACCAGAAGTGCGCTTCTTCGCTAAACAAAATTCGCTTATGAAAATCGGGAACAACGGCAATATCGTTCGAAATAAATTTGCACAATTTGCAAGCGTTGTTCAGGCGTGAGTCTATTCATGATGAATTGCCAAACCAAGCTGAGAATAAATCACTTGACAGCTGTTAAATCGGTCACCATCTTGAACAGTAATGCCAACCTTTATTATGCAGCTCACTAAGTTAATATTTACTTAAAAATTAAAAAATAAATAAAATAAAGAGTGATTTTTTTGCTATTATCTTTTTGGCAACACTAGTTTTGACAGCTCACGCACGTTTTGTATCTTTTGTCACTGTCAAACATCTTCAGTTTGGTCTATAATTTAATCATGAATCGTCTTACAAACGAACAACGCTTGCAAATTATTGAATTTTATTACCAAAATGCGTGCTCTGTTAAGAAAGTTCATCGCGCGCTTCTTCCATTTTATGGTCAGTTTAATCGACCTACTGAGGCTTCTATTCGGGCTATTGTAACAAAATTTCGCACCAAATTTACATTGTTGGACATTAAACCACCAACACGCTTACGTAGAGTGCGAACTGAAGAAAATATCGCAGCCGTATCGGCCAGTGTTGGTGATGACCGTGAATTATCGATTCGGCGCCGTTCGCAGCAATTGGGCCTCTGTTACTCCACTACGTGGAAAGTTTTGCGGAAGGATTTGGGTGTGAAGCCTTATAAGATACAACTGGTGCAAGACTTGAAGCCAAACGACCTACCACAACGCCAAATTTTTGGTGAATGGGCTCTTGAAAAGTTAGATGAAGATGCACTTTTTTATCGAAGAATTGTGTTCAGCGACGAGGCTCATTTCTGGTTGAATGGATACGTGAACAAGCAAAACTGCCGTATTTGGAGTGAAGAGCAGCCAGAAGCATTGCAAGAGCTACCAATGCATCCACAAAAAACAACCGTTTGGTGCGGATTATGGGCTGGCGGCATCATTGGGCCGTATTTCTTCAAAGATGATGCGAATCACAACGTTACTGTGAATGGTGAGCGCTACCGTGCGATGATAACAAATGTGGTTTCAACAAGACGGTGCCACATGCCACACAGCACGCGAAACAATGGACCAATTGAGAGGCGAATTCGGTGAACAGTTTATTTCACGCTTGGGACCAGTCAATTGGCCGCCCAGATCGTGCGATTTAACGCCTCTAGACTATTTTTTGTGGGGCTATGTTAAGGCTAATGTCTATAGGGACAAGCCCGCTTCGATTGACGCACTGGAAGCCAACATTGCCAACATTATTCGTGAGATACCGGCCGAAATGTTGGAAAGAGTATGCCAAAATTGGACTAAGCGGATGGACCATTTGAGGCGCAGCCGCGGCCAACATTTGCATGAAATAATCTTCAAACATTAAATTATATCGACCCAACTATCGATCCAAATAAATATTTCATGCATTTTTCTGAATTTTATGTGTTTTTTTTTTTTTTTAATTTCCGATAGTTCTTATAAAATCACCTTTTATAACAGTAATGAAAGTAATATCCTTTTTGAAATCCTTTGGTTTTTTTCTCTATTCATTTTGTAAAGATATCAACAAGCCTTTGGGTGTTTGTGCACATTTTTAATAAAGAAATTTACACACACAGAAGCACTAACACAAACAAACAACAAATTAAAAAGAAGATTAAATAAACAAGATAAAAATGTTGCTGCTTTTTTGTTCTGTTTCTATAACATTAAGTTTAAGTGCCACAAAAGAGTACAAACTCAAATAAATTGATATGCCCTTATAAGAGGACACGCATGTGTATGCAACAATTTGTATGCATTTCTATTAAAAGCATATACATGAATGAATTGTTTGACAAATCCTACGAACTGTGGTTACACTTGCTCACACACTCACACCCACATCTTGATGTTGTTTATAGTAAATACAATTATATACCCTCATTGCCAGTAGCTGTTGTACATAAAACAGTTAAATAGATAATGCTTGCCTAGCAAGTGTTAAACCAATTGGCCACAACAACAGAAATTTCATATTTTTTTTTTTTAAGAAAACGCTTGAGAAATAATTTTGTAAAGGACTAGCTGATTTGGAATTTTTGTAAATCATTCTACTCAATTCTTTGTAGGGCTTTACCTAAGCCTTTAAAAGCTTTTTTATTTCTTTTAATTTGCAACCATATTTTGTTACTACTTTTACATTCAAATTTCCTGTCAAGTGGGTTATTTAAAGTAAAAGCAAAAAATTAAAAAAAAAAAAAACATTTTATATGTTGTATTTGCAATTGAGTGTTACTTTAAATAACTATATACTAGTACATACATAACTGCTTTTACTTACAAGCCTGTACATATTTATGCCGCCACATAAGCTTTTCTCAAGTGGCATTATAGTTTTATGCCCCTTGTTATTTGTCTGTTTATATTTGCTTAAAAACAAATTGAGGAGATGATGATGATGATAATGATTATAATGATAAGTGGCATTTAATAATCAGCACAAAATTCTTGCTTGATTATTTAAGAAAAAATTATAAAAAAAAAATTATAAAAAAAAATTATAAAAAAAAAATTATAAAAAAAAAATTATAAAAAAAAAATTATAAAAAAAAACCAACAGAAAAAATTTTAAATAAACTAAACCAATAATTTATTTAAATTTAATGGCCAGTACTGCGTTCCAGTAACTTTTAGAACGATCATTCGTATTGAAAAAACAAGTTTAACGATATTTTATCGAGTTCGGTACTCAGTAACTTTCCGACAAAATCGATTATAAAGGCAAAATAAAAAAAAAAATTTTTTTGTTATAAAAAAAAAATCGCAGAGTGAATTCATCAAAAGCACAATGACAAAAAACTTTGGTTGTAACAACTAAATTTGTTACCAAATAGAAATAAAGTTGTAATAATCGAATTTTTTTTTTAAGACAATACAAAAATTGATGTTACAGCTGGAAATATTTTAAAACAATTTGAATTTTCTTTGCCACAACTAAAATAATTGATCATTACAATTAAATTTTTGATTGGTTATACATTTTCTTTTTATAAAATTGTTTTCTGTATGCATTACTAATTTTATTCCTAGCCGTTCATGTGTTTAACGCTTACCACTTTGACAGCAAAAACTTTGGTTGTGGGAACTAAATTTTTTTATAAACAAAAATTTAATTGTTATAATTAAATTGTTTAATTCCGATAATAGCTCATCAAAGTAAAAGCTTAAATTATTTTTAAGAGAAGTAAATGTATTTTTTTAATTTTGGTTGCTATAACCAAAAATTTATTTGTCACAATTAAATTTTTTATTGTAAACAAAATTTAGTTTATTTGCAGCTTTATCTCCCTGCTATTGTTTAACAGGCTTTCCATCTTAAAAAAATTTAATTTTGGTTTTGCGAACTAAATTTCTTAATAATAATAAATTAATTATTTTAATTCCGCTAATAGAACATCAAAGTTATTGTTTAAGGGAATTAAATGTTGGACTGTATTTTTGAATTTTGGTTGCTACAACCAAAACTTTATTTGTTACAATTAAATTTTTGATTGTAAAATAAATTTAGTTTACCTGCAGCTTTATCTCCCTGGTATTGTTTAACAGGCTTTCCATCCTGAAAAATTTATTTTTGATTGTGAGAACTAAATTTCTTAATAATAAAAAATTAATTATTTTAATTTCGCTAATAGAACATCAAAGTTACTGTTTAAGGGAATTAAGTGTTGGACTGTATTTTTGAATTTTGATTGCTACAACTATAAATCACTATAATTTGATTATCATAACTAAATTTTTGATTGGCTTTAAAATGTAGTTCTCACAATTAAAGTTGTTGTACAAAACTGCAACAAAATAAAATAAATGTATTTCACTGTCCAGTTGTTCCTTAAAATTATGTTCGATGGAATCCATTTGATAAGTAAAATTTGAAAAAGGACACACTTATAAGTTTGTTTAAAGTTTTTCAAGTCTTTTTTATAGCTATCTTATTTGAAAGAAGTTTATTAAAAGGATTCTTTAGTCTAGAATTTAACACTTTGCTTGAGAGCTTAGTGACCTAAAGCACAGGCATGAAGTGATCAATTCAATGAAGGGGTATTTAAAACTCTCAGTGATACTCACAAATCATGGGATTCTTATTAAACTTATCTAAAGACTCTTTCAACTTACTAATCTTAAGAGAACAAGCAATATCTTAATCTAGCAACACCTTGAGTTAGTTACATCGTAGCCTTTCTAAGCAACGAAACCTCTCTTCCCATTAAAACCCAACTGATCATTATTTATAAATTGTGATTTATATTGTATTTATTTTTTTTAAAGATTTTTGTTCAAACCAAGTTTAGAGAAAAATATAAGCTTTTAATTATACACAAATTTGATTGTCTAAAATGGTATTAATCAAGCCAATATCTACTACAAGTTTACTTTAATTTTCTTTGAGTATAAAACTAAATATTTTATATTGAAAAGTATTTTGTATAAAATGTTTCTTATTGGCTTTTTTAAGGTAATTTTTTGCAGGCTGTTTTAGTTTTTCTTCTTACATTTCTTTTAAACAAACATGCAAACTGGCATAAGGAGTAACAAAAGAGTAGGAATGAAATAAATAACAAATATTGATAGTGATGAAAAGCATCTGGGAAGTATTTTAATAACATGTTGGCTTAGTGCCATATACGAGTATGAATTTCAAATAAGTAAACTTTACTTACACACAAACATATTTTTGAAATGAATATCTTTTTTCCTCTGTTGCCATCTTACATTTTTTTGTTGTTGTTGCAGTAGTTGGAAACAAGTAAACCTGCACGTTAGTGTGCCTTTGAATTTTTTTTTAATAATTTTATTATTATTTTTTTTTTTAATTTTATAACAACATCAGGATGTGCTTGGTTGTGGTAATAAAGTTATTTAAAATGAATTGAGTGAGATTATGCTTTTAATATTTCCATCAAAACCAATTTATGCTGCAAAACATTTTCAAAAGAGTAATTTAATAATAAATCACTAAAATGGTTTTTAACAAAAGCAGCAAAAATAAAATAGTTTTTTTTTTTTTTTAAGATTTTGCTTTTGTTGTATGAAAAGTGAATAAATTGTTATTAAAACGGTTGAATTTTTTTTTTGAATTAATTTAAATGACATTAAAAAAAAACACAAGTTAAATTCAGTGTGTTAGCGAAATATTTATATTTTTTATTTTCCATATTCTTCTTAAATAAAAAAAAAAATAAAAAATATATATATTTAAAACAGCTAGATTATTAAGCTTGAGGTTGTATTTAAAAAATTTATTTATTTATTATTGGAGCGAAATATCGATATAAAAAATATGACCTCAATCTTAATTGACTAGCGACAGACGACTTTTGTCATTTCTGTTGAAAAGGATAGGAAACGTAGGAACATATTCTTTGCGAATGACCAGCTGTTAGGGTAATGGGGCGTTGGTCCCAGAAGATCTAGCTAAGATTAGTTCTATAACAGGACTCACTCACTTTCTTTCCTTCCCCTTCACTCTTCTGTTACTATCCTTCCTCTTCTTTATTTTTCTCTGTACAGGTATCACAAAGGGACCACGTCAGAGGACCCAAATGAGCCTAGCTCTTGTTTTTCTTTTCGGGCGACCTGTTTAACCTAACCTAACCTAACCTAGCCCTATAACAATTACGAGATTTGTAAGGAGTCTGGGCTGCTCAATAGATCTTAAAGCTTGCGGTGCAAACATGGCCCTAAATGATAATAATAATAATACAAAAAAATATAATTTTCCTTACTGACTAATGTTCTTTGAGCTGTATAACAGAAAGTGGTATAAGTCCATTTTTTTTTAAATTAATTTCAGTACACAAAAAATTCCTTTTTTTGTTGTTTATTGAAACAATAAATAAATAAAACATAAAACTAATTTTTTTTAAAGTTGTACTTATACCACTTTCAAAAAAAAGTAGGTAATTTATTAGAAAAAGTAAAATTTCTTGCAAGAAAATAATTTAATATAATTTTTTTTACTCCAATTAATTGTTTTAATAAATGAAAATTTAAATAAAATTAAAAAAAAAAAAATAAGGAGTGATTACGAGGGCTGTTGTCGTAACGAAACCTGTCATCTGTTGTAATGAATTCGACTACGAGAATGATTTTTTTATTATTAAAGCCAGTCCTGTATTTAGTACCAAAAATTCGTTATTCATATGCAAGCACATGCCATAACAAAAAAAATAATAAAAAATAAAAAAGAAGAAAACAAAGAATAACTTAGAGTCATGCTGTCTGGTATGTAGACTTTTATCTGATTGTAACAAAATATCTACGGGTATGCATGTATAAGAGTGTTAGACTGTGTTTGGGATTTTATCTCTTGTACTCGTACTTGTATGCAATTTTTTATTTTTTTTTCTATTTTTTTTGTGCTAAAGTAATGCGTCGAGACGTGTGAAAAATAGTTTTGCGTTACTTCCTCTTCTGGCTGTTGTTTTTCTGCACTTTTTTTTTGTTTTTGATTATTTTCCTGGGTTCTTTTTAAATGTTGCTTCTGCTTTACCTTATGCTTGTTGTTTTTCTACTGGTTCATGTGTCAGGAATATTCTTTTCCAAGTTTTGAGGGGCTGGATTGTTAAATGATGCCTGTCGGGTTTGTATGTTTTTTTTGTTTAAATTTTTTTTAAACTTTATTTTGTTTACTTATACGTCTTAAATTTTTCATGGTGTTACATAAAACATACTTGTTTAAAATAGTTTATGGTAACCATAATGATAAGCAAGAGCCTTAGTAGTCTGGCTTAGTCTGCAAATGATATGACACATGCATACAGCCGTAGTAGACAAAAGTATGTGATAAAAGTTTATGTTTTGCTTATGAGTAAGATGTGCATGTGTAGATAAATAGATGGTGTAGTTATTTAAAATTAATATACCTCTACTTTACGTTAATAGCAGTACACAATAACGTAAGGCTCTTAAATTAATATGAGAGCTTATTTCAAAAAAAGGAATTGGCTAAGAAATTTCGAAAGGCTATGAAAACGTTGCAAAAAGCTAGAAAATTTGAATTTAAAATTTAGCATTAATTTTAAATAAACTAATCTCAGCAACAAGTATACATTTTTTCACTTGAATGATAATTTTTTTTTATACTAAATTTGTTTTCAATCAAAAATTTTTTTGTAATAATCACAAGTATCTTGTTTAGGAAAGTCCCTTTGTGTTACTTGTGTAGATTGAAAAGGAGGCAAAAGATATTTTATTTTAAAAATATTTATCCGTTTTTGCTACTTTTTTTGTGAATACTCGTAAAAAAGAAATAAAAAAGAATTCGCTGCTGATACTACAAATCGACAAGGCTACTGATAAGGACTTAGAAGCCTCTATGCTACATCGGTGCATTCGCCTGTTCATTAACAAAGAAGCCTTTTTGACTGTAAGAGAAAAAAGATACCAGCAGCTAAACCACATGATACTTTTTATAGTTAAACTTTTTTAGGTACTTTCAAAGCCTAGAGCTGTAACACACACCTAAAACAAAATAAATAATTTACAGACAAGACAGGCAATAAATTCCAAAATTTTTGTTTCATAAAGACTTATTAAGAACATTTTTCTACAGGATTTTTGGCCGTCATTATTTTGATACCCAACCTAAATAACAACTGCCTGCTTTGATAAACATGAGAGTTAAATTCTGTTACTTTTGTCATCATGGCATATCTCTTGTTATTTTTCTATTAACTTTGTCTTGTAAAATGTCATACATATTTTATTATACAAATAGAGTTTATGCCCTGTTTTTTTTATATTTACATTCTTGGAATCTAACCCATTTTAAATGTAATTCAATTGACAACTGAATGAATGAATGAATGCTTGTTTTGCTGTCTATGTTCCATAAAAGTTGTTGCTTTTTATGGCAAATTCATCACACCTTTTCATCTTGTATAAACAGATGTCGCTGTCGTTGTTGTTGTCGTTTTCATTGCTGTTTTTGTTTTCGTTTGTTTCAGTAAATTTACTATTGAAAAGAAAAAAAAAATACAAAAAAAAATTTAGTATCTTGTATAATAAATATAAAGCATATCACCCTCTTACTTCAAGAGGGTCATAAGTCGAAAAATTCAATTTTGCAAAAAACTTTCATTTTAGAGTTTTCAATGGGCTAAAATAAAAATATAGTCTCCTATTTAATATAAAGCACATCGCCCACTTGAAGAGTGTCATAAGTCTAAAAATATGATTGTACAAAAATGGTAGTTTTAGAGTTTTCAATGGGCTAAAATAAAAATATAGTCTCCTATTTAATATAAAGCACATCGCCCACTTGAAGAGTGTCATAAGTCTAAAAATATGATTGTACAAAAATGGTAATTTTAGAGTTTTCAATGGGCTAAAGTAAAAATATAGTCTCCTATTTAATATAAAACACATCAACCACTTACTTGAAGAGTGTCATAAGTCAAAAATATGATTTTATAAAAAAGAGTCCTTTTAGATTTTACAATTTCTTAAGTTTAAAATATTGTCTTCTGTTTAATATAAAGCATATAGCCCACTTACTTGAAGAGTGTCATAAGTCAAAAATATGATTTTATAAAAAAGATAATTATTTTAGAGTTTCTAATGAGCTGAGTTAAAAATATAGTCTCCTGTTTAATATAAAGCATATTGCCTATTTATGTCAATAGTGTCCTAAGTCAAAAAATATGATTTTGCAAAAAAGAATCATTTGAGAGTTTGCAATTAGATGAATTAGTATTAAAACTAGGAGCGGGTTCATGGCAAGAATTGACTGGCAAAAATTTTGAATATTTTTTTTTACTGACAATAAAAAATAAGTTTTAAAAAAAAATATTTTTCTGTTCTCTTTTTTTCAAAATAAAATAATAAGATTTTAAGAAAAAACTTATTTATTATTTTAAAAAAACTTATTTTCACTTATACCATTTTTAAAGTAAATGCTTTTCTATTCTTTATACTGTTCATGCCATTCAGGATTTTATTTTATTATATTTTATATTTAGAAGCAAAAAAATTTTTTTGTTTCCTATTCAGTTTTACTGATCTGTTATTTATGTGCAGCGTTGCCATTTAAGCCTTTTTTAGGCTAGATTTATCGTTCTTTTTTCTCTCATTTAGCATCTAGCCTTTTTCCTAGCCTTTTTTCATTTTCAATATAGCAAAAAAAAATTTTTTTATCATTAAAAAAAAATCCTTTTTCTGGCCACTTTTCAGCAGAACTGATTACATTTCTGGTCATAACTTGCTTAGTTTTCTAGATATCGACTTGATTTCTTTTGACTTGGATAGCTAAGGGCACTGGCTTTAACCACAATATTTTTTTCTTTGCGGGTAGAGCAAAAAAAATTTTTATCATTTTTTCAAAAAAAGCAAAGGGGTAGTCCATGGTATTTTTCGAAGAAAAAAATTTTTGTTCCATTATTCGCAAAAAGAAAATTTTGTATTAAAGTCAATGCTGTTACCTATCCAACGCAGTAGAAATCAAGTCGATGTATAGAAAAATAAGTAAGTTATGACCAAAAAGGTAACCAGTTCTGCTACTGCCTCTTTCCGGCCACTTTTTAGTAAAACTAGTTACCTTTTTGGTCATAACTTGCTTAGTTTTATAGATATCGACTTGATTTCTTTTGACTTGGATAGCTAAGGGTATTGGCTTTAATTAGAAATTTTTTTGGGAAAAATAGCAAGACCTTATTGTCTTTAGTTTTTGTCTTCTTGATTTTTTATAAAAATCATAATTATTATTTTGAATTTTAAGCGATAGTTTTTTAACTTTTTCGTAGCTTTTTTGTGAGTGACTTAACTTTTACTAACCTTTTTTAGGCAAATTTATTTAATTTTTTTCTAGCTCCTGGCAACGCTGTTGATGTATATCCCCATACAAGTTGTTAAGCTTAAATAAAAATTTCAAAAGAGTTTATTTTGTAATAATTTTGTATTTTACTTTTGAGTTGTTCAGTTATGAAAGCACTCTCGTTTAAATGCAGGCACTATTGTGTATTAGTGATTTTATATCTAAAAAAAAGGAAAAGTTGAAAGAATCCCTTTCATATGTGAGTGTACAAGAGTGTGAATTATTTATGTTTAAGCATTAAATAGTATTTCTTAAAATAATCTGATTTAAAAATTGATGTTACAAACATAATTAAGAATTTTATTTAATTTTTTCATTCATTAATATTTTAATTGGAGAAGGCAAGGACTCATGGGTAAATTAAAATAAAATTTTTTAAATTCACAGCCTGACTTACAAAGACGAATGTTTTTTTAAAAAAACAAAATGTAAAACGGAAACTAAATTGAAAGAAGTTGCAGGCGAAGTGTTACTTTGACCCATATTAATAAAAGAAGAATGTAATTCTGATGATGCAAACAAGCAGCAACATAAAGGCAACTACGCTAGACTTACCACAACTGGCTTATTCGTCTGTTCATTAGCGAAAAAATGAACATATGCCATATCGCCTATTTTGTGGGCAAAAATGAAATATTTTGACGACGACACAGTAGCGGTTGTTTTACTAAATTCTTGAGTTTAGCAACATATTTTTAGTCCAAATAATATTTTGTGATTCTAATTATGTGATTCGGTTTGTAATTTCTACACTGTAACTACATCCACGTGTCTGTCTGTCCGTGTAGTCTTTGAAATCAACTTTCTGAAGTTCTTAAAAGACCTAAAGAAAAGATAAGCATAACAATCAGTCAAGTGTTTCTGTCTTTCAGCTGCTAGTGAAATTCATAAATGGCGGAGCTATGATACGAAAGCCGCGACTACCTCTATTTTTGACCATTTTCTGAGTGGGTTTTTTTTTTGCTTATTTTGCCTTAACTACAAAACAAAAACTGCCAGCAAAAACTGCACAAATGGCCGAGAAATATAAAAACTACAACCGAAATTTTAGATTTTCATTGTTTTTTTATACCAATGTTTGTACACACAAACACAAAAGTATGTATGTGCTTGTGTGCCTTTTAAATGCCAGTAATAAATAAATAAATTTTTAAAATACGACCTTAGGCTTAATAAATTAGGCCTTTCAATTATATAATTTTTCTTTTTTTTTATTATTTAAAAAAACGTGAAAAATATTTTACTTTATTTTTAAACAGTCGAATTTAATTTATTAAATTTAATTGTTCTAAAAAAATTATTTATAAATTGTTAGCTAGAGTGTCCTTAATTAAAACAAAAAATCATAGAAATATTTACTTAGTATGTAAGTACGTACATGTTAATTTACAAGCACTTTACTTGTAACTAGTGTAAAAATATTGTACGTACTGCTACTCCCCAGGCCATAAACCAAAAATGTGTAAATAATAAACACAGAATACACAACAATTTTTAGTATTTGCTTAAAAATTTAATACAGAAGAGTAGAAAAGATTAAAAAAAAAAAAATAGCAAATAAAGTCGTGTAATGAAAATATAAAAACAATTAAATAAATAAATCCGATTTAATATTTAACAAAATGGGGATTTAAATACGTCATCAAAAGATTATAATACCAGTAATTTCTCTGCAACCAAACAAATGAAAAAAAGAAAAAAAAAGCTGAAATGCAAACAATATAAAAACAGAGTGATTCATATAATAAATTAAATTTAAGTTCAATTTATTGCAAATTTGAACATTTTAATGCAAGTCCATAACTAGACAAAAATAAAAATGAATTAGAATTTGTCGAAATTATCGTAACGACTAGTCTAACCTGAAGTTTATTAAAAAAAATTAATTCAAATAAGATAATAATGCTGAATTTAATAAAATATTAAGCTATTCTAAGCATGTTTGCATATTCGCCAAAATCCCTCAGAGCAAATAGCACTCTGGGGTATAAGAGAATTTCAAAAAATTTTTAAAAATAAACCAAAGCAACTTCTTCAAATTTAAATTGTAGATTAAAAATCTGGACAACCTTTTCTCTAAAATTATATGTGGCCCATTCCACAACCTTTTATGGTTGATAAAATCACTCAGAGCAACAGCATTGGGGTATGAGAAAATTTAAGAAAAAATTTTTAAAATTTTTAAAATAATCCAAAACAACTTCTGAGTATTCGGGCCGTAGCTTACTAGAAGATCTCATCTTTAAAATGATATGAGTCGCATTCAGTAATCTTCTATGGTTCATTCGGAAGTCACTAAAATCCCTGAAAGCAACAGCACTGGGGTATATGGAAATTTAAAAAATTTTTTTAAAATAGTTTAAAGCAACTTCTGAGTTTTTGGGCGGTAGATTACAAATCTAGACGACCTCCCCTTTACATTTTTGTCTCTTAAGTCTTTTAATTTTATTGCATCAGCTGATTTGAAAAAAATTTATTTAAAGTGTTAAAGAAAATAACATTTTTTGCTGGAAAATCAAACCATTTGTTGCTGCTAAAATAAACACCCTCTACAAGCACGCACGCACAGCTTATAAAAAAAATCAAAAAAATACATTTAAAAGTGTTGCATTAAAATCATTATTGTTGCTTAAGCAACATACAATTTAGTAAGAAATTTTATTTTTATTTTATATAATTTTTTATTTTATTTTATTTGCTTTAAGATGTTAGTTAAAGCATAATTTTCTTAAAGAAAATTCAAGTGAATGTTACTCAAAAGCAACATAAATTTTATAACTTAATGTTAGAATTGAATGTTGGCTAGTTTTTTTCTAGAGTAAATTTATTTTCTTATTAGTTTTATTTCACTGCTGCAGGCAATTTAAGTTTTTATTAAATAAAAATTTGTCTTTCTATAAACAAATTAAACACAGTAAAGGAAGTGATATTTTTATGGCAACAAATAATTTTTGTAAAATAATAATAAACGCTTAACTTAACATGTTACATTCTTTAGTAAAACTTAAATTGCTTAAGCTTTGGAGAGGAGTAAAAAATTTTTTTTTTATTTAAATTTGAAAACAATAAAATATTTTTTTTGTTGAAATAAAGCCAAAATAAAATAACAAGTGCTGATGAACTTTGCCAAAAAATTGTGTTTTTTTTATATATTTTAATGTGCTCATGTGCTAGACTAGAAGAATGTGTGTCAGCGAGTTGAGTGAGTGACTGGATTTTTGGTGGTTTACAAACAAAAAGCTTAGCAGCAGTGACTCTTGAATTTTTTTTTATTAATTTATGGACTTGAATAAATTTTTCTACTAACACAAACAATATTGATTTGCTTTGTAAAATGCATTAAAAATTTAATGCGGAACAAACAAATATTTTTTTTTTATAAATAAATAAATATTTTTTAAGCTTTTAGGTCTTTTTATACATTTTAATTATTATTAAATTAATTTCCAAATATTTCGACACGCCTTCGTGTGTTTTTCTCAAGGAAAATAATTTTATAAATTTTTTTTTATATATTTTTATTTTTTTTTTTTAATTTCAATTAAAAGGTTTTTAAGGCCATATGTATGAGAGTCTAGTGGTTTATCGAACGCTTATATTAATATTTTTGGAATTACACTTTCCACTAGTGCTACCTATAATAATTGATTATTTAAGTCAGCAGTAAATTTACGCAACTCTTACTTTAAATCTCTATAAAGAAAAATTGTTAAAATTACCTGCTAGATAATTCGTGTATTTAATGCTGAACCGGTTAAAAGAAACAGGTAGTAGATAATTAATCACCACCTGCCTGGCGAATTTGTGACGGTAAACCTTCCCAGGCGTAACCCATGTCCAGAGACATGTTGTGTGACTAGTTCTTTTTCTCAATACCAAGCCAAGCCTACTTGAGTTTTTTGAGCTGATTTTTAGTGACAATTTTTTATTTTTAGCAAACAGCCACCACAACAAAACACAACCGCAAACTGACCAAACTAATGAGTATTAACATGCGGCAATAAATAAATAATATTTTTATTCACATTTTTTTAATTGTTTTGTTTTGCTTTATGAGATTGATAGACGACTAAATGAAGGAAAGGTGACAGCAAAATGAATTAATTTTTTTCTACTACCGTGTTGATCCGTGTTATGTTTTTAAAATATTTTTTTTAATTTTTTAAAACTACGGCCATCAATTGTAATCAATTTTTATGGGAAAAATGTTTATTATTAAAATATTTTCTCCGCAGTTTTTTTTTATTGAATTTCCTATTAAATTAAAATAAAAAAAGTAAAACAAGAACAGAGCTGGGTTGTCATAAAATAGTTATTTATTAAACTATTTTATGCTCTCACATATGCGACTAAAAGGTTATCCGAATATTAAAATATGAAAAATTTATTAAAATAAACTGTAATAAATCCATTAAGCAAAGCAAAAATATTTTATAAATTAAAAAAATTATAAAAAAAAAATGTCATCATAATCATCATTTTATTGTGCAAATAATTCGAATATATTTTCATTAACATAATATTTTGCTTCAATTAAATAAAATAAAAAAAAAAAGAATGTTGCTGATAGATAGCAACCATAATTAAACAGTAAAATTCAGATGAAAAAACAAAACTAAGACTTGAATTGAAATTTTTTTTAAAATCGCACGCTTTACAATTCGAATAGATCTTGAGAAAAAGATAAATTTAACTCCAAAACCGAAATTAAAAATTTCAAATGAGTTTTTCAAAAACTGCAACCATATTTTTTCTAAATTTTTTTTTTATTCCAAAAAGCAGGTCGAAATATATTTTAAATATACTAGAAGTTTTATAGTGGGATAATTACCAGTTAGGAAGATATGTAAATGTCGCACTGAGTGTGACGTTACATGCTAGTCTATGGTGTTAGCAGACTACTGTAACGTGTTAAAGCTACAACAACAATTTTGATTAGTTATTATAATACAATACTCGTACAATATTTCCATCAGCTACCGGAGGCATTTTATTTATAAGTCGTTCTCTGCAAGATCCACCCACACACATAAACATTTGCTAGACATTCCCACATTTATGTAAAAAATTTATTTAAAAAATTAATTTAAAAAATTAATTTAAAAAATTTATATAAAAAATTTATTTTAAAAATTTATTTAAAAATTTTTTTTTTTAATTTATTTTAAAAATAAATATAAAAAAATTTATTTAAATAATGTATTTAAAAAATTAATTTTTTAAATTTATTTTAAAAATTAATTGAAAAAGTAATTGAATTTATTAAAAAATTTATGTAAAAAATTTGTTTAAAAAATTTACTTAAAAAATTTATTTTAAATATTTATTTAAAATTTTTTTTTTTTAATTAAAATGGCTATTTTGTTAAGCTTGAGGTCTTATTTTTCAAAAATTTATTTTTATATCGATATTTCGCTTCTTTTTGTAGCTTCTTCAGGATATAATTTATTAAAAATTTTTTTTTTTTAATTTATTTTAAAAATTTACTTAAAAAATTAATTCTTTAAATTTATTTTAAAAATGTATTTAAAATTAATTTTTTAAATTTTAAATTTATTTTAAAAATTTATTTAAAAAATTAATTTTTTAAATTTATTTTAAAAAGTAATTGAATTTATTAAAAAATTTATGTAAAAAATTTGTTTAAAAAATTTATTTTAAATATTTATTTAAAAAAATTTTTTTTAAATTTATTTTAAAAATTAATATAAACAAATTTATGTAAAAAATTTATTTAAATAAATTTATTAAAAAAATTTACTTAAAAAATTTATTTAAATAAATTTATTAAAAAAATTACTTAAAAATTTATTTTAAAAATTTACTTAAAAAATTTATGTAAAAAATTTATTCAAATAAATTTATTTAAAAAATTTGCTTAAAAAATGTATTTTAAGAATTAATATAAAAAATTTATTTGAAAAATAAATTTATTTTAAAAAATTTATGTAAAAATTTGTTTAAAAGTTTTATTTAAGAAATTTATTTAAAAAATTTATGTAAAAAATTTATTTAAAAATTTTATACAAAAAATTTTTCTTGGTCCTGACCGGAGTTGAACCTGAAAATCTGCAGTTGAAAACCATTTTTAAAATGTTTGATTTAAACACAAAATTACGGCATTCGATGTCGATCGAAATTTCCATTTAGATTCTATTAAAGTTTCGAAAGCCTTAATTTGGGCAAATTTTTCATTTCCATTATTTTATAGCTTTTTCTATTGAAAAATAATTTTTTACCTTAAAAATTTATTTAAGAATAAAATGATTTAAAAAGCATTTTCAGTTTTATTAATTATTTTTTCCAATAAACGAATTGATTAAAACAATTAAAGGAAACGAACATGACCAATTTATATTCAGTCATAATAAAGCAAAAGAGAAAAAACAACATGAAAAACATGAAAGAAAAAAAAATAAAAGAAAATAATTGAACTAAAGAGAAATAATTAAATTCATACATTTATTTCAATGTTTTAATTTTCAAGCGATGCAAAAAGTTGAAAGGAAAGCAACAGCATGATGATGCCAAACTGTGAACCAACTACACTATAGCCATCAGCAGGTAAAGCCAACGACTTACTTTTAAGTAAACAGTAGTTATGATTTCATGTGAGTAAATATAATCAATAATTTTTGTTGTTTAATCAACTGCGAATTAAGGTCGATTCTTAAGGTGGGATGGTTGTACAGCTTATTAAAAAATATTATTTATTATTCACTTTTTGATATTTTTGTAAAAAGATATATCTCGAAAACTACATGTAGATATATATAGTTTGAATTTTAATGTTAATAAAATCTTGGCATGACTGTGTAATATTTCAACTGTCAGAATCGTTACAAAACTAAAGAACACATTTAATGACCTAAACAAAAAATATTGGCTCCTGCTCACAAATTTTATTTTAAAATCAGGGCATTTGAAGCTTCATAAAATTTTTAATTAAATATTTGTTGAAGCTCCATTTGCAAAGCTATAAAACCAAATACTTTCAGGAATAAAATCGTAAATAACAATGAATTTCCTTTAAAAGAAAGTGTACTATTTTACTGATATACAAGCACTTTTTATTTTAAAATATTACACAAGTTTGTAATTATGTGTGTCTTTCAAGTATGCTTGTGCAGCCCTGTAATGCAAACCGCTCAACTAATCTTTTCTTTTTCTTGATTCCAATAGACTTCACTGGTAGTTAACTGGCTGCATGACTGGTATGATTGTAATAATAAATATTATTATTTAATTATCAGGCTGTTATTCAGATAATTAACTAATTTGGCATCATGAATTTTTTGGCTCTTCAAGCAAAGTGTGTGTAAGAGTGGGCATAATTGTAGTTGAGTGGAATGTAGCTTTAGTGTGTGTAAAACATACTAAAGCTAATTAATTTAAAAATATTTTTTTTTTTTTACTTTTCAAACAATGAAATCTATGATTTAGAAAAGTTTAGAAAAAGCAGATTATTTTAATTTAAAATAAAATTAAAAATTGAATTTTAATAAAACAAGTTAATTTGTAATTATTTTTTAAATGATCAAGATGGTGATGAGAATTTTAATTCGCATAAAATCTCAAATTTGTAGTCTTACCTTTAACCATTTATAATTTGCTCAATGGCTTTCAAGATAACATGGAAGATGAGCTAAAAATAAATAATCCCCAAAAACCAAATAAGAAAAATATGGATTCCTAACCATTCCGGGACTAGTCAGCTCATTACTTCGTGTCCTTGTCCTATTATTCCGCTTCGTCAAGCCCTATTCTTTTAATATCTTCTGTTCTATGTTCTGAGGTGCTTTGTTACGCGTCAAGGTCTTTCTTTTTCAAACGCAATATTTTCTCTATGTAGCGGGATACAAGATTCCAACTGTTTTCATGAGTTTAAACACAGTATGTTTAGCATCATCTATATCTGAATCCTTACATAAGCATTCAGAACCACTCACCTTTCTCATTCTATGAAATATTTCTCTAAACTATTTACAAAAACACAGATAGAAATTTAGTTAGGTGATAATTCACTGCTAACTTTGAGCATCATTCATCGTCCATTCTGCCATCTCTGCTGCCAGGCTTGCAGGGTCTGTTCTCTTAGTGTCCGTTCCGTGATACGCTCTTCCCAATGAGCTCTATGCCTCAATTTTTTCGTACTTTCAACAAGCAATAGGTCAATGGGTATTCTTCCACTAATTAATAAAGCCAATAATACTGTTCAAAGAGAGCCCACTTGTTTTTCTGGAAGTCAAGCTCTACAAGACACGTTCTGAGGTTTTGTCAATTATATTGAATTTAATATAAACAAAGTCTTATTTTAGTAAAAGCTATGCAGCCAGTAGTTAAAAAAAAAGTAAAAGAATTTGAGCTTAAAAAAAATTTTAATTTTTTTTTTTAAATACTTTCAGTAAAAGTTTCGTCAACTTAGCTTTAGAGAGAGCAACATTAATAAATTTTTCCGCAGCTGCGATTTTTGTATGGCAGAATAAACGGCGAAAATATTTTTCTACGCAAACATAAAGTCCCAAATATTAAAGGAAATAAAATAAACTAAAAATTAGTGTAAATATTGTCACTGCAGTTGAGGCCGTTAGTTTCAATTTTATTTGTGGGTTTATTAGAGCAGGACTTCTGATTTTCGTGGTTTAGTTTTTACTTAAAGTCTTTTGTCATTTAGGTTTTGTTCGTTTTGCTTTTATAACTTCTGTGGAAGGTTTTCTCTAGCTTTTTTTTTTCTTTATGTTTGATCAGGACACTTAATTTTTGTTTGTTTTTTTAGGGTGGTTAATTATCATAAAATAAATAAACCAGAAAAATTATTTTTTGTTTTATTTTAAAGTTTTAGGAATTTAAAAAAAATTTTTTTTTTGCTTTTTAAACAAGAGTAGTAGTCGTTTCTGTTAAGAATATCTGCTTTGAAAAATATTAAATCTGTCAAGTCCCCTTTTTATATTTATTTATTTTAAATTAATATTGGGAACAATTTGCTCTTTCTTAAAGAAGTTATTTTACTAATAAAAACATACACCGTATTAACATGTGTATGGAGGTAGCATTATGCAGAAGCTTTAGCTGTTATACGCTTAAGTTAACAAGATATTAGATGCCTGTTGAGAATAAAAGCAGTGAAAGCTAAACGCCCAATTACATATATTCTTATTTACCACAGCAACTGTAAATTCCATTAAAAACACAAACTGAATATCTACTAATATACAGCACATTAGTGGAAATATGTTTTCAATACGAGTATTACTAAAAGTATGGTTACTGAAAATGCAAAAAGATTAAATTAAAAATAAAATTTTTTTAAATAAATTTTTTCGAAAGAAAACACTCAGAAGCTTAGAGAAATATAAAAAAAATTATACATTTTTCAAATGGGGGCGTGGTTTCAGTAAATTCACCATAAAGTGTGCTTTAGTTGTACCTTTTTTTGAGTAAGGCCTAAGGGCTGCCATAACCATTTTACAGTCATGGCTTCAGCCAATTGCTTAATTTCGTATAACCAAATATAAACTTTATTAATTCCATTTTATTTTCACACAAAAAATTTTAGAAAAATTACTTATTCAGTATAATAAGTACTAAGAAGGAAAGCATATCAATACAGCTGTTTCATTAGATGCTACTTTGTATCTTCAGTGGATTGATTCCTGCCCAAACATTTGAATACTTATTTCGTTATACCAGTAATATAATTTCGTATTTACAACATATTAAATTATTTGGAATTATAAAGTTTAACAAAATAGAAACTTTATGTTAACACATCTTACATTTAATGGATTTAACTCTTAATAATTTCTAAGGCCAAGTAGTCGAACATTATTTTTCTTGAGAAAGACACACGAAGGAGTAACGAAATATAGGAAATTAATTTAATAATAATTAAAATATATAAAAAGACTTAAAAGCCTAAAAAATATTTATTTTTATTTAGACTCTCTAAAACAAAGTCCTCAGAAACCTTTTTAAAATTCTATTAATAATTAAAGCAGCTTGTGTTTTTGCGGAGTTATTTATATATTTGCTTCAGCATTATATTTAAAGTATATGAAATATTTATGTTCAAGTGAGTTTAAGACAGCTTTAGTATTTCATTTATATATCGCACTCATGCCAACAAGATTTTCTACATGCCAGAGTACGCACTCGATTAGTACCAAATATGGTAAATAATTTTATGTATTTGAGAATTTACATACTCTTGTATACAATCAATAATATTTAATACTGCTAGACGGTAATATGCTAAATGCTGCCTTTACTTTTGATTTTTATTTTGGCAGGTGCGGTTTTGATTTAAATTCTAGGGAAGGATAATTAAAAAAAAAAACTTAAAATTAAAAAATTTTTTATTAATTAAAGTAAAGAAAATTAAATAATTTTTATTTGGAGAGACAAAATTAATTTTTTTTTTTAATCTGGTCCCTGCCTCTCTGCATTCATTAGATTGGTTGGGTGCTAGTGTTGCAATGGCATTTGATAAATGCAAATACCAGTACAATTTCTAATATTTAATTGGGTTCAGCCTGTGTGTGATCTTTTGGAAATAATTTATTTAGGCAAGCAATTTCAACAGCAAATGTTGGGCACATTTAAGTCATGCTATAGATTCATATTTTAGTTATATGATTTAACAAGACCAAGACTAAATACTAAAAATTAAAACGAAAATATCAAACCTGGTCAAATACTATAAAACTCATCAACAACCAATTCAAGCTTGGAAATGGATTAGCTATTTATTAGGCAAACGGCAAACAATATAAGCCTTTGACTAAGTCATTCAAAAGGCAACCACAGAAGAGAAAAACCACAAGCAGAAAACAACTTCGGTTGAGCGAACTAAAACTATTTTGAATCAAAACTTCTGTTGTGGTAATCAAATATTTTAGTTTTAGCAACCGGCATTCGATACTAAAGTTGAAAGCTTTGTTTTCTTAAAAATAAATGGAGCTGTTACACCAATTTTCTGTTGTTACAATTAAAAAATTCGACTATTACTGATTGGAAATAAGTTTAGTTCGCAAAACCCAAGTTGTTGTCTCAGTGCAGGGAAAAAATTACGAAATTTCAATATGATTTAAATGAAAATTTTTAGCGATATCAAGTGCCATGCTTAGGTCCCGAAATATATAAAGGATATATTACTTTTGCAATTAAAGCTAAAAATTTCGCTTTAAAACGCGTAAATAATTTTGGCTGTGAAAACTATATTTCAGTTGTGTTAATCAAATATTTTAGTTGTAGTAACCAAAATTCTATACTAAAATAAAAAAAATTTTGTTCTCCTAAAAATATTTTGAGCTGTAAGACCGATTTTATATTATCACAATTAAAAATTTCGAATTCCAGAACTGAATATTTGATTGGAAATAAATTTAGTTCTCACAACCGAAGTTGTTTTCTCAGAGTACTTATAGCCTTTTCAAAATTAACAGCTTAAATACAGAGAAAATAAATTCTGTTGTGAGAACTAAATTTGTTAGCAAATATTCAGTTGTGAGAACTAAATTTCGCAATTGTGACAATAGAAAATTAATGTATTTTTAAAAAAACTAAATTTTAGATTCTACTTGCTGAATTCTGGTTGCTACAGCTGAAAAAATTGATTATCACAACTGCATTTTTAATGGCTAACAAATTTAGTTTCTTTATGAATAAATTAAATTTTTTTCTTATATTTTGCTTTTGAAAAATCAGAAAAATTCCTTTAAAATCGAGATCAAGTTCCTTGATGAAAACCAACTTAAGACCTTAAAAAATATTTTATAAAAAAAATTCAATCAATTAACACAAAATTTTAAACTGTTCATCAACATTTAATATTGACATACGCTTCCCTTTTATTAAAAAAAAAAGAACAACCAAAAGCTTTTGTTGTTTAAATTAGTGGTGCAGGCACAGCTCATTCTTGTTTATTCATGCATCATTACTAATGCTTTATTGCTGTCTAATTGTTTGTCTGTTTAAATATTTGTGGTAGCAGGGCGTTTTTATGTTAAAATAGTAGATGATTGTAGTTTTCTGATTTTATTGTTACACAAACAATAAATGTCATGTTGTCTGAGATTAGCTTTTTGATAGTTTGACAAGAATTTCCTTAAAACACACACAGCCACATACAAATACAAATAATACTCGTACCAGCATGAATTTAATTATTATTGAAGCCATAAGAATAAAAATAAAATAAAAAATTCTTATACACACACCAACAACAAACCTGAAAATAACTTGTTTCTATTACAAGCAGTATTAGATAATAAATTATAATTTTTTTTATCATCATTTATCATAAGGAATTTACAGCTTTTTTGATTTCCTTGTAAATACAATCTTATCTTGGTTATTTCATTAAAATGATTTAATTATGATTTATTCCATTAAAAGTCTTGTAATAAAATTTAAACATTTTATTTTTTAATATTTAATTTACTTTAAAATTTTTTGTGTGCAATATTTCATTAACTGATTTTTCATTTTAGTAATTGTGCCACATTTACTTAAATTTTTTAAGCTTAATTTTCTGTAAAACAAAATGCTAAGAAAAAACAAAAAATTACCCTGAATGTCTTCCAAGTTATCACAACATTTAAGAAAAGAGTAAAAAAAAATTACTTTTAAATTTTTAACCCTTTTCTAAATTGTCATTTTCAGCTTACCTGTCACACGTTAATGAAGAAAAAACAGGAATCACGTTGAAAAAAATTTAAATTAAAAAAATTCTGAAAAAATTTTTTTTTTGTAAATGTTGACAAACATTGACGGCAACTGTTGAAAAAAAAAATAGCAAAATGTTACAAAATGTTATGCTACAAGTATGTACGTACATACTTCAATTAAAAAAAGGTACTTACAGTTTTAGTAGCAAAGTAGTAAACTTTTACTAGAAATCAGGGAACCATAGCAAATCCGCTTTCAGCAAAGGTTTTCCATAGACAAAAAAAAAAAAAAAAAAGATGAAAGAAAGAAAAGTTAACAAAAGTACAAAACAAAAACCCTTAAGCTTTTGGTTATTTGTTTTGTAATAAATTTTTTTTAAAAAAATTTTTTTTTAATAAGAGTTTTGTTAAGGACAGACCATACTGGCTGCATCAAATAAAACGTGTGTGCGGTTAAGCACTATGATTTAAATGAAGGTTATTATAAATTAAGCATGACATGTGACACATGACATATAATATTACATATCACACATGTCAAAGGACACATGACACATTACATATGATATATGAATAACATATGACACATTATATCATACATGACACGTGACACATATCATGTGACATATCACACATGACTCATAAGGCATGATATGATATTTGTCACATGACAAATGACTTGTGACACCTGACATGTGACACATGACTAATCACATGTAAAACATGACAAATGGCATAATACACATGACAAGTGACAGTTGACATATAACAAATGACATCTGACACATGATAAATAACATGTGAGAGATATATGAGAATGACATGTGACAAATGACATATTACAAATGACATATGACACATGACAAATAACAGTTGACATTTAACAAATGACATGTGACATGTGATAAACAACATGTGAGATATACATGACAAATAAAATGTGACACATGACAAATGACATGTGACAAATGACATGTGACAAATGACGTGTTTTACGTGATATGTGAAAACAGCAAATTATCATTTAAAAATGCTGATTTAAATAACCATTTGTATGAATTTTAATTACATATCACAAGTAGAATGCGGTTCAGTTTTTTTCTATAGGAAATAGTGGAGAAAGACGAACATAAGAAGTGGAACTCCTTTTTTTAAATCCCTACACTCAACATTTGTTACTGTAGTTAAAGTAAAATTATAAAATAAAACAATAACAAGTAAACTTTGTTAGCAGTAACCAGTCACTCCTTTGTTTTCTGCATCCAAAAACTTTTTGTGTAGACATGAATACAAAAAACCCCTATTCACGAGTAATACACTCTTCCATACTTCATTTCTACTCATATTTTTATAACATTCATTCTATTGTCTGGGTCTCTTTATTAAGCTGCAGTTAGTTTTCTCAATTGTTGAGTGCTTTTTACTACACATGTACTTTCACATTTACAGCTTAACCATTAAATTATTTATTTGTTTCTTATATTTGAATTTTATTTAAAAAATTATTGTGCCTATTCTAGTGAAGAGATTTTATAATAAAAAGAAAGCAAAATTTATTAATTTAATATAAAATTCTAAATTTTAAGCTAAATGGCTTATGTGTGGAATGACATAAATTGAGAGCTACTAGGGAACCATTTTCTTGAATAGCTCATCATGAATTATCTTGTAAAAGAACTACTTTTCAAGACTTTAGCTTTCTTTTTCGAATTATTTCCTTTTATTCTAAAGCTGGCTTTGTATTACTTTTTTTTTTTTTAATTTTTTTTTTGGGAAAAAAAATTCAATACAAAACAATTTTAATATTTTATTGCCAGCTTTAACACAGAAAAATGTCACCAACATTGAATAATAAAGAACATAAAAAATAATCACACTAAAGGGAAATAAACTTTAAATTGACTTGAAGTTGAGTAACTTTTTTTTTAATAAATTTTACATCATGTTTTTGTAGTCCTTGTTTCATAAATGAGTGCCCAAGTATACTTGTGGTAAAGATTCTTATTTGTAATGGGTATGAAAAAAAGAAAAGAAAACAGTCTTAGCTGGAAAACCTATTACGATTTTTTGAAACAATTTTTCTACCAAATAAAATTACAAGTTAGTTAGTTAGGCGCTCTTTGTATTTATGTTATATGGCAAAATTTTTGTATATTATGAAGCATAACTGATTGTGAAAATATCAATAATTTGTTATGCCTGATTAAAACGATTCCTTTCGTAGGCATAGTCATCTTTCGCCATCATCTTTACTACAAATATGCGCATGTACAAGTTAAATTTTGAACTTTAGTATTTTTGTATGTATAGGAAATCCATCATTTTCATTCCAAAAAAAAAAAAAATAAATAAAAAAAATCTACAACAGTCTGCCTTGCCAGCAAAATATTAATATAAATACTTGCAGAGTGCTTGCTTAAAGAAAACATTTACCCAAGACAATTGTTGACACGGTACGTGCAAATTAACGTACGTAACAAGCTGTCTGCTTGTTAATATTTTTTTTATGTTTTAAATTGCAAACACAAATAGAATACGTATGAGAATACAGAAAAATATATTTTTATGGAAATTAAAGATAAATAATTCATAAATTGGCTACATATTTTGTTAAGTTTTCTTTATAAAACAATGAAAAGTTAAATAAATTTTTTTATCCAATATTGCTTAACATCAAACAGTTAGCTGAGAATATAAATTTGATTGTTAGCATTAAATTTTTTCCAATATAAAAATTCAATTGTTATAATAGACTCTTTAAGTGAGTCTTGAGTGGCAGATTTTCATATCTGTTTGCAGTAGTGTGTTTATACAATAGTAGCAAATAATAGTGTGTTTGTATCGATTCAATACTACTTTTTCAGTACAAGTTGATGATCATACCAATACTACATCATTAGGCTTGGTAAACAGCTAAGCAGCTTCCTAAAAAACCAAAGCAGTTTCTTTAAAGCAGTTTTAGCTGTTTACATAGTCACAAATGACTAACGACTTCACAGAATGGCTATTGCCAAACTTTATAGTGTAGGGTATCGGCATGATTATCGATTTGTACTAAAAAAGTAATACCGAATTGACATAAACACACTGTTGTTTGCTACTTAATGACAGAAAACTATTTTAAGAAACTGCAGTATATGAAACTGACAAAAAAAAAATAACTTCGGTTGTGAGAACTAAATTTTTTACAGTTCACTTGTGATAATCGAAAACAGAAAATCGGTCTTACATTTCCAAATATTTAAAAAAAAATTCGATTTTGGTCTATATTATCGAATTCCGATTGCTACAAGCAAAAATTTCGATTACAAAAACTGTATTTTTGATTTTTAACAAATTTAGTTCTCATAACCGAAGTTGCTTTTTGTGTGTAGAAATGTTTTAATTGTTGTTCACCTTGTTTTTTTTTCAACTGAAAATGTTACCTGGCCACAAGTGAGCTCTATATCGTTTAAATTAATTTTTTTTTGCAGACAAAACTCTTTTTAAATTGAATCACATTCAGTTGGATTAAATTTTCTTTCAAAAAAAAAAAAAATTTAATTAAATAAAAATCAAACCGACATAGATTTTGAAAAATTGTTGTAAATAATAATTATTGGAAGTATTGGTAGCTAAATAATTAATTTTTGCAAAATTTTTATTAAAAAAAAAACTAAATAAAAATTAAAACGACATTTTTAAGTAGATTTGACATAATTATTAAAAATGATTTAAGCAAATATAGGGTCCGCCAAATAATTTTTTTTTTTGAAAATGCTATAAAAACATCGAGTATAGCTTCGGCTGTGTGGCACGTAGCGCCGTCCTGTCGAAATAAACACTAGTTGAAAAAAAAACGTTATATGGCGGACTCCTTAATTCATTTTTAAAAATTTTTCTAAAATTTTTATAAAAAAAAAAAATTAAATAAAAAAAAAAATTAAATAAAAATCAAAACGACATTTTATTAAAAAAAAATTAAATAAAAATCAAAACGACATTTTGAAGTAGATTTAAAAATGATTTAAGGAAATAATTCATTTTGCAAAATTTTTCATAAAATTTTATCAAAAAAATTTAAAAATTTTATTAAAAAAAAAAATTAATACAAATTAAAGCGAAATATTGAAATGTTGAAAAATTATTGAAAATATTGCAAATTTTTTTAAAATTTTTATCACAAAAAAATTTTATAAAAATCAAACGGAAATTTTTAACTAGATTTTCAAAAATTATTTAAAATGAGTTAAACAAGATAAGTTCGGCTGTGGCTATGTGCCCTTCACTATGGTAGCCAAATAATTAATTTTTCTTAAATTTTCATTAAAAAAAAAAGAAAAAAATTTTATATAAAAAGAAAATTTAATAAAAAATTTAATAAAAAAAATTATTGAAAATATTGGTCGCCAAATAATTAATTTTGCACTATTTTTAATAAAAAAAAAATAAAAAAAATTGTTCTTAATGAAATGGCATTTTTTTTTGTTTAGCCTAAAATAATTAATTCACTTAAGTTTGAAAGAATTGCTTGGTTTGAATACATAAAAAAGCTACACCTTTAGATTAGTAGGCGGTACACTTCATAGCCTAGGTGCCACAGTTTTAATTCCTCCTAGACCCTGAGTATTTGACTGTACAAATGATTCTTTGAGTGGTGATACATATGGCCTTTAAAAAAAATTTAAAAAGCAAAAAAGAAATTTTTTTCTTTTAGTTTTTATTTTATGCAAGATAATGTCATGCATTTGTTTCATATTTGTAGGTCTTTTTTAGCTGTTTTTGTATTTATTTTTCCTTTAGGAGACTAAAGCAAAACTTCACCTTTTCATTCAATCTGTTGAAAAAATGTCAAGATTAATTTTTGCGCTAATAGCTTCTGTTCATTGTCCTAAAATTCTAAATATTATTTTTCTCTATTTGGATTAAAAGTATTTTTTCATATATTTTTTTTTTTTAATTTTGATATTTTAGTTCACAGGGTGTTTTCTTTTTATTATTCATAGAAATAAAAAAATTTAAAATTTTATGAAAAAAATTTTTTTTTAATCAACAGAGCTATACAGGGAAAAACAGACAGTTTACAAAAGCATCTTGATGTTAAAAAAGTGAAGGCCTAAATTTTTGAAAAAAAAAAAAAATTTTTTGTTTTATAAATTCCTGCTATAGGCAGGAATTACTTTTGGCTATAGCGCAGATATGCCTTTAAAATTATGGTTTTCTTGCATCATTTAGAAATTATTTATGTAAAATGAAATGCTTTTACAATATGGCAGCTGTCTGCTCATGCTAATAATATTATGCGTTAGAAACATCACACAGTCGTCTCGTGTGCCTCGGGTATGTAGATGTTTTAGGGTTGGTATTTTATAGCAGGGGATAGACACCTCAAATTTCAACATCAATCAATTGAATATGTGTGCGTATCACAAACATCAAACTAGTTTTGGTTTTCGTCAAACTCACAGACCTTCGTCAAATGCACACAAATGCATTGATTGATGTTGAAATTTGATGTGTATATCGTTAGTTAAATAAATTATATTTATAAAATTCATGAGTTTATGTATACACTGAGCAACTAAAATTGTTATGATTAAAAATTTATAACAAAATTTTTTAGTTGTAGCAACCAAAATTCGGAAATATTGGGCATTGTATCGTGCTTTTAGAGTTATTGCGAGCTGTGCCAGCGTTTTTCTATTGTAGCAATTTAAAAACTGAATTTTTAATTAGCAAAATTGTTTTCTCAATGTATTCATAAACTCCTCAATTACTACAGTTTCTTTAATTGTGGCTTAAAAAGAAAACACCCTTTGTTTTATTAAAAAAAGAATGAATTTTTAATTATTTGTTCATTTACGTGTGTTGAAAAAGAAGAAAAACTTTTGTTTTGAACTCAACTCAAGATGATGTGCTAGATTCCAACAACAAGTGTACAAGCTGTAAGTGGATAGGTAGGGGTTTGTATATTTCATTTTTAATCCCTTTAAATTCCTTAAGGCAATATGTCCTTGTCATAATTTTTGCATTTCCTTTTTGTTTTTGCTTACAAAAAAAGGCTTTTTAAGTTCTTCGTACTTTAGAATTTATTTTTATTTTGTTTGTTTTATTTTATGTTTTTTTGTTGTTGTTGCAATTAATGCTGTTGTTGTTATTGTTGTCATTAAAAAAAAAAAATCTACTTCCGTCATGCAACCAAGTTCTTAGAAAAAAGTTCCATAACACGTGATTTTTCTTCTCTGCACTTAAATAACAAAAAAAGGAAAACTACATGTGAGGAATTACTTATAAATACAGAGTTTTATACTATTTTTTCTCTTTTTTTCATTTAAAATAATAAAACTTAAAAAAAAGAGAAATGTAAAATGCTTGTTTGTTTAGGGTACAAGATTTCCTGTACGGCTGGCTTATTAAAGCTTGTAACTCTTGCTGTTAAACTAATTATGAAACATTATAAAATTTTTTTTCATAATCATAATGCAAATCCCTGAATGTCTTTGTTTCTGAAAATGGAGCGTTGAAAGAAACAGCATTAAAAGAACTGCTATTTACACAGTAAGACACTTCTTACTGTCGTTCACCGTTCTCAATTCGCCTTATAACATTCATTTTTATCTCCAGCATCAAGCTTTGTCTCTGTTGTTCAATTAATTTTTTTTTTTTCATTTAATGAATTTTATTTATTTAATCAAAATTACTGAGCCATATCAGTATTTCGAATGAACAATTTAATACAAAATTACACATTTTGGGATTCTGTGAATAAAAATAATTTTTTGAAAAAAAAAAAAAAAATCCAAGAACTGTAAATTAAGTTTTATCAATTTTCATTTGAAATTAGGAAAAGAAAATTTTTTTAAAAATATTTTAAAATTAAAACAATTTTGTTTTTCAAAAATTCAAAAGAACGCTAAAGGAGGTAGCAATAGTCAAGGTAAAATTAACATTTGCTCTGCCAATTTATCAGGTATAGAGTAAAATTCAGTCATAAAATTTAAAAAAACACAAATAAAATTTTCAAATTTTATCTTAAGCAAAAAAAAAAAAAAAAAAAAACAAAAAGGGAAAAATCTCGTGCATTAAAAACATTTTTTTTTTTATTTAATATTAAAAGTTGCTGTGTTTGCTGAACTAAAAAGACTATTTTTCTTTAGTTAAAAAAAAAACTCTTTAATAAAAAGTGTGCAAATTAGCCTAGATTTAAAGGCTTCTCAACAGTTCCAAAACACAGTGCACAGTTGTGTCAAAGTCACTGCAATATGACTTTCAAAAAGAAGAAAAAAAAATTTAATTTAACAAGAAAACTCACTTTAATGGAAAACATAAACTAAGAAAGGTAATAAATGAAATTATTGCAAAAAAAATTTAGGTTTAAATTTTTTTTTTTTTGAGAAAAAAATTTTTTTTTAATATAAAATTCAATATATATATATATATAAAAGGTATAAGTTCACTTAGTAAAAATAATGAGGAGGCAGTGATTTTAGTAAGATAAAAACACCCTCTAACTAGAATTAATGCTGACTCATTAAAAAACAAAAGTGGACTTATACCACTTTTACATATAACAGCTCATATATTGAAATCAATAAAAAGATAATTGTTTAGCATTCAAAAAATCGAAATAGATTATTTTTTTTTTATTATTATTATTTTTTTTTAATCATTTAAAAACAAATTCGGTTATGAGTACGAAATTTGTTGTCAGCATTTTTGTCATACAAATTTGTTCTGAAAATCACATTTTATCAATGTGATTTGCAGGCACAAAAAAAGTGTTCTGTGCATATAATTTTGTGAATTCCAAACATTCAGCTAAGACACTTGGTTATTTTCTAGACAAACATTAAAACAATTTATTAAATGTGTGTTCTTCATTAATTTTGTTCATCAATTGGTTTTATTAAAAAAGAAAAACACTTGAAATAACAAAAAAAGACATATTTTTTGCTGCAATAATTTTTTTTTGGCCTTGTGTTTTAAGAGCAAAAAATCAAATTAAAAAATTCAGTTGTTTTCTTGGGCTTTCCAAAAGCTAAAATCACACCGAAAAATACAAAAGCAGTGGGGCTTACAGAACAGCCTAAAAACACATGTTCGATTTTAAAACCCCATGCGAATTTAAGTCACATGATTATTAAAACGAGTAGGTCAAATGTTGTAGTTGTAACAAGCGAAAATCCATAATAAAGTCTAAAATTTAGTTCTACTAATAATCAACCTTATTCCATTTGGCGTCGACGACACTATTAGCAATTTAGAAACAACTTCCCTTTTTAAGGCAGTCGACATCAATTCAATTATAATTTGGTATTCCTTAAAAGTAAGTTGAAAAACATTTCATAAAACAAATAAAATGAAGAAATCGTATTAAATCAAAAATACGAATTTTTAAACTCGTTAAAAAAATCATTAAAGATAAAGTCTTTGTCAACACACAGCAATATTAATAGAAAATGTTCTTACTCATCGAAACTCATCGATTTTTGTCAATATTGAGAACTGTAATACCAATTAAAAGTGACTTGATTTTGTGTTAATAATGCCAAATGGAATCAGGGTGATTTATGTTGGTTGTATCACGTAATTGGTATGATAACATATTAGATTCTCACAACCGAAGTTTTTTTTTATCAGTGTTAATATAGAAATACTCATCGATATTCATCGCTGTTTGTCAATATTGAGAACTGTAATACCAACCAAAAGTGACTTGATTTTGTGTTAATAGCGCCAAATGGAATCAGGGTGATTTATGTTGGTTGTATCACGTAATTGGTATGATAACATATTAGATTCTCACAACCGAAGTTTTTTTTTATCAGTGTTAATATAGAAATACTCATCGATATTCATCGCTGTTTGTCAATATTGAGAACTGTAATAGCAACCAAAAGTGACTTGATTTTGTGTCAATGACGCCACATGAAATAATGGTGAACTCAATTGGGTTCTCACAACCAAAGTTGTTTTCTCAGTGTTAATGTGGAGTAGTTTCTATAAAAAGGATGCTCTTTCTTATTACCTAAAGGAAATAAAAGTTAAACATTTTTTAAGTGTTTTCTTATAAACCCTAAAACTTGAATTTTTTTCAATTATAAATGACGGAAAAAATTCTGTAAAAAAAACGTTTTTTAAACTAAAATCGTTTTAAAATTTTCCTTTAGAGCACTTAGTATTTTTGTGGACGCTATATTTTAAAACACATCAATAATAAATAATACTCCTTTCATGTTAAAAAAAAAATGAAATTTATGGACTTTTTGGGTTTAATTTTCATAACCATTTTAAGTACTTTTACCATTTAAATGTCTTTTATGTTTGCTAAATGATCCAACATTTATTTGTTCGTTTTTTTTCTATTTATTTCTCTTTTTGTTGTTGTGCATGCAATACATATTTATATGAATTGAAATCTTTTGTTCTCAATTACATGAATGTAACAACTTTCTTGAGCAAACAAATTTTTATTCCTTTTTTGTTGTTGTTAAAACTGTGGTTCAGTTTATGTTCGAATATTGAACTTTTGAATTGCCATTTAAATGTTATTGCACAAGCATACATGATTTCAGCCATTAGTTACAATTCATTAAGCTTTTTGTATACGAAAAAAACATCATAAGTTCTATTTAATGAAAGGATATTTTTTAGAACAATTTTATTATTACAGCAAACTACAATTGAATTATAGGAGTGTTAAAGGACATTAGGGACTTAAGAATAGCAAGTAAAAGTAAGATAATTTTTCTTTTTATTTGTTTAGTATTGTTTACGAACCACAACTTCTTATGGAAACTGAGAAGTCATATCGTCATATAAACTCATAAAAGCCCTAAGCTACATTTAACAAAAAAAAAAAAGGCCTTTAAAATGAAATTTTAAAAAGTTTTTCAGCTTAAACTTCAGTTTAATAACATTAGCTGTCATTGCAAAAGTATAAAATTTTACAGGAGCAGGTAAATTGATACAGAGGAGCATTATAAACAAGAAAGAAGTTGAATTTGAATTTTTTTTTTTATTCACAATTTTTGTTGATATTATATTGGATCAATCAAAGGTCCTTAAAGAGGGCCTGATATACTAAGGCCAATTCAGTTTTACCTTTTAGTATTTGCTATTCTTATTTATAAAGGCTGTTTTTTATAGACGTATAGAACTTTAAATTGGCATTACTGTTCAAGATGGCCACCGATTTAACAGCTGTCAAGTGATTTATTCTCAGTTTGGCTTGGCAATTCATCAGGAATAGACTTACGCCTGAATAACGCTTGTAAATAGTGCAATTTTATTTCGAAAACAAATGCCGTTGTTGACGATTTTCATAAGCGAATTTTGCTTAGCGATGAAGCGCACTTCTGGTTGAATGGCTACGTCAACAAACAAAACTGCCGCATTTTGAATCCTCAAGTGTATGTCGAAACGCCGTTACATCCAGAAAAACTGACTGTTTGGTGTGCTTTATGGGCTGGTGGAATCATTGGTCCGTACTTCTTCAAAAACGATGATGGCCAGAACGTTACAGTCAATGGTGATCGGTATAGAGCCATGATTACTAACTTTTTCATTCCTGAATTCAACAACCATGATGTCCAGGAGCTGTGGTTCCAACAAGATGGCGCAACATGTCACACAGCTCATGCCACAATCGATTTATTGAAAGACACGTTTGGTGACCGCCTAATTTCACGTTTTGGACCTGTGTATTGGCCTCCAAGATCTTGTGATTTAACACCGCTAGACTACTTTCTGTTTAGCTATGTAAAGTCATTGGTGTATGCGGATAAGCCACAAACGCTTGACCATTTGGAAGACAACATTCGCCGTGTTGTTGCCGATATACGGCCACAAGTGATGGAAAAAGTCATCGAAAATTGGATGTCCAGATTGAACTACATCCGAGCCAGCCGTGGCGGTCATATGCCAGAAATCATATTTAAAATGTAATGCCACAAGATTATCTTTCGGATAAATAAAATTCATGTCAATCGAATAATCCATCGTTGTTTTATTGCAATTTAAAGTTCTATACGTCTATAAAAAACACCCTTTATATAATTATTGCTTTTGCTTTTAACATCACTTGAGTTAAATCCTTAATATTGTCATGTGTATTTATCTGTTGGTAAATTTAATATGATCACGTTCTACAGTGAAAATTTGAAAACTTTTTTTTTTTTGATATTTCAATTTCCCTGATACGTGTTGGCACAAATTATGCAGGCGTTAAAATAAAACCAAAAGAAAATTCAAGAGAAAGAGAAAGACTTTTATAATGAAATTATAAACCAAAAAGTTTTGCAGAAGACATGAACAAATGAAAGTGTTCAATTTATATAAATAAATGTCGTTTTCATGTTTGTTTAAAAAGTAATTAAATATTTGTTTGTTAAGTAAAATATTTCAACAGAAAAAGAAGAAGAAAAAAAAAATAATAAACTCCAAATTAAGCTGCTGTTGTCACTGTTCTTAACAGGCTTTTACAAAATAAATAAATCAAAATGGCAAAGAAAGTAAATAGACTACTGCCCTATAGCACACAGAAAGATTAAGTGCACCAATCAAGATGCTATTGGTATGGTGACTTATTGTATAAAAAACACAGAAAATAACTTTGCTTGTTGCCAATCAAAAATTCAATTATGATTTTCAATTTTTTTTACTCTTGACAATATATTTTTAACAGAACTAATTTTTGGGCTATATTATCGAATGTTGGTTGCTACAACTAAAAACTTTGGTTATCACAAATGAATTTTTAATTGTAAAAAAGTTTAAAATGAAAATTTCTCTTTCCAAAACAGTAAAAAAATTACTAATTTCTATTCATTAAATTAATAACTTTTGTTGTCAGCACTAAATTTTTTTACCAATTAAAAATTCAGTTGTGATAGTCAAATTTTTCATTCGTGATAATAGGAAATCGTTTTTACAGCCCGAAATATTTTTAACAGAACTAAATCGAATTCTGATTGTTATATTTTAGGTTGTGAGAATTATCTTTGTTTCCAATCAAAAATTTAGTTGTCACAGTCAAATTTTTTTTTAACTTAACAATAAAAAATTAATTCTAAATCTTAAGTAATAAAAAACTAAACAAAGAAAAGAGGATTATTTTTATAGAAACTACTTTATATTAATAAAGAGAAAACAACTTTGGTTGTGAAAACCCAATTCCGTAACACAACCAACTATAATCACCATTATTCCATTTGGCGTCATTGACACAAAATCAAGTTTATTTTATTATGAGAGTTCTGGTTGCTTTAACTAACAAATTTGGTTATCACAATTGAATTTTTCCAAAAAAATTTTAGTTCTTACAATCGCTGTAGTTTTTTGTTTGTATGCTTAACATAATAAAAAGATGACTAGTTCCGCAAGAATGTTAAGCTTTAAAAGCTTAACCTTTATCGAGGGCTGAATTTTGCGTTTATAATCTTAGTAACTTAGGCTTTTGCAAGACTAGTTAATTTTTCTTCACTGACAGAAATTCATTATATAAATAAGACTTCATATTCCACTTGGCGTCATCAACAAAAAACGTTTTTACTTTTTATCGTTTATGTTAAATTGGTATTTAAGTTCTTAGTATTACCAAATATCAATTTGGCCTTATGTAAGAATAATATTGTGTTTTTTTTTATAAAAAAAACTTTAAAAATAATTTTATATATTAAAAATTGTAAATATTTAAACTAAGATAACTGATATGTGAGTTACAATTATCGACCGAGCATCGACTTGGTATTGGAGAATACCAAAATATAATTGAATTAATATTAAGGCTGATAAAAATGAAAGTTGCTTTGCAATTGAGAACGATGTTGTCAACGCCTAGTGGAATAAGGGTGGATATTTATTAGCCACATATAAAAAAAATTAAATTAATTTGAAAGGAATTAAAAACTATTTAAATTTAAAAACAATTTTTTCTTCTTTTTTAGAATAAAACCGTAAAACTCAAAATTTTAGCTATAAACGACAAAAAAACGTTAGTTGACCTTCTTCTTTAATTTTTAAAATGTTTTGATAATGAAATTGTTACACAATTTAAATTTTTTACTTAGAAGAATAAAGAGATGTTTGCCTTTAGCAAGGTAGTCTGTACATTGAACTTTATTTTTATAGCTTCGGCTTTTTTTTTTATTTCTCTTTTTGTTGTCATTTGTAGCAGACATTGAAGTGTAAAAAAAATCAATACTTGGCAACGGGTTCCTGATGCAATTTTTTTCTAAAGAAAAACAACTTAATGTCACATATTTATGTGTAAATAAACTTTAGTTAATAAATAAATAATGTTTTACTTGAATATTAAAAAGACCAATGAAGTATTTAGTCACGAATGTATTAAAGTGGAGCAACTACATATATATTTTTAGAGCCAATTCTAGTCTGCAAAGCTACAAGGAGTAAAAATGTAATTTAAATGTTAATTAAGCTTTAAAAACTTTCACAGGCTAATCAAAACTGGAACACGGAACATGTCTTCTATACAATCCAATTAAAATTAAAAATTTTTTTCCCAAAAAAAAAAGCCTTTTATTTTAAAATGAAAATAAAAAAATTAAATTAAAAAATATTAATCTTTATTTGTGCTTAATTCCAGAAATTCTTATTTAGTCAATTGCTTTTACAAAGTAAAAGTTCTAATGTTTGCAAGAAACGTTGGGAGTAACCTACCGAGGATTCAGAGTAGCGTCTGATGAAATGGTCCATATAGGTATGTTATCCCCTTCAGTACTTATTGTACTGAATAAAGAACTCATGAGAATATCATGAATAAAAGAATAAATTTAAAAACCAAAACAATTTCTGGAATTAAGCACAAATAGAGATTAATATTTTGTTAAACTTAAATTTATTTTTTTTCATTGTCATTCGGATTCTAAATTTTAACTTTAACACACTTTTAATAGAAATAAAAACTCAGAAATTATTTATGTTTGTAATTTTTTTTTTTTTTATTGCTACACCTTTTCATATTCCACTTCATACAATGTTACTCTTAATATTTCTTTGGATATGATTGTGGCTTATTTTTATTGTTTCGTTACTTTTTTTCCCTGCTATTTTTATTACGGAAAATACAATTTATGGATTAATGACAGATATTTTCCTTCCACTGGTGTGTTTCATTTCTGTGGGTTCATTTCCATTCCATTTTAGTTTCCTGTTTTTCATATTTATTCCATTTAATGTGGTTGGATATTGAAGGTGTTATTGTGTTATTTGCCTGAAATTATGATGTGCCATTTTATTAAAAAACGAGGTTTTAAATTTTTTTTTTTTTTTTTTAATTAAAGGCCACAGTACAAAAAGAATTTTTTGTGCAGATACTAAAAAGCTAATCTAACTGTTTTTTTGAAAAACTTTAATTTGATTTGCAAAACTATTTGCTAGAAATTAACCACTGAACATCAGTGGTAACGGCCTCAGGTAGCATGTATCGGTGGTCAATGTAAAACAGGTGTTGTGATACGTTTTTCTTTTCTATAATAGTTTGTTTCCATTAGATAGAATTTTTGTTTTAAGAAATTTTCCCTGCATAATGCTGATTTAAGAGATAAGAACTTACATTTTTTTTATTAAAAAAAAAAAAAAAAGAACAAACTGTTTTGCAATCTAAAATTCTCCGGTTTCTAAGGTTTCATTTGAAATTGTATTCTTTGTTAAAGTAACAGAATTTTTTTTCTTAATTTACATTTCCATTTTTCTTTTTTTGTACCCAACAACATTCTTAATTTAACAGAATTTTTTTCTAACTTTTAACTTAAAAGCAAATTAAAACCAGCTTTCACTTTTGTAGTCAACTTTACTGAAAAAAATTTCTTTGTATTCTTTCTGGCTTAATAATCTTGAATTATTTTTTGTTTTATTTTTCTTTTTTGTGAAACGTAGAAAATTTATTTTTTATGAAATTTTTTTGTTTTTCTTTAAAAACTTTATAGAAATGCACACACATCTTTGTTATTGATTCCTTTTAACTTATAAGTCTTAAAGGATTTAGCTTTAGGTTTTTTAGTCTTTGCTTATTTTTTTCTCTCTGATGTGTGTGTGTGTTAGTTACTTGTAGTTTTCACAGGCTTTAATTGTTGGCAAATTAATCAAGATATAACTGAAGTTTAATTTTTGCTTTCTCGAAATGAAGTCTTTACTTCTATAAAGAAAAATATAGGGTCCGCCAAATAACTTTTTTTTTTTTTTTGAAAATGCTATAAAAACATCGAGTGTAGCTTCGGCTGTGTGGCACGTAGCGCCGTCCTGTTGAAACCACATGTAGCCAATATCCTCCTCTTCAATTTTTGTAAACAAAAATTCTTTCAACATGGCCCGATAACGATCGCCATTGATTAACGGCCATTCCCTGCTCATTTTCAAAGAAAAATGGCCCAATTATGCCTCTGGACCAAAATCCGCACCAAACAGTGACTCGTTTTGGGTGCGTCGGCTTTTCAATGTATGCGTGCGGGTTTTCTGTGCCCCAAATGCGAGAATTTTGTTTGTTTACATACCCGCCAAGATCAAAATGAGCTTCATCTGAAAAGATGATTTTTTTTTAGGCAAAATCGGCATCTTCTGTAAGTCGATCGCAGGCCCACTTAGCGAAGCGAAAACACAATTATATTCTTTCAGCGAAAGGATAAAACTAATTATCTGTCAAATCAGACATGAGCTAAGTGTTACCATTCACGAAATAACCACTAGTTGTAATAAAAACGTTCGATGGCGGACCCTATAGCTTTCTGCAGACAAATCTAAATCTGGGCCTAAATTACGGCATTTGATATGGCATAAAAACTATCGTAATTTTCATGTTTTTGTAGGAAAAAATTTTAAAGATGCGAATGTAGTGATTTGGGTTCTGTCTTCTTTTGTTATATTTTTTTTTAATTTTACTTCTTTAAAAATATTTTACTACAAAATCAAATATTTAAAAAAAAAGCAAGCTTCTGACCACTCACTATGATGGAGGGGTAAAAAAAAGAAAAGTCGTATATCAACTTACCATCTTCCTCTTTAACAAACGATAGTTTAAAATTTGATCACTTTTTTCAAATTTTAATTGAGAATTATTCCTTTAACTTTCCACTAAGAAGAATATTTTAACCCTCTTACTTTTTAATTAATAAAACTTTTTGACTTTAAAAGGAACAAGGGCAAAATAGACTTTTAAGTTACAGCGGCAGATTCTACAAAAATATTTCTCGTGAAATTCTATTATTAAACTTTGATCACACTAATATTGAATACTTAACTTTACTAGCAGCAAAAAGTCAAAACTTAAAATACTTTTAAATGCTAATGCATTTTAAAGAAAACTAAATTTCAAAGAACGATGCCAGACAAAATGACTTTTAATTAAATATTTTGAATTTCAGCTTAAGCAAAGCTTTCTTTTAACATGAGTTTAGTTTCTTTTATTAAATTTTTTTCTTATCACAATATTTGGTTGCAGTTCAAGGATGGAACTTGTACTTAATAACTAAAATATCACATTAAGCAAATAAAATTAGCATTAAATGAGCCGTTATTTTTGAAAGTGCTAGAAGTTTACTTAAAAAAAAAATAAGTTAGCGTTAATTTTAGTAAAAAGGTGACTTTATCTTACTAGTTTAAAAAAAAAAATGGACTTATGACACTTTAAAAAATAACGGCTCAAATGTTCACAAATAGTCAATTCTCATAAAGTAAATAACTTAAAATAAAATTAGCCTAACATAAACTGTTATCTATGAAAGTGGTATAAGTCCATTAAAAAAAAATATTTGTTAGCGCTAATTTTTGTAAAGTGGTGTCTATATCTTACTAAAATTAGCGCTAACTAATTTAAAAAAAAATAGACTTAAGACAGTTTCAAAAATAACGGCCCAAAATACACCAAAAATGTTCCTTTTAGTTTTTTTTTTATTTTGATTGTTGTTTTAATAATCTCTTTTCCCTAATATTTTTTGTGTTTTATGTTTTGCATAGACTACAAATACGAGCCTTTGCACTTTAAAAAGTCATGTACTTGAATAAATGTTGCCGTTGCTGACAGCATACGACAGTAGAATACCGCAGGCTTACAAGACTTGCTTTCCTCTTTTCTCATTTCCTTGAACATGATTCTTACGTTTTCTTGAACTTGTGCATCCTGCTTGAATGATTATGTTGTTGTTCTTGGCAATATCTTCTCCTGCATGTTCTTTAACTAAATCTGTTATTATCTTGTAGCTGCTACCGCTTGTTGTAAATGGTTGGCTGTTTTCTTAAGTTATTACTGCGACTACAGTGAACCATTTAAATAGCAGAGAATCGTCGACAATAAAAGTTATTTTGGCTAAAAGGAGATTAAAAAAACTCTACTTGCTGCCACTAAAGGCTTAAAAAATAGAAATTAATTTTTTTTTTAAATGAAATTGTAATACTTGTTTTGTTTTTGTAATAAGAATAGTAATTTATAGCTGTAGCAAAGCAATATAATTAATTTTTGTAGACATTCAAATTTACTTTAAATGCAAATATTTTCAACAACATTCTTTCCTCAAGTTAACAAAACAAGAAGAGAAGTCTTCTAGATAAATAGAATTAATGACATAAAATAAATAGTTTTGTTTGTTTATTTTAATTTAAAGGCAAACAATTTCTTAAGTAAAACCATTAAATTCCATCTAAAAAATTAAATGAGATAAGAAACAGAAAAAATTAAAAAAGAAATTTATTTTAAATTTAAATTAAATAAAACAGGCACTAGAAAAAGCTGCAAAACCAAAAGTTATAAAGGGTGTCGCAACAAGAACGCAAGATTTAAATTTTAAATAAAACATAGATATTAAAAAAAAAGTCGTGAAACTTTATTATATCGTAAAGTAGACAGAATGAGGTTATGTATGGAACAACATATCAGGCAGATGACCGCCGCGGCTTTGCTGGCACACAAGCGATCTTTTAATGAAATTTTCAATGACCGTTTTGCATAAATGCTGCGGTATTTCATTAATGCAGCACCCAATTTCCTCTTTTAAGGCTTGAGTCGTCGTCGGCTTATTTGCGTAAACCATCGACTTCAAAAAACCCCAAAGAAAAAAGTCTAATGGTGTTAAATCGCACGATCTAGGCGGCCAATTCTGGTCTCCAAAACGCGAAATAACACGACCGGGAAATGACTGATGCAGAAATTGAATTGTTTCTCTGGCTGTATGACATGTGGTGCCGTCTTGTTGAAACCACAAGCCCTCCATATTCATTTCTTCAATTCTAGGCAAGAAAAAACTGGTTCAAATGTCAAACAATGACACTTCGAATGGCGCCAAATTTAAATCTTGTGTTCTTGTTGGGACACCCTTTATAAACAAAAGTTATTTCAGCAACAGTTATATAGTTTTTCATATAATGGGACGGATTGTTTTTATCTTTTATTAAATTCTTGTTCGCTAAGATTTTCTTAACCTTTTTTTACAACACAAGATTTGAATTTTGTTTTAATATTAATTGAGTTTTTATTTTTCACAATTTCTATTTTATTTTTTTTCCTAAATTTTCATTTTCAATTTCATGCTCGGTTTCAATACTTAAACACAAACCAATCATTTTAGTTTCCATTAGCTACAATTTATCAATGACAATTTTTAGCATTGGTAACCTTTGGCCAAATGCTGATTGAGTCTGAAAGTTGAGTGAAAAAGAAAGAAACCAAAAATAATAATAAAAACCTAAAATTCAAAATGAATTGCAGTTTGGCAATTGCTGCACTATCAATAATGTTGACAGTGACCCAAAAGGTGCATACAAAAGCAGCACAATTTATTGAAAAATTCAGCCAACAAATAAAAACAACTAGAGATCAAATTGTTTTCTAGACATGTCAACTGGTATGCAAACTTGCTAGAAACTTAGACAAACAAAGTTTTGCAAACAAAAGAAAAAAAACAAGTACCTTTTTTTAAATAGAAAAATTAGCTTACAGCCATTTGAAATATTGCTTTAACACTTGTCCATTTAAAAATTAAAAAAAAAATTTAGATAAATTTTTCAAATAAAACTTGCAACTCTTATAAAGAGTTTTTCAACTACTAAAGCAACAAAATATGCATTCACTACAGGCACTTGATCAGATTTTTATTTAAGTTAATTAAATAAAATAAATTAATTAAATTAACTAAGAAGTTGTGACCAAAAAGGTAACCAGTTCTGCTATTGACTCTTTCCGGCCGCAAAAATATTTAAACATCATTTATAATTAATTAATAGATAAAAATAAATACATATTAAAATTTGTACAGCGTTTTAATTGTTATTTTATTATTTAATATTGTTTTTATTTTCGAATGTTAATATATCTTCTCCTTATGTTCATTCAACAGGCCAGAAATTTCCGCATCAGGATGATAAAGACCAGTTAAGATACCTGAAGCCTCTAAAAATTTAAATAAAATGTTTCATCATTTTTTCATTTATTAACTATTATATTATAATAGCTATGAAATTGAGCATTATTTTTGAAATTATATTGTCTAGATTTAGTAATAGAAAAATTTTTTCGCCAAATAAACGTGTCACCTTGTTTTTGAATCAAATTTATTTGAGAAAATATTTTTTAAGAACGTAAGTACATGAACCTACTAAGAATTAAACAACCACAATATGGATGTATTTATGTTGACTTTGTCACGATCTGCAGGCCAGGACTAGTGCAATTTGCAATGAAATATAATAAACATTAAAGCACTTGACAGGACCTTCATACTGTGACATAAAACTATAAATAATTTAAATGCACTAATCACAATTTAAGCACAAAAAAACACTTTTTATCACAACAAATACAAATTAAAAAACAATTGTTCTTTTACACTTTTTTTAATCTAAAAACTTACTTGTTTAGAATTCTTACATAATTAAGTATTCCCGAGAAGTTTTCTAGAGCTATTTCTTCCATATTTGCGTTCTTCATTATCTACCACAGGCAGCGAAACTAACAAGGGACATTTAAATGATAATTTTTCTCAGGCCTCACCTTTACTTGCACCAATTGTCACAGACGACGGTCAGTTTTAGCTCTGTGCTGTTTGGAATGAAAGCATAAATGTACAAATAAAATTTAATACTTCTACTGACAATTCGATTTTTAAATGCAGGTTTTGTCTGCTCTTGCTTCTTCACCACCATCCGTTATTTACCTGCAAATAAATAAAAAAAATGAATACTTACCGCTTGCACTTTGTTTTAACATAATTTTTTTATTTTTTATTTTTAGTGTTTTTAAATCAACTTTTAATAAAAAACAATGAATATAAAAATTTCTGCTACCGACTCTTTCCGGCCACTTTTTAGTAGAACTAGTTACCTTTTTGGTCATAACTTGCTTAGTTTTCTAGATATCGACTTGATTCCTTTCGACTTGGATAGCTAAGGGCACTGGCTTTAACCACAATATTTATTTTCTTGCGGCTAGAGCAAAAAATTTTTTTATCATTTTTCCAAAAAAAGCAAAGGGGGTAGCCCATGGTATTTTTTGAAGAAAAAAATTTTTGTCCCACTATTCGCAAAAAGAAAATTTCGTATTAAAGCCAATGCCGTTACCTATCCAACGCAGTAGAAATCAAGTCGATATCTAGAAAATTAAGTAAGTTATGACCAAAAATGTAACCAGTTCTGCTACCGACTCTTTCCGGCCACTTTTTAGTAGAACTAGTTACCTTTTTGGTCATAACTTGCTTAGTTTTCTAGATATCGACTTGATTCCTTTAGACTTGGATAGCTAAGGGCACTGGCTTTAACCACAATATTTTTTTTCTTGCGGCTAGAGCAAAAAAATTTTTTATCATTTTTCCAAAAAAAGCAAAGGGGATAGCCCATGGTATTTTTTGAAGAAAAAAATTTTTGTACCACTATTCGCAAAAAGAAAATTTCGTATTAAAGCCAATGCCGTTACCTATCCAAAGCAATAGAAATCAAGTCGATATCTAGAAAAATAAGTAAGTTATGACCAAAAAGGTAACCAGTTCTGCTACCGACTCTTTCCGGCCACTTTTTAGTAGAACTAGTTACCTTTTTGGTCATAACTTGCTTAGTTTTCTAGATATCGACTTGATTCCTTTTGACTTGGATAGCTAAGGGCACTGGCTTTAACCACAATATTTTTTTTCTTGCGGCTAGAGCAAAAAATTTTTTTATAATTTTTCCAAAAAAAGCAAAGGGGGTAGCCCATGGTATTTTTTGAAGAAAAAAATTTTTGTCCCACTATTCGCAAAAAGAAAATTTCGTATTAAAGCCAATGCCGTTACCTATCCAACGCAGTAGAAATCAAGTCGATATCTAGAAAATTAAGTAAGTTATGACCAAAAATGTAACCAGTTCTGCTACCGACTCTTTCCGGCCACTTTTTAGTAGAACTAGTTACCTTTTTGGTCATAACTTGCTTAGTTTTCTAGATATCGACTTGATTCCTTTTGACTTGGATAGCTAAGGGCACTGGCTTTAACCACAATATTTTTTTTCTTGCGGCTAGAGCAAAAAAATTTTTTATCATTTTTCCAAAAAAAGCAAAGGGGGTAGCCCATGGTATTTTTTGAAGAAAAAAATTTTTGTCCCACTATTCGCAAAAAGAAAATTTCGTATTAAAGCCAATGCTGTTACCTATCCAACGCAGTAGAAATCAAGTCGATGTATAGAAAAATAAGTAAGTTATGACCAAAAATGTAACCAGTTCTGCTACCGACTCTTTCCGGCCACTTTTTAGTAGAACTAGTTACCTTTTTGGTCATAACTTGCTTAGTTTTCTAGATATCGACTTGATTCCTTTAGACTTGGATAGCTAAGGGCACTGGCTTTAACCACAATATTTTTTTTCTTGCGGCTAGAGCAAAAAAATTTTTTATCATTTTTCCAAAAAAAGCAAAGGGGGTAGCCCATGGTATTTTTTGAAGAAAAAAATTTTTGTCCCACTATTCGCAAAAAGAAAATTTCGTATTAAAGCCAATGCTGTTACCTATCCAACGCAGTAGAAATCAAGTCGATGTATAGAAAAATAAGTAAGTTATGACCAAAAATGTAACCAGTTCTGCTACCGACTCTTTCCGGCCACTTTTTAGTAGAACTAGTTACCTTTTTGGTCATAACTTGCTTAGTTTTCTAGATATCGACTTGATTCCTTTTGACTTGGATAGCTAAGGGCACTGGCTTTAACCACAATATTTTTTTTCTTGCGGCTAGAGCAAAAAAATTTTTTATCATTTTTCCAAAAAAAGCAAAGGGGGTAGCCCATGGTATTTTTTGAAGAAAAAAATTTTTGTCCCACTATTCGCAAAAAGAAAATTTCGTATTAAAGCCAATGCTGTTACCTATCCAACGCAGTAGAAATCAAGTCGATGTATAGAAAAATAAGTAAGTTATGACCAAAAATGTAACCAGTTCTGCTACCGACTCTTTCCGGCCACTTTTTAGTAGAACTAGTTACCTTTTTGGTCATAACTTGCTTAGTTTTCTAGATATCGACTTGATTCCTTTAGACTTGGATAGCTAAGGGCACTGGCTTTAACCACAATATTTTTTTTCTTGCGGCTAGAGCAAAAAAATTTTTTATCATTTTTCCAAAAAAAGCAAAGGGGGTAGCCCATGGTATTTTTTGAAGAAAAAAATTTTTGTCCCACTATTCGCAAAAAGAAAATTTCGTATTAAAGCCAATGCTGTTACCTATCCAACGCAGTAGAAATCAAGTCGATGTATAGAAAAATAAGTAAGTTATGACCAAAAATGTAACCAGTTCTGCTACCGACTCTTTCCGGCCACTTTTTAGTAGAACTAGTTACCTTTTTGGTCATAACTTGCTTAGTTTTCTAGATATCGACTTGATTCCTTTAGACTTGGATAGCTAAGGGCACTGGCTTTAACCACAATATTTTTTTTCTTGCGGCTAGAGCAAAAAAATTTTTTATCATTTTTCCAAAAAAAGCAAAGGGGGTAGCCCATGGTATTTTTTGAAGAAAAAAATTTTTGTCCCACTATTCGCAAAAAGAAAATTTCGTATTAAAGCCAATGCTGTTACCTATCCAACGCAGTAGAAATCAAGTCGATGTATAGAAAAATAAGTAAGTTATGACCAAAAATGTAACCAGTTCTGCTACCGACTCTTTCCGGCCACTTTTTAGTAGAACTAGTTACCTTTTTGGTCATAACTTGCTTAGTTTTCTAGATATCGACTTGATTCCTTTAGACTTGGATAGCTAAGGGCACTGGCTTTAACCACAATATTTTTTTTCTTGCGGCTAGAGCAAAAAAATTTTTTATCATTTTTCCAAAAAAAGCAAAGGGGGTAGCCCATGGTATTTTTTGAAGAAAAAAATTTTTGTCCCACTATTCGCAAAAAGAAAATTTCGTATTAAAGCCAATGCTGTTACCTATCCAACGCAGTAGAAATCAAGTCGATGTATAGAAAAATAAGTAAGTTATGACCAAAAATGTAACCAGTTCTGCTACCGACTCTTTCCGGCCACTTTTTAGTAGAACTAGTTACCTTTTTGGTCATAACTTGCTTAGTTTTCTAGATATCGACTTGATTCCTTTAGACTTGGATAGCTAAGGGCACTGGCTTTAACCACAATATTTTTTTTCTTGCGGCTAGAGCAAAAAAATTTTTTATCATTTTTCCAAAAAAAGCAAAGGGGGTAGCCCATGGTATTTTTTGAAGAAAAAAATTTTTGTCCCACTATTCGCAAAAAGAAAATTTCGTATTAAAGCCAATGCTGTTACCTATCCAACGCAGTAGAAATCAAGTCGATGTATAGAAAAATAAGTAAGTTATGACCAAAAATGTAACCAGTTCTGCTACCGACTCTTTCCGGCCACTTTTTAGTAGAACTAGTTACCTTTTTGGTCATAACTTGCTTAGTTTTCTAGATATCGACTTGATTCCTTTTGACTTGGATAGCTAAGGGCACTGGCTTTAACCACAATATTTTTTTTCTTGCGGCTAGAGCAAAAAAATTTTTTATCATTTTTCCAAAAAAAGCAAAGGGGGTAGCCCATGGTATTTTTTGAAGAAAAAAATTTTTGTCCCACTATTCGCAAAAAGAAAATTTCGTATTAAAGCCAATGCTGTTACCTATCCAACGCAGTAGAAATCAAGTCGATGTATAGAAAAATAAGTAAGTTATGACCAAAAATGTAACCAGTTCTGCTACCGACTCTTTCCGGCCACTTTTTAGTAGAACTAGTTACCTTTTTGGTCATAACTTGCTTAGTTTTCTAGATATCGACTTGATTCCTTTAGACTTGGATAGCTAAGGGCACTGGCTTTAACCACAATATTTTTTTTCTTGCGGCTAGAGCAAAAAAATTTTTTATCATTTTTCCAAAAAAAGCAAAGGGGGTAGCCCATGGTATTTTTTGAAGAAAAAAATTTTTGTCCCACTATTCGCAAAAAGAAAATTTCGTATTAAAGCCAATGCTGTTACCTATCCAACGCAGTAGAAATCAAGTCGATGTATAGAAAAATAAGTAAGTTATGACCAAAAATGTAACCAGTTCTGCTACCGACTCTTTCCGGCCACTTTTTAGTAGAACTAGTTACCTTTTTGGTCATAACTTGCTTAGTTTTCTAGATATCGACTTGATTCCTTTTGACTTGGATAGCTAAGGGCACTGGCTTTAACCACAATATTTTTTTTCTTGCGGCTAGAGCAAAAAAATTTTTTATCATTTTTCCAAAAAAAGCAAAGGGGGTAGCCCATGGTATTTTTTGAAGAAAAAAATTTTTGTCCCACTATTCGCAAAAAGAAAATTTCGTATTAAAGCCAATGCTGTTACCTATCCAACGCAGTAGAAATCAAGTCGATGTATAGAAAAATAAGTAAGTTATGACCAAAAATGTAACCAGTTCTGCTACCGACTCTTTCCGGCCACTTTTTAGTAGAACTAGTTACCTTTTTGGTCATAACTTGCTTAGTTTTCTAGATATCGACTTGATTCCTTTAGACTTGGATAGCTAAGGGCACTGGCTTTAACCACAATATTTTTTTTCTTGCGGCTAGAGCAAAAAAATTTTTTATCATTTTTCCAAAAAAAGCAAAGGGGGTAGCCCATGGTATTTTTTGAAGAAAAAAATTTTTGTCCCACTATTCGCAAAAAGAAAATTTCGTATTAAAGCCAATGCTGTTACCTATCCAACGCAGTAGAAATCAAGTCGATGTATAGAAAAATAAGTAAGTTATGACCAAAAATGTAACCAGTTCTGCTACCGACTCTTTCCGGCCACTTTTTAGTAGAACTAGTTACCTTTTTGGTCATAACTTGCTTAGTTTTCTAGATATCGACTTGATTCCTTTAGACTTGGATAGCTAAGGGCACTGGCTTTAACCACAATATTTTTTTTCTTGCGGCTAGAGCAAAAAAATTTTTTATCATTTTTCCAAAAAAAGCAAAGGGGGTAGCCCATGGTATTTTTTGAAGAAAAAAATTTTTGTCCCACTATTCGCAAAAAGAAAATTTCGTATTAAAGCCAATGCTGTTACCTATCCAACGCAGTAGAAATCAAGTCGATGTATAGAAAAATAAGTAAGTTATGACCAAAAATGTAACCAGTTCTGCTACCGACTCTTTCCGGCCACTTTTTAGTAGAACTAGTTACCTTTTTGGTCATAACTTGCTTAGTTTTCTAGATATCGACTTGATTCCTTTAGACTTGGATAGCTAAGGGCACTGGCTTTAACCACAATATTTTTTTTCTTGCGGCTAGAGCAAAAAAATTTTTTATCATTTTTCCAAAAAAAGCAAAGGGGGTAGCCCATGGTATTTTTTGAAGAAAAAAATTTTTGTCCCACTATTCGCAAAAAGAAAATTTCGTATTAAAGCCAATGCTGTTACCTATCCAACGCAGTAGAAATCAAGTCGATGTATAGAAAAATAAGTAAGTTATGACCAAAAATGTAACCAGTTCTGCTACCGACTCTTTCCGGCCACTTTTTAGTAGAACTAGTTACCTTTTTGGTCATAACTTGCTTAGTTTTCTAGATATCGACTTGATTCCTTTTGACTTGGATAGCTAAGGGCACTGGCTTTAACCACAATATTTTTTTTCTTGCGGCTAGAGCAAAAAAATTTTTTATCATTTTTCCAAAAAAAGCAAAGGGGGTAGCCCATGGTATTTTTTGAAGAAAAAAATTTTTGTCCCACTATTCGCAAAAAGAAAATTTCGTATTAAAGCCAATGCTGTTACCTATCCAACGCAGTAGAAATCAAGTCGATGTATAGAAAAATAAGTAAGTTATGACCAAAAATGTAACCAGTTCTGCTACCGACTCTTTCCGGCCACTTTTTAGTAGAACTAGTTACCTTTTTGGTCATAACTTGCTTAGTTTTCTAGATATCGACTTGATTCCTTTAGACTTGGATAGCTAAGGGCACTGGCTTTAACCACAATATTTTTTTTCTTGCGGCTAGAGCAAAAAAATTTTTTATCATTTTTCCAAAAAAAGCAAAGGGGGTAGCCCATGGTATTTTTTGAAGAAAAAAATTTTTGTCCCACTATTCGCAAAAAGAAAATTTCGTATTAAAGCCAATGCTGTTACCTATCCAACGCAGTAGAAATCAAGTCGATGTATAGAAAAATAAGTAAGTTATGACCAAAAATGTAACCAGTTCTGCTACCGACTCTTTCCGGCCACTTTTTAGTAGAACTAGTTACCTTTTTGGTCATAACTTGCTTAGTTTTCTAGATATCGACTTGATTCCTTTTGACTTGGATAGCTAAGGGCACTGGCTTTAACCACAATATTTTTTTTCTTGCGGCTAGAGCAAAAAAATTTTTTATCATTTTTCCAAAAAAAGCAAAGGGGGTAGCCCATGGTATTTTTTGAAGAAAAAAATTTTTGTCCCACTATTCGCAAAAAGAAAATTTCGTATTAAAGCCAATGCTGTTACCTATCCAACGCAGTAGAAATCAAGTCGATGTATAGAAAAATAAGTAAGTTATGACCAAAAATGTAACCAGTTCTGCTACCGACTCTTTCCGGCCACTTTTTAGTAGAACTAGTTACCTTTTTGGTCATAACTTGCTTAGTTTTCTAGATATCGACTTGATTCCTTTAGACTTGGATAGCTAAGGGCACTGGCTTTAACCACAATATTTTTTTTCTTGCGGCTAGAGCAAAAAAATTTTTTATCATTTTTCCAAAAAAAGCAAAGGGGGTAGCCCATGGTATTTTTTGAAGAAAAAAATTTTTGTCCCACTATTCGCAAAAAGAAAATTTCGTATTAAAGCCAATGCTGTTACCTATCCAACGCAGTAGAAATCAAGTCGATGTATAGAAAAATAAGTAAGTTATGACCAAAAATGTAACCAGTTCTGCTACCGACTCTTTCCGGCCACTTTTTAGTAGAACTAGTTACCTTTTTGGTCATAACTTGCTTAGTTTTCTAGATATCGACTTGATTCCTTTTGACTTGGATAGCTAAGGGCACTGGCTTTAACCACAATATTTTTTTTCTTGCGGCTAGAGCAAAAAAATTTTTTATCATTTTTCCAAAAAAAGCAAAGGGGGTAGCCCATGGTATTTTTTGAAGAAAAAAATTTTTGTCCCACTATTCGCAAAAAGAAAATTTCGTATTAAAGCCAATGCTGTTACCTATCCAACGCAGTAGAAATCAAGTCGATGTATAGAAAAATAAGTAAGTTATGACCAAAAATGTAACCAGTTCTGCTACCGACTCTTTCCGGCCACTTTTTAGTAGAACTAGTTACCTTTTTGGTCATAACTTGCTTAGTTTTCTAGATATCGACTTGATTCCTTTTGACTTGGATAGCTAAGGGCACTGGCTTTAACCACAATATTTTTTTTCTTGCGGCTAGAGCAAAAAAATTTTTTATCATTTTTCCAAAAAAAGCAAAGGGGGTAGCCCATGGTATTTTTTGAAGAAAAAAATTTTTGTCCCACTATTCGCAAAAAGAAAATTTCGTATTAAAGCCAATGCTGTTACCTATCCAACGCAGTAGAAATCAAGTCGATGTATAGAAAAATAAGTAAGTTATGACCAAAAATGTAACCAGTTCTGCTACCGACTCTTTCCGGCCACTTTTTAGTAGAACTAGTTACCTTTTTGGTCATAACTTGCTTAGTTTTCTAGATATCGACTTGATTCCTTTAGACTTGGATAGCTAAGGGCACTGGCTTTAACCACAATATTTTTTTTCTTGCGGCTAGAGCAAAAAAATTTTTTATCATTTTTCCAAAAAAAGCAAAGGGGGTAGCCCATGGTATTTTTTGAAGAAAAAAATTTTTGTCCCACTATTCGCAAAAAGAAAATTTCGTATTAAAGCCAATGCTGTTACCTATCCAACGCAGTAGAAATCAAGTCGATGTATAGAAAAATAAGTAAGTTATGACCAAAAATGTAACCAGTTCTGCTACCGACTCTTTCCGGCCACTTTTTAGTAGAACTAGTTACCTTTTTGGTCATAACTTGCTTAGTTTTCTAGATATCGACTTGATTCCTTTTGACTTGGATAGCTAAGGGCACTGGCTTTAACCACAATATTTTTTTTCTTGCGGCTAGAGCAAAAAAATTTTTTATCATTTTTCCAAAAAAAGCAAAGGGGGTAGCCCATGGTATTTTTTGAAGAAAAAAATTTTTGTCCCACTATTCGCAAAAAGAAAATTTCGTATTAAAGCCAATGCTGTTACCTATCCAACGCAGTAGAAATCAAGTCGATGTATAGAAAAATAAGTAAGTTATGACCAAAAATGTAACCAGTTCTGCTACCGACTCTTTCCGGCCACTTTTTAGTAGAACTAGTTACCTTTTTGGTCATAACTTGCTTAGTTTTCTAGATATCGACTTGATTCCTTTAGACTTGGATAGCTAAGGGCACTGGCTTTAACCACAATATTTTTTTTCTTGCGGCTAGAGCAAAAAAATTTTTTATCATTTTTCCAAAAAAAGCAAAGGGGGTAGCCCATGGTATTTTTTGAAGAAAAAAATTTTTGTCCCACTATTCGCAAAAAGAAAATTTCGTATTAAAGCCAATGCTGTTACCTATCCAACGCAGTAGAAATCAAGTCGATGTATAGAAAAATAAGTAAGTTATGACCAAAAATGTAACCAGTTCTGCTACCGACTCTTTCCGGCCACTTTTTAGTAGAACTAGTTACCTTTTTGGTCATAACTTGCTTAGTTTTCTAGATATCGACTTGATTCCTTTTGACTTGGATAGCTAAGGGCACTGGCTTTAACCACAATATTTTTTTTCTTGCGGCTAGAGCAAAAAAATTTTTTATCATTTTTCCAAAAAAAGCAAAGGGGGTAGCCCATGGTATTTTTTGAAGAAAAAAATTTTTGTCCCACTATTCGCAAAAAGAAAATTTCGTATTAAAGCCAATGCTGTTACCTATCCAACGCAGTAGAAATCAAGTCGATGTATAGAAAAATAAGTAAGTTATGACCAAAAATGTAACCAGTTCTGCTACCGACTCTTTCCGGCCACTTTTTAGTAGAACTAGTTACCTTTTTGGTCATAACTTGCTTAGTTTTCTAGATATCGACTTGATTCCTTTAGACTTGGATAGCTAAGGGCACTGGCTTTAACCACAATATTTTTTTTCTTGCGGCTAGAGCAAAAAAATTTTTTATCATTTTTCCAAAAAAAGCAAAGGGGATAGCCCATGGTATTTTTTGAAGAAAAAAATTTTTGTACCACTATTCGCAAAAAGAAAATTTCGTATTAAAGCCAATGCCGTTACCTATCCAAAGCAATAGAAATCAAGTCGATATCTAGAAAAATAAGTAAGTTATGACCAAAAAGGTAACCAGTTCTGCTACCGACTCTTTCCGGCCACTTTTTAGTAGAACTAGTTACCTTTTTGGTCATAACTTGCTTAGTTTTCTAGATATCGACTTGATTCCTTTTGACTTGGATAGCTAAGGGCACTGGCTTTAACCACAATATTTTTTTTCTTGCGGCTAGAGCAAAAAAATTTTTTATCATTTTTCCAAAAAAAGCAAAGGGGGTAGCCCATGGTATTTTTTGAAGAAAAAAATTTTTGTCCCACTATTCGCAAAAAGAAAATTTCGTATTAAAGCCAATGCCGTTACCTATCCAACGCAGTAGAAATCAAGTCGATGTATAGAAAAATAAGTAAGTTATGACCAAAAATGTAACCAGTTCTGCTACCGACTCTTTCCGGCCACTTTTTAGTAGAACTAGTTACCTTTTTGGTCATAACTTGCTTAGTTTTCTAGATATCGACTTGATTCCTTTAGACTTGGATAGCTAAGGGCACTGGCTTTAACCACAATATTTTTTTTCTTGCGGCTAGAGCAAAAAAATTTTTTATCATTTTTCCAAAAAAAGCAAAGGGGGTAGCCCATGGTATTTTTTGAAGAAAAAAATTTTTGTCCCACTATTCGCAAAAAGAAATTTCGTATTAAAGCCAATGCTGTTACCTATCCAACGCAGTAGAAATCAAGTCGATGTATAGAAAAATAAGTAAGTTATGACCAAAAATGTAACCAGTTCTGCTACCGACTCTTTCCGGCCACTTTTTAGTAGAACTAGTTACCTTTTTGGTCATAACTTGCTTAGTTTTCTAGATATCGACTTGATTCCTTTAGACTTGGATAGCTAAGGGCACTGGCTTTAACCACAATATTTTTTTTCTTGCGGCTAGAGCAAAAAAATTTTTTATCATTTTTCCAAAAAAAGCAAAGGGGATAGCCCATGGTATTTTTTGAAGAAAAAAATTTTTGTACCACTATTCGCAAAAAGAAAATTTCGTATTAAAGCCAATGCCGTTACCTATCCAAAGCAATAGAAATCAAGTCGATATCTAGAAAAATAAGTAAGTTATGACCAAAAAGGTAACCAGTTCTGCTACCGACTCTTTCCGGCCACTTTTTAGTAGAACTAGTTACCTTTTTGGTCATAACTTGCTTAGTTTTCTAGATATCGACTTGATTCCTTTTGACTTGGATAGCTAAGGGCACTGGCTTTAACCACAATATTTTTTTTCTTGCGGCTAGAGCAAAAAAATTTTTTATCATTTTTCCAAAAAAAGCAAAGGGGGTAGCCCATGGTATTTTTTGAAGAAAAAAATTTTTGTCCCACTATTCGCAAAAAGAAAATTTCGTATTAAAGCCAATGCTGTTACCTATCCAACGCAGTAGAAATCAAGTCGATGTATAGAAAAATAAGTAAGTTATGACCAAAAATGTAACCAGTTCTGCTACCGACTCTTTCCGGCCACTTTTTAGTAGAACTAGTTACCTTTTTGGTCATAACTTGCTTAGTTTTCTAGATATCGACTTGATTCCTTTAGACTTGGATAGCTAAGGGCACTGGCTTTAACCACAATATTTTTTTTCTTGCGGCTAGAGCAAAAAAATTTTTTATCATTTTTCCAAAAAAAGCAAAGGGGGTAGCCCATGGTATTTTTTGAAGAAAAAAATTTTTGTCCCACTATTCGCAAAAAGAAATTTCGTATTAAAGCCAATGCTGTTACCTATCCAACGCAGTAGAAATCAAGTCGATGTATAGAAAAATAAGTAAGTTATGACCAAAAATGTAACCAGTTCTGCTACCGACTCTTTCCGGCCACTTTTTAGTAGAACTAGTTACCTTTTTGGTCATAACTTGCTTAGTTTTCTAGATATCGACTTGATTCCTTTTGACTTGGATAGCTAAAGGCACTGGCTTTAACCACAATATTTTTTTTCTTGCGGCTAGAGCAAAAAATTTTTTTATCATTTTTCCAAAAAAAGCAAAGGGGGTAGCCCATGGTATTTTTTGAAGAAAAAAATTTTTGTCCCACTATTCGCAAAAAGAAAATTTCGTATTAAAGCCAATGCTGTTACCTATCCAACGCAGTAGAAATCAAGTCGATGGCTAAAAAAATAAGTAAGTTATGACCAAAAATGTAACCAGTTCTGCTACCGACTCTTTCCGGCCACTTTTTAGTAGAACTAGTTACCTTTTTGGTCATAACTTGCTTAGTTTTCTAGATATCGACTTGATTCCTTTTGACTTGGATAGCTAAAGGCACTGGCTTTAACCACAATATTTTTTTTCTTGCGGCTAGAGCAAAAAATTTTTTTATCATTTTTCCAAAAAAAGCAAAGGGGGTAGCCCATGGTATTTTTTGAAGAAAAAAATTTTTGTCCCACTATTCGCAAAAAGAAAATTTCGTATTAAAGCCAATGCTGTTACCTATCCAACGCAGTAGAAATCAAGTCGATGGCTAAAAAAATAAGTAAGTTATGACCAAAAATGTAACCAGTTCTGCTACCGACTCTTTCCGGCCACTTTTTAGTAGAACTAGTTACCTTTTTGGTCATAACTTGCTTAGTTTTCTAGATATCGACTTGATTCCTTTTGACTTGGATAGCTAAAGGCACTGGCTTTAACCACAATATTTTTTTTCTTGCGGCTAGAGCAAAAAATTTTTTTATCATTTTTCCAAAAAAAGCAAAGGGGGTAGCCCATGGTATTTTTTGAAGAAAAAAATTTTTGTCCCACTATTCGCAAAAAGAAAATTTCGTATTAAAGCCAATGCTGTTACCTATCCAACGCAGTAGAAATCAAGTCGATGGCTAAAAAAATAAGTAAGTTATGACCAAAAATGTAACCAGTTCTGCTACCGACTCTTTCCGGCCACTTTTTAGTAGAACTAGTTACCTTTTTGGTCATAACTTGCTTAGTTTTTTAGATATCGACTTGATTCCTTTTGACTTGGATAGTTAAGGGCACTGGCTTTAAATAAAATATTTTTTTTCTTGCGGCTAGAGCAAAAAATTTTTTTATCATTTTTCCAAAAAAAGCAAAGGGGGTAGCCCATGGTATTTTTTGAAGAAAAAAATTTTTGTCCCACTATTCGCAAAAAGAAAATTTCGTATTAAAGCCAATGCTGTTACCTATCCAACGCAGTAGAAATCAAGTCGATGGCTACAAAAATAAGTAAGTTATGACCAAAAATGTAACCAGTTCTGCTACCGACTCTTTCCGGCCACTTTTTAGTAGAACTAGTTACCTTTTTGGTCATAACTTGCTTAGTTTTCTAGATATCGACTTGATTCCTTTTGAATTGGATAGCTAAGGGCACTGGCTTTAACCACAATATTTTTTTTCTTGCGGCTAGAGCAAACAAATTTTTTATCATTTTTCCAAAAAAAGCAAAGGGGGTAGCCCATGGTATTTTTTGAAGAAAAAAATTTTTGTCCCACTATTCGCAAAAAGAAATTTCGTATTAAAGCCAATGCTGTTACCTATCCAACGCAGTAGAAATCAAGTCGATGGCTACAAAAATAAGTAAGTTATGACCAAAAATGTAACCAGTTCTGCTACCGACTCTTTCCGGCCACTTTTTAGTAGAACTAGTTACCTTTTTGGTCATAACTTGCTTAGTTTTCTAGATATCGACTTGATTCCTTTTGACTTGGATAGCTAAGGGCACTGGCTTTAACCACAATATTTTTTTTCTTGCGGCTAGAGCAAACAAATTTTTTATCATTTTTCCAAAAAAAGCAAAGGGGGTAGCCCATGGTATTTTTTGAAGAAAAAAATTTTTGTCCCACTATTCGCAAAAAGAAAATTTCGTATTAAAGCCAATGCTGTTACCTATCCAACGCAGTAGAAATCAAGTCGATGGCTACAAAAATAAGTAAGTTATGACCAAAAATGTAACCAGTTCTGCTACCGACTCTTTCCGGCCACTTTTTAGTAGAACTAGTTACCTTTTTGGTCATAACTTGCTTAGTTTTCTAGATATCGACTTGATTCCTTTTGACTTGGATAGCTAAGGGCACTGGCTTTAACCACAATATTTTTTTTCTTGCGGCTAGAGCAAAAAAATTTTTTATCATTTTTCCAAAAAAAGCAAAGGGGATAGCCCATGGTATTTTTTGAAGAAAAAAATTTTTGTCCCACTATTCGCAAAAAGAAATTTCGTATTAAAGCCAATGCTGTTACCTATCCAACGCAGTAGAAATCAAGTCGATGGCTACAAAAATAAGTAAGTTATGACCAAAAATGTAACCAGTTCTGCTACCGACTCTTTCCGGCCACTTTTTAGTAGAACTAGTTACCTTTTTGGCCATAACTTGCTTAGTTTTCTAGATATCGACTTGATTCCTTTTGACTTGGATAGCTAAGGGCACTGGCTTTAACCACAATATTTTTTTTCTTGCGGCTAGAGAAAAAAATTTTTTTATCATTTTTCCAAAAAAAGCAAAGGGGGTAGCCCATGGTATTTTTTGAAGAAAAAAATTTTTGTCCCACTATTCGCAAAAAGAAAATTTCGTATTAAAGCCAATGCTGTTACCTATCCAACGCAGTAGAAATCAAGTCGATGGCTACAAAAATAAGTAAGTTATGACCAAAAATGTAACCAGTTCTGCTACCGACTCTTTCCGGCCACTATTTAGTAGAACTAGTTACCTTTTTGGTCATAACTTGCTTAGTTTTCTAGATATCGACTTGATTCTTTTTGACTTGGATAGCTAAGGGCACTGGCTTTAACCACAATATTTTTTTTCTTGCGGCTAGAGCAAAAAATTTTTTTATCATTTTTCCAAAAAAAGCAAAGGGGGTAGCCCATGGTATTTTTTGAAGAAAAAAATTTTTGTCCCACTATTCGCAAAAAGAAAATTTCGTATTAAAGCCAATGTCGTTACCTATCCAACGCAGTAGAAATCAAGTCGATGTCTAGAAAAATAAGTAAGTTTTGACCAAAAATGTAACCAGTTCTGCTACCGACTCTTTCCGGCCACTTTTTAGTAGAACTAGTTACCTTTTTGGTCATAACTTGCTTAGTTTTCTAGATATCGACTTGATTCCTTTTGACTTGGATAGCTAAGGGCACTGGCTTTAACCACAATATTTTCTTTCTTGCGGCTAGAGCAAAAAATTTTTTATCATTTTTCCAAAAAAAGCAAAGGGGGTAGCCCATGGTATTTTTTGAAGAAAAAATTTTTGTCCCACTATTCGCAAAAAGAAAATTTCGTATTAAAGCCAATGCCGTTACCTATCCAACGCAGTAGAAATCAAGTCGATGGCTAAAAAAATAAGTAAGTTATGACCAAAAATGTAACCAGTTCTGCTACCGACTCTTTCCGGCCACTATTTAGTAGAACTAGTTACCTTTTTGGTCATAACTTGCTTAGTTTTCTAGATATCGACTGGATTCCTTTTGACTTGGATAGCTAAGGGCACTGGCTTTAACCACAATATTTTCTTTCTTGCGGCTAGAGCAAAAAATTTTTTATCATTTTTCCAAAAAAAGCAAAGGGGGTAGCCCATGGTATTTTTTGAAGAAAAAAATTTTTGTCCCACTATTCGCAAAAAGAAAATTTCGTATTAAAGCCAATGCCGTTACCTATCCAACGCAGTAGAAATCAAGTCGATATCTAGAAAAATAAGTAAGTTATGACCAAAAATGTAACCAGTTCTGCTACCGACTCTTTCCGGCCACTTTTTAGTAGAACTAGTTACCTTTTTGGTCATAACTTGCTTAGTTTTCTAGATATCGACTTGATTCCTTTTGACTTGGATAGCTAAGGGCACTGGCTTTAACCACAATATTTTCTTTCTTGCGGCTAGAGCAAAAAATTTTTTATCATTTTTCCAAAAAAAGCAAAGGGGGTAGCCCATGGTATTTTTTGAAGAAAAAAATTTTTGTCCCACTATTCGCAAAAAGAAAATTTCGTATTAAAGCCAATGCTGTTACCTATCCAACGCAGTAGAAATCAAGTCGATGGCTACAAAAATACGTAAGTTATGACCAAAAATGTAACCAGTTCTGCTACCGACTCTTTCCGGCCACTTTTTAGTAGAACTAGTTACCTTTTTGGTCATAACTTGCTTAGTTTTCTAGATATCGACTTGATTCCTTTTGACTTGGATAGCTAAGGATACTGGCTTTAACCACAATATTTTCTTTCTTGCGGCTAGAGCAAAAAATTTTTTATCATTTTTCCAAAAAAAGCAAAGGGGGTAGCCCATGGTATTTTTTGAAGAAAAAATTTTTGTCCCACTATTCGCAAAAAGAAAATTTCGTATTAAAGCCAATGCCGTTACCTATCCAACGCAGTAGAAATCAAGTCGATGGCTAAAAAAATAAGTAAGTTATGACCAAAAATGTAACCAGTTCTGCTACCGACTCTTTCCGGCCACTATTTAGTAGAACTAGTTACCTTTTTAGTCATAACTTGCTTAGTTTTCTAGATATCGACTGGATTCCTTTTGACTTGGATAGCTAAGGGCACTGGCTTTAACCACAACATTTTCTTTCTTGCGGCTAGAGCAAAAAATTTTTTATCATTTTTCCAAAAAAAGCAAAGGGGGTAGCCCATGGTATTTTTTGAAGAAAAAAATTTTTGTCCCACTATTCGCAAAAAGAAAATTTCGTATTAAAGCCAATGCTGTTACCTATCCAACGCAGTAGAAATCAAGTCGATGGCTAAAAAAATAAGTAAGTTATGACCAAAAATGTAACCAGTTCTGATACCGACTCTTTCCGGCCACTTTTTAGTAGAACTAGTTACCTTTTTGGTCATAACTTGCTTAGTTTTCTAGATATCGACTTGATTCCTTTCGACTTGGATAGCTAAGGGCACTGGCTTTAAATAAAATATTTTTTTTCTTGCGGCTAGAGCAAAAAATTTTTTTATCATTTTTCCAAAAAAAGCAAAGGGGGTAGCCCATGGTATTTTTTGAAGAAAAAAATTTTTGTCCCACTATTCGCAAAAAGAAAATTTCGTATTAAAGCCAATGCTGTTACCTATCCAACGCAGTAGAAATCAAGTCGATGGCTAAAAAAATAAGTAAGTTATGACCAAAAATGTAACCAGTTCTGCTACCGACTCTTTCCGGCCACTTTTTAGTAGAACTAGTTACCTTTTTGGTCATAACTTGCTTAGTTTTCTAGATATCGACTTGATTCCTTTCGACTTGGATAGCTAAGGGCACTGGCTTTAACCACAATATTTTTTTTCTTGCGGCTAGAGCAAAAAAATTTTTTATCATTTTTCCAAAAAAAGCAAAGGGGGTAGCCCATGGTATTTTTTGAAGAAAAAAATTTTTGTCCTACTATTCGCAAAAAGAAAATTTCGTATTAAAGCCAATGCTGTTACCTATCCAACGCAGTAGAAATCAAGTCGATGGCTACAAAAATACGTAAGTTATGACCAAAAATTTAACCAGTTCTGCTACCGACTCTTTCCGGCCACTTTTTAGTAGAACTAGTTACCTTTTTGGTCATAACTTGCTTAGTTTTCTAGATATCGACTTGATTCCTTTTGACTTGGATAGCTAAGGGCACTGGCTTTAACCACAATATATTTTTTCTTGCGGCTAGAGCAAAAAAATTTTTTATCATTTTTCCAAAAAAAGCAAAGGGGGTAGCCCATGGTATTTTTTGAAGAAAAAAATTTTTGTCCCACTATTCGCAAAAAGAAAATTTCGTATTAAAGCCAATGCTGTTACCTATCCAACGCAGTAGAAATCAAGTCGATGGCTACAAAAATACGTAAGTTATGACCAAAAATGTAACCAGTTCTGCTACCGACTCTTTCCGGCCACTTTTTAGTAGAACTAGTTACCTTTTTGGTCATAACTTGCTTAGTTTTCTAGATATCGACTTGATTCCTTTTGACTTGGATAGTTAAGGGCACTGGCTTTAAATAAAATATTTTTTTTCTTGCGGCTAGAGCAAAAAAATTTTTTATCATTTTTCCAAAAAAAGCAAAGGGGGTAGCCCATGGTATTTTTTGAAGAAAAAAATTTTTGTCCCACTATTCGCAAAAAGAAAATTTCGTATTAAAGCCAATGCTGTTACCTATCCAACGCAGTAGAAATCAAGTCGATGGCTACAAAAATACGTAAGTTATGACCAAAAATGTAACCAGTTCTGCTACCGACTCTTTCCGGCCACTTTTTAGTAGAACTAGTTACCTTTTTGGTCATAACTTGCTTAGTTTTCTAGATATCGACTTGATTCCTTTTGACTTGGATAGCTAAGGGCACTGGCTTTAACCACAATATTTTTTTTCTTGCGGCTACAGCAAAAAATTTTTTTATCATTTTTCCAAAAAAAGCAAAGGGGGTAGCCCATGGTATTTTTTGAAGAAAACAATTTTTGTCCCACTATTCGCAAAAAGAAAATTTCGTATTAAAGCCAATGCTGTTACCTATCCAACGCAGTAGAAATCAAGTCGATGGCTAAAAAAATAAGTAAGTTATGACCAAAAATGTAACCAGTTCTGCTACCGACTCTTTCCGGCCACTTTTTAGTAGAACTAGTTACCTTTTTCGTCATAACTTGCTTAGTTTTCTAGATATCGACTTGATTCCTTTTGACTTGGATAGCTAAGGGCACTGGCTTTAACCACAATATTTTTTTTCTTGCGGCTAGAGCAAAAAATTTTTTTATCATTTTTCCAAAAAAAGCAAAGGGGGTAGCCCATGGTATTTTTTGAAGAAAAAAATTTTTGTCCCACTATTCGCAAAAAGAAAATTTCGTATTAAAGCCAATGCCGTTACCTATCCAACGCAGTAGAAATCAAGTCGATGGCTACAAAAATACGTAAGTTATGACCAAAAATGTAACCAGTTCTGCTACCGACTCTTTCCGGCCACTTTTTAGTAGAACTAGTTACCTTTTTGGTCATAACTTGCTTAGTTTTCTAGATATCGACTTGATTCCTTTTGACTTGGATAGCTAAGGGCACTGGCTTTAACCACAATATTTTTTTTCTTGCGGCTACAGCAAAAAATTTTTTTATCATTTTTCCAAAAAAAGCAAAGGGGGTAGCCCATGGTATTTTTTGAAGAAAACAATTTTTGTCCCACTATTCGCAAAAAGAAAATTTCGTATTAAAGCCAATGCTGTTACCTATCCAACGCAGTAGAAATCAAGTCGATGGCTACAAAAATACGTAAGTTATGACCAAAAATGTAACCAGTTCTGCTACCGACTCTTTCCGGCCACTTTTTAGTAGAACTAGTTACCTTTTTCGTCATAACTTGCTTAGTTTTCTAGATATCGACTTGATTCCTTTTGACTTGGATAGCTAAGGGCACTGGCTTTAACCACAATATTTTTTTTCTTGCGGCTAGAGCAAAAAATTTTTTTATCATTTTTCCAAAAAAAGCAAAGGGGGTAGCCCATGGTATTTTTTGAAGAAAAAAATTTTTGTCCCACTATTCGCAAAAAGAAAATTTCGTATTAAAGCCAATGCCGTTACCTATCCAACGCAGTAGAAATCAAGTCGATGGCTACAAAAATACGTAAGTTATGACCAAAAATGTAACCAGTTCTGCTACCGACTCTTTCCGGCCACTTTTTAGTAGAACTAGTTACCTTTTTGGTCATAACTTGCTTAGTTTTCTAGATATCGACTTGATTCCTTTTGACTTGGATAGCTAAGGGCACTGGCTTTAACCACAATATTTTTTTTCTTGCGGCTACAGCAAAAAATTTTTTTATCATTTTTCCAAAAAAAGCAAAGGGGGTAGCCCATGGTATTTTTTGAAGAAAACAATTTTTGTCCCACTATTCGCAAAAAGAAAATTTCGTATTAAAGCCAATGCTGTTACCTATCCAACGCAGTAGAAATCAAGTCGATGGCTACAAAAATACGTAAGTTATGACCAAAAATGTAACCAGTTCTGCTACCGACTCTTTCCGGCCACTTTTTAGTAGAACTAGTTACCTTTTTGGTCATAACTTGCTTAGTTTTCTAGATATCGACTTGATTCCTTTTGACTTGGATAGCTAAGGGCACTGGCTTTAACCACAATATTTTTTTTCTTGCGGCTACAGCAAAAAATTTTTTTATCATTTTTCCAAAAAAAGCAAAGGGGGTAGCCCATGGTATTTTTTGAAGAAAACAATTTTTGTCCCACTATTCGCAAAAAGAAAATTTCGTATTAAAGCCAATGCTGTTACCTATCCAACGCAGTAGAAATCAAGTCGATGGCTACAAAAATACGTAAGTTATGACCAAAAATGTAACCAGTTCTGCTACCGACTCTTTCCGGCCACTTTTTAGTAGAACTAGTTACCTTTTTGGTCATAACTTGCTTAGTTTTCTAGATATCGACTTGATTCCTTTTGACTTGGATAGCTAAGGGCACTGGCTTTAACCACAATATTTTTTTTCTTGCGGCTACAGCAAAAAATTTTTTTATCATTTTTCCAAAAAAAGCAAAGGGGGTAGCCCATGGTATTTTTTGAAGAAAACAATTTTTGTCCCACTATTCGCAAAAAGAAAATTTCGTATTAAAGCCAATGCTGTTACCTATCCAACGCAGTAGAAATCAAGTCGATGGCTAAAAAAAATACGTAAGTTATGACCAAAAATGTAACCAGTTCTGCTAACGACTCTTTCCGGCCACTTTTTAGTAGAACTAGTTACCTTTTTGGTCATAACTTGCTTAGTTTTCTAGATATCGACTTGATTCCTTTTGACTTGGATAGCTAAGGGCACTGGCTTTAACCACAATATTTTTTTTCTTGCGGCTACAGCAAAAAATTTTTTTATCATTTTTCCAAAAAAAGCAAAGGGGGTAGCCCATGGTATTTTTTGAAGAAAACAATTTTTGTCCCACTATTCGCAAAAAGAAAATTTCGTATTAAAGCCAATGCTGTTACCTATCCAACGCAGTAGAAATCAAGTCGATGGCTACAAAAATACGTAAGTTATGACCAAAAATGTAACCAGTTCTGCTACCGACTCTTTCCGGCCACTTTTTAGTAGAACTAGTTACCTTTTTGGTCATAACTTGCTTAGTTTTCTAGATACCGACTTGATTCTTTTTGACTTGGATAGCTAAGGGCACTGGCTTTAACCACAAAATTTTTTTTTTGCGGCTAGAGCAAAAAATTTTTTTATCATTTTTTTCAAAAAAAGCAAAGGGGGTAGCCCATGATATTTTTTGAAGAAAAAAATTTTTGTCCCACTATTCGCAAAAAGAAAATTTCGTATTAAAGCCAATGCCGTTACCTATCCAACGCAGTAGAAATCAAGTCGATGGCTAAAAAAATAAGTAAGTTATGACCAAAAATGTAACCAGTTCTGCTACCGACTCTTTCCGGCCACTTTTTAGTAGAACTAGTTACCTTTTTGGTCATAACTTGCTTAGTTTTCTAGATATCGACTTGATTCCTTTTGACTTGGATAGCTAAGGGCACTGGCTTTAACCACAATATTTTTTTTTTGCGGCTAGAGCAAAAAATTTTTTTATCATTTTTCCAAAAAAAGCAAAGGGGGTAGCCCATGGTATTTTTTGAAGAAAAAAATTTTTGTCCCACTATTCGCAAAAAGAAAATTTCGTATTAAAGCCAATGCCGTTACCTATCCAACGCAGTAGAAATCAAGTCGATGGCTAAAAAATAAGTAAGTTATGACCAAAAATGTAACCAGTTCTGCTACCGACTCTTTCCGGCCACTTTTTAGTAGAACTAGTTACCTTTTTGGTCATAACTTGCTTAGTTTTCTAGATATCGACTTGATTCCTTTTGACTTGGATAGCTAAGGGCACTGGCTTTAACCACAATATTTTTTTTTTGCGGCTAGAGCAAAAAATTTTTTTATCATTTTTCCAAAAAAAGCAAAGGGGGTAGCCCATGGTATTTTTTGAAGAAAAAAATTTTTGTCCCACTATTCGCAAAAAGAAAATTTCGTATTAAAGCCAATGCCGTTACCTATCCAACGCAGTAGAAATCAAGTCGATGGCTAAAAAAATAAGTAAGTTATGACCAAAAATGTAACCAGTTCTGCTACCGACTCTTTCCGGCCACTTTTTAGTAGAACTAGTTACCTTTTTCGTCATAACTTGCTTAGTTTTCTAGATATCGACTTGATTCCTTTTGACTTGGATAGCTAAGGGCACTGGCTTTAACCACAATATTTTTTTTTGCGGCTAGAGCAAAAAAATTTTTTATCATTTTTCCAAAAAAAGCAAAGGGGGTAGCCCATGGTATTTTTTGAAGAAAAAAATTTTTGTCCCACTATTCGCAAAAAGAAAATTTCGTATTAAAGCCAATGCTGTTACCTATACAACGCAGTAAAAATCAAGTCGATGGCTACAAAAATACGTAAGTTATGACCAAAAATGTAACCAGTTCTGCTACCGACTCTTTCCGGCCACTTTTTAGTAGAACTAGTTACCTTTTTCGTCATAACTTGCTTAGTTTTCTAGATATCGACTTGATTCCTTTTGACTTGGATAGCTAAGGACACTGGCTTTAAATAAAATATTTTTTTTCTTGCGGCTAGAGCAAAAAAATTTTTTATCATTTTTCCAAAAAAAGCAAAGGGGGTAGCCCATGGTATTTTTTGAAGAAAAAAATTTTTGTCCCACTATTCGCAAAAAGAAAATTTCGTATTAAAGCCAATGCTGTTACCTATCCAACGCAGTAGAAATCAAGTCGATGGCTAAAAAAATAAGTAAGTTATGACCAAAAATGTAACCAGTTCTGCTACCGACTCTTTCCGGCCACTTTTTAGTAGAACTAGTTACCTTTTTCGTCATAACTTGCTTAGTTTTCTAGATATCGACTTGATTCCTTTTGACTTGGATAGCTAAGGGCACTGGCCTTAACCACAATATTTTTTTTCTTGCGGCTAGAGCAAAAAATTTTTGTATCATTTTTCCAAAAAAAGCAAAGGGGGTAGCCCATGGTATTTTTTGAAGAAAAAAATTTTTGTCCCACTATTCGCAAAAAGAAAATTACGTATTAAGGCCAATGCTGTTACCTATCCAACGCAGTAGAAATCAAGTCGATGGCTACAAAAATACGTAAGTTATGACCAAAAATGTAACCAGTTCTGCTACCGACTCTTTCCGGCTACTTTTTAGTAGAACTAGTTACCTTTTTGGTCATAACTTGCTTAGTTTTCTAGATATCGACTTGATTCCTTTTGACTTGGATAGCTAAGGGCACTGGCTTTAACCACAATATTTTTTTCTTGCGGCTAGAGCAAAAAATTTTTTTATCATTTTTCCAAAAAAAGCAAAGGGGGTAGCCCATGGTATTTTTTGAAGAAAAAAATTTTTGTCCCACTATTCGCAAAAAGAAAATTTCGTATTAAAGCCAATGCTGTTACCTATACAACGCAGTAGAAATCAAGTCGATGGCTAAAAAAATAAGTAAGTTATGACCAAAAATGTAACCAGTTCTGCTACCGACTCTTTCCGGCCACTTTTTAGTAGAACTAGTTACCTTTTTGGTCATAACTTGCTTAGTTTTCTAGATATCGACTTGATTCCTTTTGACTTGGATAGCTAAGGGCACTGGCTTTAATCACAATATTTTTTTTCTTGCGGCTAGAGCAAAAAAATTTTTTATCATTTTTCCAAAAAAAGCAAAGGGGGTAGCCCATGGTATTTTTTGAAGAAAAAAATTTTTGTCCCACTATTCGCAAAAAGAAAATTTTGTATTAAAGCCAATGCTGTTACCTATCCAACGCAGTAGAAATCAAGTCGATGGCTACAAAAATACGTAAGTTATGACCAAAAATGTAACCAGTTCTGCTACCGACTCTTTCCGGCCACTTTTTAGTAGAACTAGTTACCTTTCTGGTCATAACTTGCTTAGTTTTCTAGATATCGACTTGATTCCTTTTGACTTGGATAGTTAAGGGCACTGGCTTTAACCACAATATTTTTTTTCTTGCGGCTAGAGCAAAAAATTTTTTTATCATTTTTCCAAAAAAAGCAAAGGGGGTAGCCCATGGTATTTTTTGAAGAAAAAAATTTTTGTCCCACTATTCGCAAAAAGAAAATTTCGTATTAAAGCCAATGCTGTTACCTATCCAACGCAGTAGAAATCAAGTCGATGGCTACAAAAATACGTAAGTTATGACCAAAAATGTAACCAGTTCTGCTACCGACTCTTTCCGGCCACTTTTTAGTAGAACTAGTTACCTTTTTCGTCATAACTTGCTTAGTTTTCTAGATATCGACTTGATTCCTTTTGACTTGGATAGCTAAGGGCACTGGCTTTAACCACAATATTTTTTTTCTTGCGGCTAGAGCAAAAAAATTTTTTATCATTTTTCCAAAAAAAGCAAAGGGGGTAGCCCATGGTATTTTTTGAAGAAAAAAATTTTTGTCCCACTATTCGCAAAAAGAAAATTTCGTAATAAAGCCAATGCTGTTACCTATCCAACGCAGTAGAAATCAAGTCGATGGCTACAAAAATACGTAAGTTATGACCAAAAATGTAACCAGTTCTGCTACCGACTCTTTCCGGCCACTTTTTAGTAGAACTAGTTACCTTTTTCGTCATAACTTGCTTAGTTTTTTAGATATCGACTTGATTCCTTTTGACTTGGATAGCTAAGGGCACTGGCCTTAACCACAATATTTTTTTTCTTGCGGCTAGAGCAAAAAATTTTTGTATCATTTTTCCAAAAAAAGCAAAGGGGGTAGCCCATGGTATTTTTTGAAGAAAAAAATTTTTGTCCCACTATTCGCAAAAAGAAAATTACGTATTAAGGCCAATGCTGTTACCTATCCAACGCAGTAGAAATCAAGTCGATGGCTAAAAAATAAGTAAGTTATGACCAAAAATGTAACCAGTTCTGCTACCGACTCTTTCCGGCCACTTTTTAGTAGAACTAGTTACCTTTTTGGTCATAACTTGCTTAGTTTTCTAGATATCGACTTGATTCCTTTTGACTTGGATAGCTAAGGGCACTGGCTTTAACCACAATATTTTTTTTTTGCGGCTAGAGCAAAAAATTTTTTTATCATTTTTCCAAAAAAAGCAAAGGGGGTAGCCCATGGTATTTTTTGAAGAAAAAAATTTTTGTCCCACTATTCGCAAAAAGAAAATTTCGTATTAAAGCCAATGCCGTTACCTATCCAACGCAGTAGAAATCAAGTCGATGGCTAAAAAAATAAGTAAGTTATGACCAAAAATGTAACCAGTTCTGCTACCGACTCTTTCCGGCCACTTTTTAGTAGAACTAGTTACCTTTTTCGTCATAACTTGCTTAGTTTTCTAGATATCGACTTGATTCCTTTTGACTTGGATAGCTAAGGGCACTGGCTTTAACCACAATATTTTTTTTTGCGGCTAGAGCAAAAAAATTTTTTATCATTTTTCCAAAAAAAGCAAAGGGGGTAGCCCATGGTATTTTTTGAAGAAAAAAATTTTTGTCCCACTATTCGCAAAAAGAAAATTTCGTATTAAAGCCAATGCTGTTACCTATACAACGCAGTAAAAATCAAGTCGATGGCTACAAAAATACGTAAGTTATGACCAAAAATGTAACCAGTTCTGCTACCGACTCTTTCCGGCCACTTTTTAGTAGAACTAGTTACCTTTTTCGTCATAACTTGCTTAGTTTTCTAGATATCGACTTGATTCCTTTTGACTTGGATAGCTAAGGACACTGGCTTTAAATAAAATATTTTTTTTCTTGCGGCTAGAGCAAAAAAATTTTTTATCATTTTTCCAAAAAAAGCAAAGGGGGTAGCCCATGGTATTTTTTGAAGAAAAAAATTTTTGTCCCACTATTCGCAAAAAGAAAATTTCGTATTAAAGCCAATGCTGTTACCTATCCAACGCAGTAGAAATCAAGTCGATGGCTAAAAAAATAAGTAAGTTATGACCAAAAATGTAACCAGTTCTGCTACCGACTCTTTCCGGCCACTTTTTAGTAGAACTAGTTACCTTTTTCGTCATAACTTGCTTAGTTTTCTAGATATAGACTTGATTCCTTTTGACTTGGATAGCTAAGGGCACTGGCTTTAAATAAAATATTTTTTTTCTTGCGGGTAGAGCAAAAAATTTTTGTATCATTTTTCCAAAAAAAGCAAAGGGGGTAGCCCATGGTATTTTTTGAAGAAAAAAATTTTTGTCCCACTATTCGCAAAAAGAAAATTACGTATTAAGGCCAATGCTGTTACCTATCCAACGCAGTAGAAATCAAGTCGATGGCTACAAAAATACGTAAGTTATGACCAAAAATGTAACCAGTTCTGCTACCGACTCTTTCCGGCTACTTTTTAGTAGAACTAGTTACCTTTTTGGTCATAACTTGCTTAGTTTTCTAGATATCGACTTGATTCCTTTTGACTTGGATAGCTAAGGGCACTGGCTTTAACCACAATATTTTTTTCTTGCGGCTAGAGCAAAAAATTTTTTTATCATTTTTCCAAAAAAAGCAAAGGGGGTAGCCCATGGTATTTTTTGAAGAAAAAAATTTTTGTCCCACTATTCGCAAAAAGAAAATTTCGTATTAAAGCCAATGCTGTTACCTATACAACGCAGTAGAAATCAAGTCGATGGCTAAAAAAATAAGTAAGTTATGACCAAAAATGTAACCAGTTCTGCTACCGACTCTTTCCGGCCACTTTTTAGTAGAACTAGTTACCTTTTTGGTCATAACTTGCTTAGTTTTCTAGATATCGACTTGATTCCTTTTGACTTGGATAGCTAAGGGCACTGGCTTTAATCACAATATTTTTTTTCTTGCGGCTAGAGCAAAAAAATTTTTTATCATTTTTCCAAAAAAAGCAAAGGGGGTAGCCCATGGTATTTTTTGAAGAAAAAAATTTTTGTCCCACTATTCGCAAAAAGAAAATTTTGTATTAAAGCCAATGCTGTTACCTATCCAACGCAGTAGAAATCAAGTCGATGGCTACAAAAATACGTAAGTTATGACCAAAAATGTAACCAGTTCTGCTACCGACTCTTTCCGGCCACTTTTTAGTAGAACTAGTTACCTTTTTGGTCATAACTTGCTTAGTTTTCTAGATATCGACTTGATTCCTTTTGACTTGGATAGTTAAGGGCACTGGCTTTAACCACAATATTTTTTTTCTTGCGGCTAGAGCAAAAAATTTTTTTATCATTTTTCCAAAAAAAGCAAAGGGGGTAGCCCATGGTATTTTTTGAAGAAAAAAATTTTTGTCCCACTATTCGCAAAAAGAAAATTTCGTATTAAAGCCAATGCTGTTACCTATCCAACGCAGTAGAAATCAAGTCGATGGCTACAAAAATACGTAAGTTATGACCAAAAATGTAACCAGTTCTGCTACCGACTCTTTCCGGCCACTTTTTAGTAGAACTAGTTACCTTTTTCGTCATAACTTGCTTAGTTTTCTAGATATCGACTTGATTCCGTTTGACTTGGATAGCTAAGGGCACTGGCTTTAACCACAATATTTTTTTTTGCGGCTAGAGCAAAAAAATTTTTTATCATTTTTCCAAAAAAAGCAAAGGGGGTAGCCCATGGTATTTTTTGAAGAAAAAAATTTTTGTCCCACTATTCGCAAAAAGAAAATTTCGTATTAAAGCCAATGCTGTTACCTATCCAACGCAGTAGAAATCAAGTCGATGGCTAAAAAAATAAGTAAGTTTTGACCAAAAATGTAACCAGTTCTGCTTCCGACTCTTTCCGGCCACTTTTTAGTAGAACTAGTTACCTTTTTGGTCATAACTTGCTTAGTTTTCTAGATATCGACTTGATTCCTTTCGACTTGGATAGCTAAGGGCACTGGCTTTAACCACAATATTTTCTTTCTTGCGGCTAGAGCAAAAAATTTTTTATCATTTTTCCAAAAAAAAGCAAAGGGGGTAGCCCATGGTATTTTTTGAAGAAAAAAATTTTTGTCCCACTATTCGCAAAAAAAAAATTTCGTATTAAAGCCAATGCTGTTACCTATCCAACGCAGTAGAAATCAAGTCGATGGCTAAAAAAATAAGTAAGTTATGACCAAAAATGTAACCAGTTCTGCTACCGACTCTTTCCGGCCACTTTTTAGTAGAACTAGTTACCTTTTTGGTCATAACTTGCTTAGTTTTCTAGATATCGACTTGATTCCTTTTGACTTGGATAGCTAAGGGCACTGGCTTTAACCACAATATTTTTTTTTGCGGCTAGAGCAAAAAAATTTTTTATCATTTTTCCAAAAAAAGCAAAGGGGGTAGCCCATGGTATTTTTTGAAGAAAAAAATTTTTGTCCCACTATTCGCAAAAAGAAAATTTCGTATAAAAGCCAATGCTGTTACCTATACAACGCAGTAAAAATCAAGTCGATGGCTACAAAAATACGTAAGTTATGACCAAAAATGTAACCAGTTCTGCTACCGACTCTTTCCGGCCACTTTTTAGTAGAACTAGTTACCTTTTTCGTCATAACTTGCTTAGTTTTCTAGATATCGACTTGATTCCTTTTGACTTGGATAGCTAAGGGCACTGGCTTTAACCACAATATTTTTTTTTTGCGGCTAGAGCAAAAAAATTTTTTATCATTTTTCCAAAAAAAGCAAAGGGGGTAGCCCATGGTATTTTTTGAAGAAAAAAATTTTTGTCCCACTATTCGCAAAAAGAAAATTTCGTATTAAAGCCAATGCTGTTACCTATCCAACGCAGTAGAAATCAAGTCGATGGCTAAAAAAATAAGTAAATTATGACCAAAAATGTAACCAGTTCTGCTACCGACTCTTTCCGGCCACTTTTTAGTAGAACTAGTTACCTTTTTCGTCATAACTTGCTTAGTTTTCTAGATATCGACTTGATTCCTTTTGACTTGGATAGCTAAGGGCACTGGCCTTAACAACAATATTTTTTTTCTTGCGGCTAGAGCAAAAAATTTTTGTATCATTTTTCCAAAAAAAGCAAAGGGGGTAGCCCATGGTATTTTTTGAAGAAAAAAATTTTTGTCCCACTATTCGCAAAAAGAAAATTTTGTATTAAAGCCAATGCTGTTACCTATCCAACGCAGTAGAAATCAAGTCGATGGCTACAAAAATACGTAAGTTATGACCAAAAATGTAACCAGTTCTGCTTCCGACTCTTTCCGGCCACTTTTTAGTAGAACTAGTTACCTTTTTGGTCATAACTTGCTTAGTTTTCTAGATATCGACTTGATTCCTTTTGACTTGGATAGTTAAGGGCACTGGCTTTAAATAAAATATTTTTTTTCTTGCGGCTAGAGCAAAAAAATTTTTTATCATTTTTCCAAAAAAAGCAAAGGGGGTAGCCCATGGTATTTTTTGAAGAAAAAAATTTTTGTCCCACTATTCGCAAAAAGAAAATTTCGTATTAAAGCCAATGCTGTTACCTATCCAACGCAGTAGAAATCAAGTCGATGGCTAAAAAAATAAGTAAATTATGACCAAAAATGTAACCAGTTCTGCTACCGACTCTTTCCGGCCACTTTTTAGTAGAACTAGTTACCTTTTTCGTCATAACTTGCTTAGTTTTCTAGATATCGACTTGATTCCTTTTGACTTGGATAGCTAAGGGCACTGGCCTTAACCACAATATTTTTTTTCTTGCGGCTAGAGCAAAAAATTTTTGTATCATTTTTCCAAAAAAAGCAAAGGGGGTAGCCCATGGTATTTTTTGAAGAAAAAAATTTTTGTCCCACTATTCGCAAAAAGAAAATTTTGTATTAAAGCCAATGCTGTTACCTATCCAACGCAGTAGAAATCAAGTCGATGGCTACAAAAATACGTAAGTTATGACCAAAAATGTAACCAGTTCTGCTTCCGACTCTTTCCGGCCACTTTTTAGTAGAACTAGTTACCTTTTTGGTCATAACTTGCTTAGTTTTCTAGATATCGACTTGATTCCTTTTGACTTGGATAGTTAAGGGCACTGGCTTTAAATAAAATATTTTTTTTCTTGCGGCTAGAGCAAAAAAATTTTTTATCATTTTTCCAAAAAAAGCAAAGGGGGTAGCCCATGGTATTTTTTGAAGAAAAAAATTTTTGTCCCACTATTCGCAAAAAGAAAATTTCGTATTAAAGCCAATGCTGTTACCTATCCAACGCAGTAGAAATCAAGTCGATGGCTAAAAAAATAAGTAAGTTTTGACCAAAAATGTAACCAGTTCTGCTTCCGACTCTTTCCGGCCACTTTTTAGTAGAACTAGTTACCTTTTTGGTCATAACTTGCTTAGTTTTCTAGATATCGACTTGATTCCTTTTGACTTGGATAGCTAAGGGCACTGGCTTTAACCACAATATTTTTTTTCTTGCGGCTAGAGCAAAAAAATTTTTTATCATTTTTCCAAAAAAAGCAAAGGGGGTAGCCCATGGTATTTTTTGAAGAAAAAAATTTTTGTCCCACTATTCGCAAAAAGAAAATTTCGTATTAAAGCCAATGCTGTTACCTATCCAACGCAGTAGAAATCAAGTCGATGGCTACAAAAATACGTAAGTTATGACCAAAAATGTAACCAGTTCTGCTACCGACTCTTTCCGGCCACTTTTTAGTAGAACTAGTTACCTTTTTCGTCATAACTTGCTTAGTTTTCTAGATATCGACTTGATTCCTTTTGACTTGGATAGCTAAGGGCACTGGCTTTAACCACAATATTTTTTTTCTTGCGGCTAGAGCAAAAAAATTTTTTATCATTTTTCCAAAAAAAGCAAAGGGGGTAGCCCATGGTATTTTTTGAAGAAAAAAATTTTTGTCCCACTATTCGCAAAAAGAAAATTTCGTATTAAAGCCAATGCTGTTACCTATCCAACGCAGTAGAAATCAAGTCGATGGCTACAAAAATACGTAAGTTATGACCAAAAATGTAACCAGTTCTGCTACCGACTCTTTCCGGCCACTTTTTAGTAGAACTAGTTACTTTTTTCGTCATAACTTGCTTAGTTTTCTAGATATCGACTTGATTCCTTTTGACTTGGATAGCTAAGGGCACTGGCTTTAACCACAATATTTTTTTTCTTGCGGCTAGAGCAAAAAAATTTTTTATCATTTTTCCAAAAAAAGCAAAGGGGGTAGCCCATGGTATTTTTTGAAGAAAAAAATTTTTGTCCCACTATTCGCAAAAAGAAAATTTCGTATTAAAGCCAATGCTGTTACCTATCCAACGCAGTAGAAATCAAGTCGATGTCTAAAAAAATAAGTAAGTTTTGACCAAAAATGTAACCAGTTCTGCTTCCGACTCTTTCCGGCCACTTTTTAGTAGAACTAGTTACCTTTTTGGTCATAACTTGCTTAGTTTTCTAGATATCGACTTGATTCCTTTCGACTTGGATAGCTAAGGGCACTGGCTTTAACCACAATATTTTCTTTCTTGCGGCTAGAGCAAAAAATTTTTTATCATTTTTCCAAAAAAAAGCAAAGGGGGTAGCCCATGGTATTTTTTGAAGAAAAAAATTTTTGTCCCACTATTCGCAAAAATAAAATTTCGTATTAAAGCCAATGCTGTTACCTATCCAACGCAGTAGAAATGAAGTCGATATCTAAAAAAATAAGTAAGTTATGACTAAAAATGTAACCAGTTCTGCTAACGACTCTTTCCGGCCACTTTTTAGTAGAACTAGTTACCTTTTTGGTCATAACTTGCTTAGTTTTCTAGATATCGACTTGATTCCTTTTGACTTGGATAGCTAAGGACACTGGCTTTAACCACAATATTTTTTTTTCTTGCGGCTAGAGCAAAAAATTTTTTTATCATTTTTCCAAAAAAAGCAAAGGGGGTAGCCCATGGTATTTTTTGAAGAAAAAAATTTTTGTCCCACTATTCGCAAAAAGAAAATTTCGTATTAAAGCCAATGCTGTTACCTATCCAACGCAGTAGAAATCAAGTCGATGGCTACAAAAATACGTAAGTTATGACCAAAAATGTAACCAGTTCTGCTACCGACTCTTTCCGGCCACTTTTTAGTAGAACTAGTTACCTTTTTCGTCATAACTTGCTTAGTTTTCTAGATATCGACTTGATTCCTTTTGACTTGGATAGCTAAGGGCACTGGCTTTAACAACAATATTTTTTTTTGCGGCTAGAGCAAAAAAATTTTTTATCATTTTTCCAAAAAAAGCAAAGGGGGTAGCCCATGGTATTTTTTGAAGAAAAAAATTTTTGTCCCACTATTCGCAAAAAGAAAATTTCGTATTAAAGCCAATGCTGTTACCTATCCAACGCAGTAGAAATCAAGTCGATGGCTAAAAAAATAAGTAAGTTTTGACCAAAAATGTAACCAGTTCTGCTTCCGACTCTTTCCGGCCACTTTTTAGTAGAACTAGTTACCTTTTTGGTCATAACTTGCTTAGTTTTCTAGATATCGACTTGATTCCTTTCGACTTGGATAGCTAAGGGCACTGGCTTTAACCACAATATTTTCTTTCTTGCGGCTAGAGCAAAAAATTTTTTATCATTTTTCCAAAAAAAAGCAAAGGGGGTAGCCCATGGTATTTTTTGAAGAAAAAAATTTTTGTCCCACTATTCGCAAAAATAAAATTTCGTATTAAAGCCAATGCTGTTACCTATCCAACGCAGTAGAAATGAAGTCGATATCTAAAAAAATAAGTAAGTTATGACTAAAAATGTAACCAGTTCTGCTAACGACTCTTTCCGGCCACTTTTTAGTAGAACTAGTTACCTTTTTGGTCATAACTTGCTTAGTTTTCTAGATATCGACTTGATTCCTTTTGACTTGGATAGCTAAGGACACTGGCTTTAACCACAATATTTTTTATCTTGCGGCTAGAGCAAAAAATTTTTTTATCATTTTTCCAAAAAAAAGCAAAGGGGGTAGCCCATGGTATTTTTTGAAGAAAAAAATTTTTGTCCCACTATTCGCAAAAAGAAAATTTCGTATTAAAGCCAATGCTGTTACCTATCCAACGCAGTAGAAATCAAGTCGATGGCTAAAAAAATAAGTAAGTTATGACCAAAAATGTAACCAGTTCTGCTACCGACTATTTCCGGCCACTTTTTAGTAGAACTAGTTACCTTTTTGGCCATAACTTGCTTAGTTTTCTAGATATCGACTTGATTCCTTTTGACTTGGATAGCTAAGGACACTGGCTTTAACCACATAATTTTTTTTCTTGCGGCTAGAGCAAAAAATTTTTTTATCATTTTTCCAAAAAAAGCAAAGGGGGTAGCCCATGGTATTTTTTGAAGAAAAAAATTTTTGTCCCACTATTCGCAAAAAGAAAATTTCGTATTAAAGCCAATGCTGTTACCTATCCAACGCAGTAGAAATGAAGTCGATATCTAAAAAAATAAGTAAGTTATGACTAAAAATGTAACCAGTTCTGCTAACGACTCTTTCCGGCCACTTTTTAGTAGAACTAGTTACCTTTTTGGTCATAACTTGCTTAGTTTTCTAGATATCGACTTGATTCCTTTTGACTTGGATAGCTAAGGGCACTGGCTTTAACCACAATATTTTTTTTTTTGCGGTTAGAGCAAAAAAATTTTTTATCATTTTTCCAAAAAAAGCAAAGGGGGTAGCCCATGGTATTTTTTGAAGAAAAAAATTTTTGTCCCACTATTCTCAAAAACAAAATTTCGTATTAAAGCCAATGCTGTTACCTATGCAACGCAGTAGAAATCAAGTCGATGGCTAGAAAAATACGTAAGTTATGGCCAAAAATGTAACCAGTTCTGCTACCGACTCTTTCCGGCCACTTTTTAGTAGAACTAGTTACCTTTTTGGTCATAACTTGCTTAGTTTTCTAGATATCGACTTGATTCCTTTTGACTTGGATAGCTAAGGGCACTGGCTTTAACCAAAATATTTTTTTTCTTTCGGGTAGAGCAAAAAAATTTTTTATCATTTTTCCAAAAAAAGCAAAGGGGATAGCCCATGGTATTTTTTGAAGAAAAAAATTTTTGTCCCACTATTCTCAAAAACAAAATTTCGTATTAAAGCCAATGCTGTTACCTATCCAACGCAGTAGAAATAAAGTCGATGGCTAAAAAAATAAGTAAGTTATGACCAAAAATGTAACCAGTTCTGCTACCGACTCTTTCCGGCCACTTTTTAGTAGAACTAGTTACCTTTTTGGTCATAACTTGCTTAGTTTTCTAGATATCGACTTGATTCCTTTTGACTTGGATAGCTAAGGGCACTGGCTTTAAATAAAATATTTTTTTTCTTGCGGGTAGAGCAAAAATTTTTTTTATCATTTTTCCAAAAAAAGCAAAGGGGGTAGCCCATGGTACTTTTGAAGAAAAAAATTTTTGTCCCACTATTCGCAAAAAGAAAATTTCGTATTAAAGCCAATGCTGTTACCTATGCAACGCAGTAGAAATCAAGTCGATGGCTAGAAAAATACGTAAGTTATGACCAAAAATGTAACCAGTTCTGCTACCGACTCTTTCCGGCCACTTTTTAGTAGAACTAGTTACCTTTTTGGTCATAACTTGCTTAGTTTTCTAGATATCGACTTGATTCCTTTAGACTTGGATAGCTAAGGGCACTGGCTTTAACCACAATATTTTTTTTCTTGCGGCTAGAGCAAAAAAATTTTTTATCATTTTTCCAAAAAAAGCAAAGGGGGTAGCCCATGGTATTTTTTGAAGAAAAAATTTTTGTCCCACTATTCGCAAAAAGAAAATTTCGTATTAAAGCCAATGCTGCTACCTATCTAACGCAGTAGAAATCAAGTCGATGGCTAAAAAAATAAGTAAGTTATGACCAAAAATGTAACCAGTTCTGCTACCGACTCTTTCCGGCCACTTTTTAGTAGAACTAGTTACCTTTTTGGCCATAACTTGCTTAGTTTTCTAGATATCGACTTGATTCCTTTTGACTTGGATAGCTAAGGGCACTGGCTTTAACCACAATATTTTTTTTCTTGCGGCTAGAGCAAAAAAATTTTTTATCATTTTTCCAAAAAAAGCAAAGGGGGTAGCCCATGGTATTTTTTGAAGAAAAAAATTTTTGTCCCACTATTCTCAAAAACAAAATTTCGTATTAAAGCCAATGCTGTTACCTATGCAACGCAGTAGAAATCAAGTCGATGGCTAGAAAAATACGTAAGTTATGACCAAAAATGTAACCAGTTCTGCTACCGACTCTTTCCGGCCACTTTTTAGTAGAACTAGTTACCTTTTTGGTCATAACTTGCTTAGTTTTCTAGATATCGACTTGATTCCTTTTGACTTGGATAGCTAAGGGCACTGGCTTTAACCACAATATTTTTTTTCTTGCGGCTAGAGCGAAAAAATTTTTTATCATTTTTCCAAAAAAAGCAAAGGGGGTAGCCCATGGTATTTTTTGAAGAAAAAAATTTTTGTCCCACTATTCTCAAAAACAAAATTTCGTATTAAAGCCAATGCTGTTACCTATGCAACGCAGTAGAAATCAAGTCGATGACTAGAAAAATACGTAAGTTATGACCAAAAATGTAACCAGTTCTGCTACCGACTCTTTCCGGCCACTTTTTAGTAGAACTAGTTACCTTTTTGGTCATAACTTGCTTAGTTTTCTAGACATCGACTTGATTCCTTTAGACTTGGATAGCTAAGGGCACTGGCTTTAACCACAATATTTTTTTTCTTGCGGCTAGAGCAAAAAAATTTTTTATCATTTTTCCAAAAAAAGCAAAGGGGGTAGCCCATGGTATTTTTTGAAGAAAAAAATTTTTGTCCCACTATTCTCAAAAACAAAATTTCGTATTAAAGCCAATGCCGTTACCTATCCAACGCAGTAGAAATCAAGTCGATGGCTAAAAAAATAAGTAAGTTATGACCAAAAATGTAACCAGTTCTGCTACCGACTCTTTCCGGCCACTTTTTAGTAGAACTAGTTACCTTTTTGGTCATAACTTGCTTAGTTTTCTAGATATCGACTTGATTCCTTTAGACTTGGATAGCTAAGGGCACTGGCTTTAACCACAATATTTTTTTTCTTGCGGCTAGAGCAAAAAAATTTTTTATCATTTTTCCAAAAAAAGCAAAGGGGGTAGCCCATGGTATTTTTTGAAGAAAAAAATTTTTGTCCCACTATTCGCAAAAAGAAAATTTCGTATTAAAGCCAATGCTGCTACCTATCTAACGCAGTAGAAATCAAGTCGATGGCTAAAAAAATAAGTAAGTTATGACCAAAAATGTAACCAGTTCTGCTACCGACTCTTTCCGGCCACTTTTTAGTAGAACTAGTTACCTTTTTGGTCATAACTTGCTTAGTTTTCTAGATATCGACTTGATTCCTTTAGACTTGGATAGCTAAGGGCACTGGCTTTAACCACAATATTTTTTTTCTTGCGGCTAGAGCAAAAAAATTTTTTATCATTTTTCCAAAAAAAGCAAAGGGGGTAGCCCATGGTATTTTTTGAAGAAAAAAATTTTTGTCCCACTATTCTCAAAAACAAAATTTCGTATTAAAGCCAATGCCGTTACCTATCCAACGCAGTAGAAATCAAGTCGATGGCTAAAAAAATAAGTAAGTTATGACCAAAAATGTAAACTGTTCTGCTACCGACTCTTTCCGGCCACTTTTTAGTAGAACTAGTTACCTTTTTGGCCATAACTTGCTTAGTTTTCTAGATATCGACTTGATTCCTTTTGACTTGGATAGCTAAGGGCACTGGCTTTAACCACAATATTTTTTTTCTTGCGACTAGAGCAAAAAAATTTTTTATCATTTTTCCAAAAAAAGCAAAGGGGGTAGCCCATGGTATTTTTTGAAGAAAAAAATTTTTGTCCCACTATTCTCAAAAACAAAATTTCGTATTAAAGCCAATGCTGTTACCTATGCAACGCAGTAGAAATCAAGTCGATGGCTAGAAAAATACGTAAGTTATGACCAAAAATGTAACCAGTTCTGCTACCGACTCTTTCCGGCCACTTTTTAGTAGAACTAGTTACCTTTTTGGTCATAACTTGCTTAGTTTTCTAGATATCGACTTGATTCCTTTTGACTTGGATAGTTAAGGGCACTGGCTTTAAATAAAATATATTTTTTCTTGCGGCTAGAGCAAAAAAATTTTTTATCATTTTTCCAAAAAAAGCAAAGGGGGTAGCCCATGGTATTTTTTGAAGAAAAAAATTTTTGTCCCACTATTCGCAAAAAGAAAATTTCGTATTAAAGCCAATGCTGTTACCTATGCAACGCAGTAGAAATCAAGTCGATGGCTAGAAAAATACGTAAGTTATGACCAAAAATGTAACCAGTTCTGCTACCGACTCTTTCCGGCCACTTTTTAGTAGAACTAGTTACCTTTTTGGTCATAACTTGCTTAGTTTTTTAGATATCGACTTGATTCCCTTTGACTTGGATAGTTAAGGGCACTGGCTTTAAATAAAATATTTTTTTTCTTGCGGCTAGAGCAAAAAAAATTTTTATCATTTTTCCAAAAAAAGCAAAGGGGGTAGCCCATGGTATTTTTTGAAGAAAAAAATTTTTGTCCCACTATTCGCAAAAAGAAATTTCGTATTAAAGCCAATGCTGTTACCTATCCAACGCAGTAGAAATCAAGTCGATATCTAGAAAAATAAGTAAGTTATGACCAAAAATGTAACCAGTTCTGCTACCGACTCTTTCCGGCCACTTTTTAGTAGAACTAGTTACCTTTTTGGTCATAACTTGCTTAGTTTTCTAGATATCGACTTGATTCCTTTTGACTTGGATAGTTAAGGGCACTGGCTTTAAATAAAATATTTTTTTTCTTGCGGCTAGAGCAAAAAAATTTTTTATCATTTTTCCAAAAAAAGCAAAGGGGGTAGCCCATGGTATTTTTTGAAGAAAAAAATTTTTGTCCCACTATTCGCAAAAAGAAAATTTCGTATTAAAGCCAATGCCGTTACCTATCCAACGCAGTAGAAATCAAGTCGATGGCTACAAAAATAAGTAAGTTATGACCAAAAATGTAACCAGTTCTGCTACCGACTCTTTCCGGCCACTTTTTAGTAGAACTAGTTACCTTTTTGGTCATAACTTGCTTAGTTTTTTAGATATCGACTTGATTCCCTTTGACTTGGATAGTTAAGGGCACTGGCTTTAAATAAAATATTTTTTTTCTTGCGGCTAGAGCAAAAAAAATTTTTATCATTTTTCCAAAAAAAGCAAAGGGGGTAGCCCATGGTATTTTTTGAAGAAAAAAATTTTTGTCCCACTATTCGCAAAAAGAAATTTCGTATTAAAGCCAATGCTGTTACCTATCCAACGCAGTAGAAATCAAGTCGATATCTAGAAAAATAAGTAAGTTATGACCAAAAATGTAACCAGTTCTGCTACCGACTCTTTCCGGCCACTTTTTAGTAGAACTAGTTACCTTTTTGGTCATAACTTGCTTAGTTTTCTAGATATCGACTTGATTCCTTTTGACTTGGATAGTTAAGGGCACTGGCTTTAAATAAAATATTTTTTTTCTTGCGGCTAGAGCAAAAAAATTTTTTATCATTTTTCCAAAAAAAGCAAAGGGGGTAGCCCATGGTATTTTTTGAAGAAAAAAATTTTTGTCCCACTATTCGCAAAAAGAAAATTTCGTATTAAAGCCAATGCCGTTACCTATCCAACGCAGTAGAAATCAAGTCGATGGCTACAAAAATAAGTAAGTTATGACCAAAAATGTAACCAGTTCTGCTACCGACTCTTTCCGGCCACTTTTTAGTAGAACTAGTTACCTTTTTGGTCATAACTTGCTTAGTTTTCTAGATATCGACTTGATTCCTTTTGACTTGGATAGCTAAGGGCACTGGCTTTAACCACAATATTTTTTTTCTTGCGGCTAGAGCAAAAAAATTTTTTATCATTTTTCCAAAAAAAGCAAAGGGGGTAGCCCATGGTATTTTTTGAAGAAAAAAATTTTTGTCCCACTATTCGCAAAAAGAAAATTTCGTATTAAAGCCAATGCTGTTACCTATCCAACGCAGTAGAAATGAAGTCGATATCTGAAAAAATAAGTAAGTTATGACTAAAAATGTAACCAGTTCTGCTAACGACTCTTTCCGGCCACTTTTTAGTAGAACTAGTTACCTTTTTGGCCATAACTTGCTTAGTTTTCTAGATATCGACTTGATTCCTTTTGACTTGGATAGCTAAGGGCACTGGCTTTAACCACAATATTTTTTTTCTTGCGGCTAGAGCAAAATATTTTTTTATCATTTTTCCAAAAAAAGCAAAGGGGGTAGCCCATGGTATTTTTTGAAGAAAAAAATTTTTGTCCCACTATTCGCAAAAAGAAAATTTCGTATTAAAGCCAATGCTGTTACCTATCCAACGCAGTAGAAATAAAGTCGATATCTAAAAAAATAAGTAAGTTATGACTAAAAATGTAACCAGTTCTGCTAACGACTCTTTCCGGCCACTTTTTAGTAGAACTAGTTACCTTTTTGGCAGTAACTTGCTTAGTTTTCTAGATATCGACTTGATTCCTTTTGACTTGGATAGCTAAGGGCACTGGCTTTAACCACAATATTTTTTTTCTTGCGGCTAGAGCAAAAAATTTTTTTATCATTTTTCCAAAAAAAGCAAAGGGGGTAGCCCATGGTATTTTTTGAAGAAAAAAATTTTTGTCCCACTATTCGCAAAAAGAAAATTTCGTATTAAAGCCAATGCTGTTACCTATCCAACGCAGTAGAAATGAAGTCGATATCTAAAAAAATAAGTAAGTTATGACTAAAAATGTAACCAGTTCTGCTAACGACTCTTTCCGGCCACTTTTCAGTAGAACTAGTTACCTTTTTGGCCATAACTTGCTTAGTTTTCTAGATATCGACTTGATTCCTTTTGACTTGGATAGCTAAGGGCACTGGCTTTAACCACAATATTTTTTTTCTTGCGGCTAGAGCAAAAATTTTTTTTATCATTTTTCCAAAAAAAGCAAAGGGGGTAGCCCATGGTATTTTTTGAAGAAAAAACTTTTTGTCCCACTATTCGCAAAAAGAAAATTTCGTATTAAAGCCAATGCTGTTACCTATCCAACGCAGTAGAAATGAAGTCGATATCTATAAAAATAAGTAAGTTATGACTAAAAATGTAACCAGTTCTGCTAACGACTCTTTCCGGCCACTTTTCAGTAGAACTAGTTACCTTTTTGGCCATAACTTGCTTAGTTTTCTAGATATCGACTTGATTCCTTTTGACTTGGATAGCTAAGGGCACTGGCTTTAACCACAATATTTTTTTTCTTGCGGCTAGAGCAAAAATTTTTTTTATCATTTTTCCAAAAAAAGCAAAGGGGGTAGCCCATGGTATTTTTTGAAGAAAAAACTTTTTGTCCCACTATTCGCAAAAAGAAAATTTCGTATTAAAGCCAATGCTGTTACCTATCCAACGCAGTAGAAATGAAGTCGATATCTATAAAAATAAGTAAGTTATGACTAAAAATGTAACCAGTTCTGCTAACGACTCTTTCCGGCCACTTTTTAGTAGAACTAGTTACCTTTTTGGCAGTAACTTGCTTAGTTTTCTAGATATCGACTTGATTCCTTTTGACTTGGATAGCTAAGGGCACTGGCTTTAACCACAATATTTTTTTTCTTGCGGCTAGAGCAAAAAATTTTTTTATCATTTTTCCAAAAAAAGCAAAGGGGGTAGCCCATGGTATTTTTTGAAGAAAAAAATTTTTGTCCCACTATTCGCAAAAAGAAAATTTCGTATTAAAGCCAATGCTGTTACCTATCCAACGCAGTAGAAATGAAGTCGATATCTAAAAAAATAAGTAAGTTATGACTAAAAATGTAACCAGTTCTGCTAACGACTCTTTCCGGCCACTTTTCAGTAGAACTAGTTACCTTTTTGGCCATAACTTGCTTAGTTTTCTAGATATCGACTTGATTCCTTTTGACTTGGATAGCTAAGGGCACTGGCTTTAACCACAATATTTTTTTTCTTGCGGCTAGAGCAAAAATTTTTTTTATCATTTTTCCAAAAAAAGCAAAGGGGGTAGCCCATGGTATTTTTTGAAGAAAAAACTTTTTGTCCCACTATTCGCAAAAAGAAAATTTCGTATTAAAGCCAATGCTGTTACCTATCCAACGCAGTAGAAATGAAGTCGATATCTATAAAAATAAGTAAGTTATGACTAAAAATGTAACCAGTTCTGCTAACGACTCTTTCCGGCCACTTTTCAGTAGAACTAGTTACCTTTTTGGCCATAACTTGCTTAGTTTTCTAGATATCGACTTGATTCCTTTTGACTTGGATAGCTAAGGGCACTGGCTTTAACCACAATATTTTTTTTCTTGCGGCTAGAGCAAAAATTTTTTTTATCATTTTTCCAAAAAAAGCAAAGGGGGTAGCCCATGGTATTTTTTGAAGAAAAAACTTTTTGTCCCACTATTCGCAAAAAGAAAATTTCGTATTAAAGCCAATGCTGTTACCTATCCAACGCAGTAGAAATGAAGTCGATATCTATAAAAATAAGTAAGTTATGACTAAAAATGTAACCAGTTCTGCTAACGACTCTTTCCGGCCACTTTTTAGTAGAACTAGTTACCTTTTTGGCAGTAACTTGCTTAGTTTTCTAGATATCGACTTGATTCCTTTTGACTTGGATAGCTAAGGGCACTGGCTTTAACCACAATATTTTTTTTCTTGCGGCTAGAGCAAAAAATTTTTTTATCATTTTTCCAAAAAAAGCAAAGGGGGTAGCCCATGGTATTTTTTGAAGAAAAAAATTTTTGTCCCACTATTCGCAAAAAGAAAATTTCGTATTAAAGCCAATGCTGTTACCTATCCAACGCAGTAGAAATGAAGTCGATATCTAAAAAAATAAGTAAGTTATGACTAAAAATGTAACCAGTTCTGCTAACGACTCTTTCCGGCCACTTTTCAGTAGAACTAGTTACCTTTTTGGCCATAACTTGCTTAGTTTTCTAGATATCGACTTGATTCCTTTTGACTTGGATAGCTAAGGGCACTGGCTTTAACCACAATATTTTTTTTCTTGCGGCTAGAGCAAAAATTTTTTTTATCATTTTTCCAAAAAAAGCAAAGGGGGTAGCCCATGGTATTTTTTGAAGAAAAAACTTTTTGTCCCACTATTCGCAAAAAGAAAATTTCGTATTAAAGCCAATGCTGTTACCTATCCAACGCAGTAGAAATGAAGTCGATATCTATAAAAATAAGTAAGTTATGACTAAAAATGTAACCAGTTCTGCTAACGACTCTTTCCGGCCACTTTTCAGTAGAACTAGTTACCTTTTTGGCCATAACTTGCTTAGTTTTCTAGATATCGACTTGATTCCTTTTGACTTGGATAGCTAAGGGCACTGGCTTTAACCACAATATTTTTTTTCTTGCGGCTAGAGCAAAAATTTTTTTTATCATTTTTCCAAAAAAAGCAAAGGGGGTAGCCCATGGTATTTTTTGAAGAAAAAACTTTTTGTCCCACTATTCGCAAAAAGAAAATTTCGTATTAAAGCCAATGCTGTTACCTATCCAACGCAGTAGAAATGAAGTCGATATCTATAAAAATAAGTAAGTTATGACTAAAAATGTAACCAGTTCTGCTAACGACTCTTTCCGGCCACTTTTTAGTAGAACTAGTTACCTTTTTGGCAGTAACTTGCTTAGTTTTCTAGATATCGACTTGATTCCTTTTGACTTGGATAGCTAAGGGCACTGGCTTTAACCACAATATTTTTTTTCTTGCGGCTAGAGCAAAAAATTTTTTTATCATTTTTCCAAAAAAAGCAAAGGGGGTAGCCCATGGTATTTTTTGAAGAAAAAAATTTTTGTCCCACTATTCGCAAAAAGAAAATTTCGTATTAAAGCCAATGCTGTTACCTATCCAACGCAGTAGAAATGAAGTCGATATCTAAAAAAATAAGTAAGTTATGACTAAAAATGTAACCAGTTCTGCTAACGACTCTTTCCGGCCACTTTTCAGTAGAACTAGTTACCTTTTTGGCCATAACTTGCTTAGTTTTCTAGATATCGACTTGATTCCTTTTGACTTGGATAGCTAAGGGCACTGGCTTTAACCACAATATTTTTTTTCTTGCGGCTAGAGCAAAAATTTTTTTTATCATTTTTCCAAAAAAAGCAAAGGGGGTAGCCCATGGTATTTTTTGAAGAAAAAACTTTTTGTCCCACTATTCGCAAAAAGAAAATTTCGTATTAAAGCCAATGCTGTTACCTATCCAACGCAGTAGAAATGAAGTCGATATCTATAAAAATAAGTAAGTTATGACTAAAAATGTAACCAGTTCTGCTAACGACTCTTTCCGGCCACTTTTCAGTAGAACTAGTTACCTTTTTGGCCATAACTTGCTTAGTTTTCTAGATATCGACTTGATTCCTTTTGACTTGGATAGCTAAGGGCACTGGCTTTAACCACAATATTTTTTTTCTTGCGGCTAGAGCAAAAATTTTTTTTATCATTTTTCCAAAAAAAGCAAAGGGGGTAGCCCATGGTATTTTTTGAAGAAAAAAATTTTTGTCCCACTATTCGCAAAAAGAAAATTTCGTATTAAAGCCAATGCTGTTACCTATCCAACGCAGTAGAAATGAAGTCGATATCTATAAAAATAAGTAAGTTATGACTAAAAATGTAACCAGTTCTGCTAACGACTCTTTCCGGCCACTTTTCAGTAGAACTAGTTACCTTTTTGGCCATAACTTGCTTAATTTTCTAGATATCGACTTGATTCCTTTTGACTTGGATAGCTAAGGGCACTGGCTTTAACCACAATATTTTTTTTCTTGCGGCTAGAGCAAAATATTTTTTTATCATTTTTCCAAAAAAAAGCAAAGGGGGTAGCCCATGGTATTTTTTGAAGAAAAAAATTTTTGTCCCACTATTCGCAAAAAGAAAATTTCGTATTAAAGCCAATGCTGTTACCTATCCAACGCAGTAGAAATGAAGTCGATATCTAAAAAAATAAGTAAGTTATGACTAAAAATGTAACCAGTTCTGCTAACGACTCTTTCCGGCCACTTTTCAGTAGAACTAGTTACCTTTTTGGCCATAACTTGCTTAGTTTTCTAGATATCGACTTGATTCCTTTTGACTTGGATAGCTAAGGGCACTGGCTTTAACCACAATATTTTTTTTCTTGCGGCTAGAGCAAAAATTTTTTTTATCATTTTTCCAAAAAAAGCAAAGGGGGTAGCCCATGGTATTTTTTGAAGAAAAAAATTTTTGTCCCACTATTCGCAAAAAGAAAATTTCGTATTAAAGCCAATGCTGTTACCTATCCAACGCAGTAGAAATGAAGTCGATATCTAAAAAAATAAGTAAGTTATGACTAAAAATGTAACCAGTTCTGCTAACGACTCTTTCCGGCCACTTTTTAGTAGAACTAGTTACCTTTTTGGCCATAACTTGCTTAGTTTTCTAGATATCGACTTGATTCCTTTTGACTTGGATAGCTAAGGGCACTGGCTTTAACCACAATATTTTTTTTCTTGCGGCTAGAGCAAAAAATTTTTTTATCATTTTTCCAAAAAAAAAGCAAAGGGGGTAGCCCATGGTATTTTTTGAAGAAAAAAATTTTTGTCCCACTATTCGCAAGAAGAAAATTTCGTATTAAAGCCAATGCTGTTACCTATCCAACGCAGTAGAAATGAAGTCGATATCTAAAAAAATAAGTAAGTTATGACTAAAAATGTAACCAGTTCTGCTAACGACTCTTTCCGGCCACTTTTCAGTAGAACTAGTTACCTTTTTGGCCATAACTTGCTTAGTTTTTTAGATATCGACTTGATTCCTTTTGACTTGGATAGCTAAGGGCACTGGCTTTAACCACAATATTTTGTTTCTTGCGGCTAGAGCAAAATATTTTTTTATCATTTTTCCAAAAAAAGCAAAGGGGGTAGCCCATGGTATTTTTTGAAGAAAAAAATTTTTGTCCCACTATTCGCAAAAAGAAAATTTCGTATTAAAGCCAATGCTGTTACCTATCCAACGCAGTAGAAATGAAGTCGATATCTAAAAAAATAAGTAAGTTATGACTAAAAATGTAACCAGTTCTGCTAACGACTCTTTCCGGCCACTTTTTAGTAGAACTAGTTACCTTTTTGGCCATAACTTGCTTAGTTTTCTAGATATCGACTTGATTCCTTTTGACTTGGATAGCTAAGGGCACTGGCTTTAACCACAATATTTTTTTTCTTGCGGCTAGAGCAAAATATTTTTTTATCATTTTTCCAAAAAAAGCAAAGGGGGTAGCCCATGGTATTTTTTGAAGAAAAAAATTTTTGTCCCACTATTCGCAAAAAGAAAATTTCGTATTAAAGCCAATGCTGTTACCTATCCAACGCAGTAGAAATGAAGTCGATATCTATAAAAATAAGTAAGTTATGACTAAAAATGTAACCAGTTCTGCTAACGACTCTTTCCGGCCACTTTTCAGTAGAACTAGTTACCTTTTTGGCCATAACTTGCTTAGTTTTCTAGATATCGACTTGATTCCTTTTGACTTGGATAGCTAAGGGCACTGGCTTTAACCACAATATTTTTTTTCTTGCGGCTAGAGCAAAAATTTTTTTTATCATTTTTCCAAAAAAAGCAAAGGGGGTAGCCCATGGTATTTTTTGAAGAAAAAAATTTTTGTCCCACTATTCGCAAAAAGAAAATTTCGTATTAAAGCCAATGCTGTTACCTATCCAACGCAGTAGAAATGAAGTCGATATCTATAAAAATAAGTAAGTTATGACTAAAAATGTAACCAGTTCTGCTAACGACTCTTTCCGGCCACTTTTCAGTAGAACTAGTTACCTTTTTGGCCATAACTTGCTTAGTTTTCTAGATATCGACTTGATTCCTTTTGACTTGGATAGCTAAGGGCACTGGCTTTAACCACAATATTTTTTTTCTTGCGGCTAGAGCAAAAATTTTTTTTATCATTTTTCCAAAAAAAGCAAAGGGGGTAGCCCATGGTATTTTTTGAAGAAAAAACTTTTTGTCCCACTATTCGCAAAAAGAAAATTTCGTATTAAAGCCAATGCTGTTACCTATCCAACGCAGTAGAAATGAAGTCGATATCTATAAAAATAAGTAAGTTATGACTAAAAATGTAACCAGTTCTGCTAACGACTCTTTCCGGCCACTTTTCAGTAGAACTAGTTACCTTTTTGGCCATAACTTGCTTAGTTTTCTAGATATCGACTTGATTCCTTTTGACTTGGATAGCTAAGGGCACTGGCTTTAACCACAATATTTTTTTTCTTGCGGCTAGAGCAAAAATTTTTTTTATCATTTTTCCAAAAAAAGCAAAGGGGGTAGCCCATGGTATTTTTTGAAGAAAAAAATTTTTGTCCCACTATTCGCAAAAAGAAAATTTCGTATTAAAGCCAATGCTGTTACCTATCCAACGCAGTAGAAATGAAGTCGATATCTATAAAAATAAGTAAGTTATGACTAAAAATGTAACCAGTTCTGCTAACGACTCTTTCCGGCCACTTTTTAGTAGAACTAGTTACCTTTTTGGCCATAACTTGCTTAATTTTCTAGATATCGACTTGATTCCTTTTGACTTGGATAGCTAAGGGCACTGGCTTTAACCACAATATTTTTTTTCTTGCGGCTAGAGCAAAATATTTTTTTATCATTTTTCCAAAAAAAAGCAAAGGGGGTAGCCCATGGTATTTTTTGAAGAAAAAAATTTTTGTCCCACTATTCGCAAAAAGAAAATTTCGTATTAAAGCCAATGCTGTTACCTATCCAACGCAGTAGAAATGAAGTCGATATCTAAAAAAATAAGTAAGTTATGACTAAAAATGTAACCAGTTCTGCTAACGACTCTTTCCGGCCACTTTTCAGTAGAACTAGTTACCTTTTTGGCCATAACTTGCTTAGTTTTCTAGATATCGACTTGATTCCTTTTGACTTGGATAGCTAAGGGCACTGGCTTTAACCACAATATTTTTTTTCTTGCGGCTAGAGCAAAAATTTTTTTTATCATTTTTCCAAAAAAAGCAAAGGGGGTAGCCCATGGTATTTTTTGAAGAAAAAAATTTTTGTCCCACTATTCGCAAAAAGAAAATTTCGTATTAAAGCCAATGCTGTTACCTATCCAACGCAGTAGAAATGAAGTCGATATCTAAAAAAATAAGTAAGTTATGACTAAAAATGTAACCAGTTCTGCTAACGACTCTTTCCGGCCACTTTTTAGTAGAACTAGTTACCTTTTTGGCCATAACTTGCTTAGTTTTCTAGATATCGACTTGATTCCTTTTGACTTGGATAGCTAAGGGCACTGGCTTTAACCACAATATTTTTTTTCTTGCGGCTAGAGCAAAATATTTTTTTATCATTTTTCCAAAAAAAGCAAAGGGGGTAGCCCATGGTATTTTTTGAAGAAAAAAATTTTTGTCCCACTATTCGCAAAAAGAAAATTTCGTATTAAAGCCAATGCTGTTACCTATCCAACGCAGTAGAAATAAAGTCGATATCTAAAAAAATAAGTAAGTTATGACTAAAAATGTAACCAGTTCTGCTAACGACTCTTTCCGGCCACTTTTCAGTAGAACTAGTTACCTTTTTGGCCATAACTTGCTTAGTTTTTTAGATATCGACTTGATTCCTTTTGACTTGGATAGCTAAGGGCACTGGCTTTAACCACAATATTTTTTTTCTTGCGGCTAGAGCAAAAATTTTTTTTATCATTTTTCCAAAAAAAGCAAAGGGGGTAGCCCATGGTATTTTTTGAAGAAAAAAATTTTTGTCCCACTATTCGCAAAAAGAAAATTTCGTATTAAAGCCAATGCTGTTACCTATCCAACGCAGTAGAAATAAAGTCGATATCTAAAAAAATAAGTAAGTTATGACTAAAAATGTAACCAGTTCTGCTAACGACTCTTTCCGGCCACTTTTTAGTAGAACTAGTTACCTTTTTGGCAGTAACTTGCTTAGTTTTCTAGATATCGACTTGATTCCTTTTGACTTGGATAGCTAAGGGCACTGGCTTTAACCACAATATTTTTTTTCTTGCGGCTAGAGCAAAATATTTTTTTATCATTTTTCCAAAAAAAGCAAAGGGGGTAGCCCATGGTATTTTTTGAAGAAAAAAATTTTTGTCCCACTATTCGCAAAAAGAAAATTTCGTATTAAAGCCAATGCTGCTACCTATCCAACGCAGTAGAAATGAAGTCGATATCTAAAAAAATAAGTAAGTTATGACTAAAAATGTAACCAGTTCTGCTAACGACTCTTTCCGGCCACTTTTCAGTAGAACTAGTTACCTTTTTGGCCATAACTTGCTTAGTTTTCTAGATATCGACTTGATTCCTTTTGACTTGGATAGCTAAGGGCACTGGCTTTAACCACAATATTTTTTTTCTTGCGGCTAGAGCAAAAAATTTTTTTATCATTTTTCCAAAAAAAGCAAAGGGGGTAGCCCATGGTATTTTTTGAAGAAAAAAATTTTTGTCCCACTATTCGCAAAAAGAAAATTTCGTATTAAAGCCAATGCTGTTACCTATCCAACGCAGTAGAAATGAAGTCGATATCTATAAAAATAAGTAAGTTATGACTAAAAATGTAACCAGTTCTGCTAACGACTCTTTCCGGCCACTTTTCAGTAGAACTAGTTACCTTTTTGGCCATAACTTGCTTAGTTTTCTAGATATCGACTTGATTCCTTTTGACTTGGATAGCTAAGGGCACTGGCTTTAACCACAATATTTTTTTTCTTGCGGCTAGAGCAAAAAATTTTTTTATCATTTTTCCAAAAAAAGCAAAGGGGGTAGCCCATGGTATTTTTTGAAGAAAAAAATTTTTGTCCCACTATTCGCAAAAAGAAAATTTCGTATTAAAGCCAATGCTGTTACCTATCCAACGCAGTAGAAATGAAGTCGATATCTATAAAAATAAGTAAGTTATGACTAAAAATGTAACCAGTTCTGCTAACGACTCTTTCCGGCCACTTTTCAGTAGAACTAGTTACCTTTTTGGCCATAACTTGCTTAGTTTTCTAGATATCGACTTGATTCCTTTTGACTTGGATAGCTAAGGGCACTGGCTTTAACCACAATATTTTTTTTCTTGCGGCTAGAGCAAAAATTTTTTTTATCATTTTTCCAAAAAAAGCAAAGGGGGTAGCCCATGGTATTTTTTGAAGAAAAAAATTTTTGTCCCACTATTCGCAAAAAGAAAATTTCGTATTAAAGCCAATGCTGTTACCTATCCAACGCAGTAGAAATGAAGTCGATATCTATAAAAATAAGTAAGTTATGACTAAAAATGTAACCAGTTCTGCTAACGACTCTTTCCGGCCACTTTTCAGTAGAACTAGTTACCTTTTTGGCCATAACTTGCTTAGTTTTTTAGATATCGACTTGATTCCTTTTGACTTGGATAGCTAAGGGCACTGGCTTTAACCACAATATTTTTTTTCTTGCGGCTAGAGCAAAAAATTTTTTTATCATTTTTCCAAAAAAAGCAAAGGGGGTAGCCCATGGTATTTTTTGAAGAAAAAAATTTTTGTCCCACTATTCGCAAAAAGAAAATTTCGTATTAAAGCCAATGCTGTTACCTATCCAACGCAGTAGAAATGAAGTCGATATCTAAAAAAATAAGTAAGTTATGACTAAAAATGTAACCAGTTCTGCTAACGACTCTTTCCGGCCACTTTTCAGTAGAACTAGTTACCTTTTTGGCCATAACTTGCTTAGTTTTCTAGATATCGACTTGATTCCTTTTGACTTGGATAGCTAAGGGCACTGGCTTTAACCACAATATTTTTTTTCTTGCGGCTAGAGCAAAAAATTTTTTTATCATTTTTCCAAAAAAAGCAAAGGGGGTAGCCCATGGTATTTTTTGAAGAAAAAAATTTTTGTCCCACTATTCGCAAAAAGAAAATTTCGTATTAAAGCCAATGCTGTTACCTATCCAACGCAGTAGAAATGAAGTCGATATCTAAAAAAATAAGTAAGTTATGACTAAAAATGTAACCAGTTCTGCTAACGACTCTTTCCGGCCACTTTTCAGTAGAACTAGTTACCTTTTTGGCCATAACTTGCTTAGTTTTCTAGATATCGACTTGATTCCTTTTGACTTGGATAGCTAAGGGCACTGGCTTTAACCACAATATTTTTTTTCTTGCGGCTAGAGCAAAAAATTTTTTTATCATTTTTCCAAAAAAAGCAAAGGGGGTAGCCCATGGTATTTTTTGAAGAAAAAAATTTTTGTCCCACTATTCGCAAAAAGAAAATTTCGTATTAAAGCCAATGCTGTTACCTATCCAACGCAGTAGAAATGAAGTCGATATCTAAAAAAATAAGTAAGTTATGACTAAAAATGTAACCAGTTCTGCTAACGACTCTTTCCGGCCACTTTTCAGTAGAACTAGTTACCTTTTTGGCCATAACTTGCTTAGTTTTTTAGATATCGACTTGATTCCTTTTGACTTGGATAGCTAAGGGCACTGGCTTTAACCACAATATTTTTTTTCTTGCGGCTAGAGCAAAAAATTTTTTTATCATTTTTCCAAAAAAAGCAAAGGGGGTAGCCCATGGTATTTTTTGAAGAAAAAAATTTTTGTCCCACTATTGGCAAAAAGAAAATTTCGTATTAAAGCCAATGCTGTTACCTATCCAACGCAGTAGAAATGAAGTCGATATCTAAAAAAATAAGTAAGTTATGACTAAAAATGTAACCAGTTCTGCTAACGACTCTTTCCGGCCACTTTTCAGTAGAACTAGTTACCTTTTTGGCCATAACTTGCTTAGTTTTTTAGATATCGACTTGATTCCTTTTGACTTGGATAGCTAAGGGCACTGGCTTTAACCACAATATTTTTTTTCTTGCGGCTAGAGCAAAAAATTTTTTTATCATTTTTCCAAAAAAAGCAAAGGGGGTAGCCCATGGTATTTTTTGAAGAAAAAAATTTTTGTCCCACTATTCGCAAAAAGAAAATTTCGTATTAAAGCCAATGCTGTTACCTATCCAACGCAGTAGAAATGAAGTCGATATCTAAAAAAATAAGTAAGTTATGACTAAAAATGTAACCAGTTCTGCTAACGACTCTTTCCGGCCACTTTTCAGTAGAACTAGTTACCTTTTTGGCCATAACTTGCTTAGTTTTCTAGATATCGACTTGATTCCTTTTGACTTGGATAGCTAAGGGCACTGGCTTTAACCACAATATTTTTTTTCTTGCGGCTAGAGCAAAAAATTTTTTTATCATTTTTCCAAAAAAAGCAAAGGGGGTAGCCCATGGTATTTTTTGAAGAAAAAAATTTTTGTCCCACTATTCGCAAAAAGAAAATTTCGTATTAAAGCCAATGCTGTTACCTATCCAACGCAGTAGAAATGAAGTCGATATCTAAAAAAATAAGTAAGTTATGACTAAAAATGTAACCAGTTCTGCTAACGACTCTTTCCGGCCACTTTTCAGTAGAACTAGTTACCTTTTTGGCCATAACTTGCTTAGTTTTCTAGATATCGACTTGATTCCTTTTGACTTGGATAGCTAAGGGCACTGGCTTTAACCACAATATTTTTTTTCTTGCGGCTAGAGCAAAAAATTTTTTTATCATTTTTCCAAAAAAAGCAAAGGGGGTAGCCCATGGTATTTTTTGAAGAAAAAAATTTTTGTCCCACTATTCGCAAAAAGAAAATTTCGTATTAAAGCCAATGCTGTTACCTATCCAACGCAGTAGAAATGAAGTCGATATCTAAAAAAATAAGTAAGTTATGACTAAAAATGTAACCAGTTCTGCTAACGACTCTTTCCGGCCACTTTTCAGTAGAACTAGTTACCTTTTTGGCCATAACTTGCTTAGTTTTCTAGATATCGACTTGATTCCTTTTGACTTGAATAGCTAAGGGCACTGGCTTTAACCACAATATTTTTTTTCTTGCGGCTAGAGCAAAAAATTTTTTTATCATTTTTCCAAAAAAAGCAAAGGGGGTAGCCCATGGTATTTTTTGAAGAAAAAAATTTTTGTCCCACTATTCGCAAAAAGAAAATTTCGTATTAAAGCCAATGCTGTTACCTATCCAACGCAGTAGAAATGAAGTCGATATCTAAAAAAATAAGTAAGTTATGACTAAAAATGTAACCAGTTCTGCTAACGACTCTTTCCGGCCACTTTTCAGTAGAACTAGTTACCTTTTTGGCCATAACTTGCTTAGTTTTTTAGATAACGACTTGATTCCTTTTGACTTGGATAGCTAAGGGCACTGGCTTTAACCACAATATTTTTTTTCTTGCGGCTAGAGCAAAAAATTTTTTTATCATTTTTCCAAAAAAAGCAAAGGGGGTAGCCCATGGTATTTTTTGAAGAAAAAAATTTTTGTCCCACTATTCGCAAAAAGAAAATTTCGTATTAAAGCCAATGCTGTTACCTATCCAACGCAGTAGAAATGAAGTCGATATCTAAAAAAATAAGTAAGTTATGACTAAAAATGTAACCAGTTCTGCTAACGACTCTTTCCGGCCACTTTTCAGTAGAACTAGTTACCTTTTTGGCCATAACTTGCTTAGTTTTCTAGATATCGACTTGATTCCTTTTGACTTGGATAGCTAAGGGCACTGGCTTTAACCACAATATTTTTTTTCTTGCGGCTAGAGCAAAATATTTTTTTATCATTTTTCCAAAAAAAGCAAAGGGGGTAGCCCATGGTATTTTTTGAAGAAAAAAATTTTTGTCCCACTATTCGCAAAAAGAAAATTTCGTATTAAAGCCAATGCTGCTACCTATCCAACGCAGTAGAAATGAAGTCGATATCTAAAAAAATAAGTAAGTTATGACTAAAAATGTAACCAGTTCTGCTAACGACTCTTTCCGGCCACTTTTCAGTAGAACTAGTTACCTTTTTGGCCATAACTTGCTTAGTTTTTTAGATAACGACTTGATTCCTTTTGACTTGGATAGCTAAGGGCACTGGCTTTAACCACAATATTTTTTTTCTTGCGGCTAGAGCAAAATATTTTTTTATCATTTTTCCAAAAAAAGCAAAGGGGGTAGCCCATGGTATTTTTTGAAGAAAAAAATTTTTGTCCCACTATTCGCAAAAAGAAAATTTCGTATTAAAGCCAATGCTGTTACCTATCCAACGCAGTAGAAATGAAGTCGATATCTAAAAAAATAAGTAAGTTATGACTAAAAATGTAACCAGTTCTGCTAACGACTCTTTCCGGCCACTTTTTAGTAGAACTAGTTACCTTTTTGGCCATAACTTGCTTAGTTTTCTAGATATCGACTTGATTCCTTTTGACTTGGATAGCTAAGGGCACTGGCTTTAACCACAATATTTTTTTTCTTGCGGCTAGAGCAAAAAATTTTTTTATCATTTTTCCAAAAAAAGCAAAGGGGGTAGCCCATGGTATTTTTTGAAGAAAAAAATTTTTGTCCCACTATTCGCAAAAAGAAAATTTCGTATTAAAGCCAATGCTGTTACCTATCCAACGCAGTAGAAATGAAGTCGATATCTAAAAAAATAAGTAAGTTATGACTAAAAATGTAACCAGTTCTGCTAACGACTCTTTCCGGCCACTTTTCAGTAGAACTAGTTACCTTTTTGGCCATAACTTGCTTAGTTTTCTAGATATCGACTTGATTCCTTTTGACTTGGATAGCTAAGGGCACTGGCTTTAACCACAATATTTTTTTTCTTGCGGCTAGAGCAAAATATTTTTTTATCATTTTTCCAAAAAAAGCAAAGGGGGTAGCCCATGGTATTTTTTGAAGAAAAAAATTTTTGTCCCACTATTCGCAAAAAGAAAATTTCGTATTAAAGCCAATGCTGCTACCTATCCAACGCAGTAGAAATGAAGTCGATATCTAAAAAAATAAGTAAGTTATGACTAAAAATGTAACCAGTTCTGCTAACGACTCTTTCCGGCCACTTTTCAGTAGAACTAGTTACCTTTTTGGCCATAACTTGCTTAGTTTTTTAGATAACGACTTGATTCCTTTTGACTTGGATAGCTAAGGGCACTGGCTTTAACCACAATATTTTTTTTCTTGCGGCTAGAGCAAAAAATTTTTTTATCATTTTTCCAAAAAAAAGCAAAGGGGGTAGCCCATGGTATTTTTTGAAGAAAAAAATTTTTGTCCCACTATTCGCAAAAAGAAAATTTCGTATTAAAGCCAATGCTGTTACCTATCCAACGCAGTAGAAATAAAGTCGATATCTAAAAAAATAAGTAAGTTATGACTAAAAATGTAACCAGTTCTGCTAACGACTCTTTCCGGCCACTTTTTAGTAGAACTAGTTACCTTTTTGGCCATAACTTGCTTAGTTTTCTAGATATCGACTTGATTCCTTTTGACTTGGATAGCTAAGGGCACTGGCTTTAACCACAATATTTTTTTCTTGCGGCTAGAGCAAAAAATTTTTTTATCATTTTTCCAAAAAAAGCAAAGGGGGTAGCCCATGGTATTTTTTGAAGAAAAAAATTTTTGTCCCACTATTCGCAAAAAGAAAATTTCGTATTAAAGCCAATGCTGTTACCTATCCAACGCAGTAGAAATCAAGTCGATATCTATAAAAATAAGTAAGTTATGACTAAAAATGTAACCAGTTCTGCTAACGACTCTTTCCGGCCACTTTTCAGTAGAACTAGTTACCTTTTTGGCCATAACTTGCTTAGTTTTCTAGATATCGACTTGATTCCTTTTGACTTGTATAGCTAAGGGCACTGGCTTTAACCACAATATTTTTTTTCTTGCGGCTAGAGCAAAATATTTTTTTATCATTTTTCCAAAAAAAGCAAAGGGGGTAGCCCATGGTATTTTTTGAAGAAAAAAATTTTTGTCCCACTATTCGCAAAAAGAAAATTTCGTATTAAAGCCAATGCTGTTACCTATCCAACGCAGTAGAAATGAAGTCGATATCTATAAAAATAAGTAAGTTATGACTAAAAATGTAACCAGTTCTGCTAACGACTCTTTCCGGCCACTTTTCAGTAGAACTAGTTACCTTTTTGGCCATAACTTGCTTAGTTTTTTAGATAACGACTTGATTCCTTTTGACTTGGATAGCTAAGGGCACTGGCTTTAACCACAATATTTTTTTTCTTGCGGCTAGAGCAAAAAATTTTTTTATCATTTTTCCAAAAAAAGCAAAGGGGGTAGCCCATGGTATTTTTTGAAGAAAAAAATTTTTGTCCCACTATTCGCAAAAAGAAAATTTCGTATTAAAGCCAATGCTGTTACCTATCCAACGCAGTAGAAATGAAGTCGATATCTAAAAAAATAAGTAAGTTATGACTAAAAATGTAACCAGTTCTGCTAACGACTCTTTCCGGCCACTTTTCAGTAGAACTAGTTACCTTTTTGGCCATAACTTGCTTAGTTTTCTAGATATCGACTTGATTCCTTTTGACTTGGATAGCTAAGGGCACTGGCTTTAACCACAATATTTTTTTTCTTGCGGCTAGAGCAAAATATTTTTTTATCATTTTTCCAAAAAAAGCAAAGGGGGTAGCCCATGGTATTTTTTGAAGAAAAAAATTTTTGTCCCACTATTCGCAAAAAGAAAATTTCGTATTAAAGCCAATGCTGCTACCTATCCAACGCAGTAGAAATGAAGTCGATATCTAAAAAAATAAGTAAGTTATGACTAAAAATGTAACCAGTTCTGCTAACGACTCTTTCCGGCCACTTTTCAGTAGAACTAGTTACCTTTTTGGCCATAACTTGCTTAGTTTTTTAGATAACGACTTGATTCCTTTTGACTTGGATAGCTAAGGGCACTGGCTTTAACCACAATATTTTTTTTCTTGCGGCTAGAGCAAAAAATTTTTTTATCATTTTTCCAAAAAAAAGCAAAGGGGGTAGCCCATGGTATTTTTTGAAGAAAAAAATTTTTGTCCCACTATTCGCAAAAAGAAAATTTCGTATTAAAGCCAATGCTGTTACCTATCCAACGCAGTAGAAATAAAGTCGATATCTAAAAAAATAAGTAAGTTATGACTAAAAATGTAACCAGTTCTGCTAACGACTCTTTCCGGCCACTTTTTAGTAGAACTAGTTACCTTTTTGGCCATAACTTGCTTAGTTTTCTAGATATCGACTTGATTCCTTTTGACTTGGATAGCTAAGGGCACTGGCTTTAACCACAATATTTTTTTCTTGCGGCTAGAGCAAAAAATTTTTTTATCATTTTTCCAAAAAAAGCAAAGGGGGTAGCCCATGGTATTTTTTGAAGAAAAAAATTTTTGTCCCACTATTCGCAAAAAGAAAATTTCGTATTAAAGCCAATGCTGTTACCTATCCAACGCAGTAGAAATCAAGTCGATATCTATAAAAATAAGTAAGTTATGACTAAAAATGTAACCAGTTCTGCTAACGACTCTTTCCGGCCACTTTTCAGTAGAACTAGTTACCTTTTTGGCCATAACTTGCTTAGTTTTCTAGATATCGACTTGATTCCTTTTGACTTGTATAGCTAAGGGCACTGGCTTTAACCACAATATTTTTTTTCTTGCGGCTAGAGCAAAATATTTTTTTATCATTTTTCCAAAAAAAGCAAAGGGGGTAGCCCATGGTATTTTTTGAAGAAAAAAATTTTTGTCCCACTATTCGCAAAAAGAAAATTTCGTATTAAAGCCAATGCTGTTACCTATCCAACGCAGTAGAAATGAAGTCGATATCTATAAAAATAAGTAAGTTATGACTAAAAATGTAACCAGTTCTGCTAACGACTCTTTCCGGCCACTTTTCAGTAGAACTAGTTACCTTTTTGGCCATAACTTGCTTAGTTTTCTAGATATCGACTTGATTCCTTTTGACTTGGATAGCTAAGGGCACTGGCTTTAACCACAATATTTTTTTTCTTGCGGCTAGAGCAAAATATTTTTTTATCATTTTTCCAAAAAAAGCAAAGGGGGTAGCCCATGGTATTTTTTGAAGAAAAAAATTTTTGTCCCACTATTCGCAAAAAGAAAATTTCGTATTAAAGCCAATGCTGTTACCTATCCAACGCAGTAGAAATGAAGTCGATATCTGAAAAAATAAGTAAGTTATGACTAAAAATGTAACCAGTTCTGCTAACGACTCTTTCCGGCCACTTTTTAGTAGAACTAGTTACCTTTTTGGCCATAACTTGCTTAGTTTTCTAGATATCGACTTGATTCCTTTTGACTTGGATAGCTAAGGGCACTGGCTTTAACCACAATATTTTTTTTCTTGCGGCTAGAGCAAAAAATTTTTTTATCATTTTTCCAAAAAAAAGCAAAGGGGGTAGCCCATGGTATTTTTTGAAGAAAAAAATTTTTGTCCCACTATTCGCAAGAAGAAAATTTCGTATTAAAGCCAATGCTGTTACCTATCCAACGCAGTAGAAATGAAGTCGATATCTAAAAAAATAAGTAAGTTATGACTAAAAATGTAACCAGTTCTGCTAACGACTCTTTCCGGCCACTTTTCAGTAGAACTAGTTACCTTTTTGGCCATAACTTGCTTAGTTTTTTAGATATCGACTTGATTCCTTTTGACTTGGATAGCTAAGGGCACTGGCTTTAACCACAATATTTTTTTTCTTGCGGCTAGAGCAAAAAATTTTTTTATCATTTTTCCAAAAAAAGCAAAGGGGGTAGCCCATGGTATTTTTTGAAGAAAAAAATTTTTGTCCCACTATTCGCAAAAAGAAAATTTCGTATTAAAGCCAATGCTGTTACCTATCCAACGCAGAAGAAATGAAGTCGATATCTAAAAAAATAAGTAAGTTATGACTAAAAATGTAACCAGTTCTGCTACCGACTCTTTCCGGCCACTTTTCAGTAGAACTAGTTACCTTTTTGGCCATAACTTGCTTAGTTTTCTAGATATCGACTTGATTCCTTTTGACTTGGATAGCTAAGGGCACTGGCTTTAACCACAATATTTTTTTTCTTGCGGGTAGAGCAAAAAATTTTTTTATCATTTTTCCAAAAAAAGCAAAGGGGGTAGCCCATGGTATTTTTTGAAGAAAAAAATTTTTGTCCCACTATTCGCAAAAAGAAAATTTCGTATTAAAGCCAATGCTGTTACCTATCCAACGCAGTAGAAATGAAGTCGATATCTAAAAAAATAAGTAAGTTATGACTAAAAATGTAACCAGTTCTGCTAACGACTCTTTCCGGCCACTTTTCAGTAGAACTAGTTACCTTTTTGGCCATAACTTGCTTAGTTTTTTAGATATCGACTTGATTCCTTTTGACTTGGATAGCTAAGGGCACTGGCTTTAACCACAATATTTTTTTTCTTGCGGGTAGAGCAAAAAATTTTTTTATCATTTTTCCAAAAAAAGCAAAGGGGGTAGCCCATGGTATTTTTTGAAGAAAAAAATTTTTGTCCCACTATTCGCAAAAAGAAAATTTCGTATTAAAGCCAATGCTGTTACCTATCCAACGCAGTAGAAATGAAGTCGATATCTAAAAAAATAAGTAAGTTATGACTAAAAATGTAACCAGTTCTGCTAACGACTCTTTCCGGCCACTTTTTAGTAGAACTAGTTACCTTTTTGGCCATAACTTGCTTAGTTTTCTAGATATCGACTTGATTCCTTTTGACTTGGATAGCTAAGGGCACTGGCTTTAACCACAATATTTTTTTTCTTGCGGGTAGAGCAAAAAATTTTTTTATCATTTTTCCAAAAAAAGCAAAGGGGGTAGCCCATGGTATTTTTTGAAGAAAAAAATTTTTGTCCCACTATTCGCAAAAAGAAAATTTCGTATTAAAGCCAATGCTGTTACCTATCCAACGCAGTAGAAATGAAGTCGATATCTAAAAAAATTAGTAAGTTATGACTAAAAATGTAACCAGTTCTGCTAACGACTCTTTCCGGCCACTTTTCAGTAGAACTAGTTACCTTTTTGGCCATAACTTGCTTAGTTTTTTAGATATCGACTTGATTCCTTTTGACTCTGATAGCTAAGGGCACTGGCTTTAACCACAATATTTTTTTTCTTGCGGCTAGAGCAAAAAATTTTTTTATCATTTTTCCAAAAAAAAGCAAAGGGGGTAGCCCATGGTATTTTTTGAAGAAAAAAATTTTTGTCCCACTATTCGCAAAAAGAAAATTTCGTATTGAAGCCAATGCTGTTACCTATCCAACGCAGTAGAAATGAAGTCGATATCTAAAAAAATAAGTAAGTTATGACTAAAAATGTAACCAGTTCTGCTAACGACTCTTTCCGGCCACTTTTCAGTAGAACTAGTTACCTTTTTGGCCATAACTTGCTTAGTTTTTTAGATATCGACTTGATTCCTTTTGACTTGGATAGCTAAGGGCACTGGCTTTAACCACAATATTTTTTTCTTGCGGCTAGAGCAAAAAATTTTTTTATCATTTTTCCAAAAAAAGCAAAGGGGGTAGCAAATGGTATTTTTTGAAGAAAAAAATTTTTGTCCCACTATTCGCAAAAAGAAAATTTCGTATTAAAGCCAATGCTGTTACCTATCCAACGCAGTAGAAATGAAGTCGATATCTAAAAAAATAAGTAAGTTATGACTAAAAATGTAACCAGTTCTGCTAACGACTCTTTCCGGCCACTTTTTAGTAGAACTAGTTACCTTTTTGGCCATAACTTGCTTAGTTTTCTAGATATCGACTTGATTCCTTTTGAATTGGATAGCTAAGGGCACTGGCTTTAACCACAATATTTTTTTTCTTGCGGCTAGAGCAAAAAATTTTTTTATCATTTTTCCAAAAAAAGCAAAGGGGGTAGCAAATGGTATTTTTTGAAGAAAAAAATTTTTGTCCCACTATTCGCAAAAAGAAAATTTCGTATTAAAGCCAATGCTGTTACCTATCCAACGCAGTAGAAATGAAGTCGATATCTAAAAAAATAAGTAAGTTATGACTAAAAATGTAACCAGTTCTGCTAACGACTCTTTCCGGCCACTTTTCAGTAGAACTAGTTACCTTTTTGGCCATAACTTGCTTAGTTTTTTAGATATCGACTTGATTCCTTTTGACTTGGATAGCTAAGGGCACTGGCTTTAACCACAATATTTTTTTTCTTGCGGGTAGAGCAAAAAATTTTTTTATCATTTTTCCAAAAAAAGCAAAGGGGGTAGCCCATGGTATTTTTTGAAGAAAAAAATTTTTGTCCCACTATTCGCAAAAAGAAAATTTCGTATTAAAGCCAATGCTGTTACCTATCCAACGCAGTAGAAATGAAGTCGATATCTAAAAAAATAAGTAAGTTATGACTAAAAATGTAACCAGTTCTGCTAACGACTCTTTCCGGCCACTTTTCAGTAGAACTAGTTACCTTTTTGGCCATAACTTGCTTAGTTTTTTAGATATCGACTTGATTCCTTTTGACTTGGATAGCTAAGGGCACTGGCTTTAACCACAATATTTTTTTTCTTGCGGCTAGAGCAAAAAATTTTTTTATCATTTTTCCAAAAAAAGCAAAGGGGGTAGCCCATGGTATTTTTTGAAGAAAAAAATTTTTGTCCCACTATTCGCAAAAAGAAAATTTCGTATTAAAGCCAATGCTGTTACCTATCCAACGCAGTAGAAATGAAGTCGATATCTAAAAAAATAAGTAAGTTATGACTAAAAATGTAACCAGTTCTGCTAACGACTCTTTCCGGCCACTTTTCAGTAGAACTAGTTACCTTTTTGGCCATAACTTGCTTAGTTTTTTAGATATCGACTTGATTCCTTTTGACTTGGATAGCTAAGGGCACTGGCTTTAACCACAATATTTTTTTTCTTGCGGGTAGAGCAAAAAATTTTTTTATCATTTTTCCAAAAAAAGCAAAGGGGGTAGCCCATGGTATTTTTTGAAGAAAAAAATTTTTGTCCCACTATTCGCAAAAAGAAAATTTCGTATTAAAGCCAATGCTGTTACCTATCCAACGCAGTAGAAATGAAGTCGATATCTAAAAAAATAAGTAAGTTATGACTAAAAATGTAACCAGTTCTGCTAACGACTCTTTCCGGCCACTTTTTAGTAGAACTAGTTACCTTTTTGGCCATAACTTGCTTAGTTTTCTAGATATCGACTTGATTCCTTTTGACTTGGATAGCTAAGGGCACTGGCTTTAACCACAATATTTTTTTTCTTGCGGGTAGAGCAAAAAATTTTTTTATCATTTTTCCAAAAAAAGCAAAGGGGGTAGCCCATGGTATTTTTTGAAGAAAAAAATTTTTGTCCCACTATTCGCAAAAAGAAAATTTCGTATTAAAGCCAATGCTGTTACCTATCCCACGCAGTAGAAATGAAGTCGATATCTAAAAAAATAAGTAAGTTATGACTAAAAATGTAACCAGTTCTGCTAACGACTCTTTCCGGCCACTTTTCAGTAGAACTAGTTACCTTTTTGGCCATAACTTGCTTAGTTTTTTAGATATCGACTTGATTCCTTTTGACTTGGATAGCTAAGGGCACTGGCTTTAACCACAATATTTTTTTTCTTGCGGCTAGAACAAAAAATTTTTTTATCATTTTTCCAAAAAAAGCAAAGGGGGTAGCCCATGGTATTTTTTGAAGAAAAAAATTTTTGTCCCACTATTCGCAAAAAGAAAATTTCGTATTAAAGCCAATGCTGTTACCTATCCAACGCAGTAGAAATGAAGTCGATATCTAAAAAAATAAGTAAGTTATGACTAAAAATGTAACCAGTTCTGCTAACGACTCTTTCCGGCCACTTTTCAGTAGAACTAGTTACCTTTTTGGCCATAACTTGCTTAGTTTTTTAGATATCGACTTGATTCCTTTTGACTTGGATAGCTAAGGGCACTGGCTTTAACCACAATATTTTTTTTCTTGCGGCTAGAACAAAAAATTTTTTTATCATTTTTCCAAAAAAAGCAAAGGGGGTAGCCCATGGTATTTTTTGAAGAAAAAAATTTTTGTCCCACTATTCGCAAAAAGAAAATTTCGTATTAAAGCCAATGCTGTTACCTATCCAACGCAGTAGAAATGAAGTCGATATCTAAAAAAATAAGTAAGTTATGACTAAAAATGTAACCAGTTCTGCTAACGACTCTTTCCGGCCACTTTTCAGTAGAACTAGTTACCTTTTTGGCCATAACTTGCTTAGTTTTCTAGATATCGACTCGATTCCTTTTGACTTGGATAGCTAAGGGCACTGGCTTTAACCACAATATTTTTTTTCTTGCGGCTAGAGCAAAAAATTTTTTTATCATTTTTCCAAAAAAAGCAAAGGGGGTAGCCCATGGTATTTTTTGAAGAAAAAAATTTTTGTCCCACTATTCGCAAAAAGAAAATTTCGTATTAAAGCCAATGCTGTTACCTATCCAACGCAGTAGAAATGAAGTCGATATCTAAAAAAATAAGTAAGTTATGACTAAAAATGTAACCAGTTCTGCTAACGACTCTTTCCGGCCACTTTTCAGTAGAACTAGTTACCTTTTTGGCCATAACTTGCATAGTTTTTTAGATATCGACTTGATTCCTTTTGACTTGGATAGCTAAGGGCACTGGCTTTAACCACAATATTTTTTTTCTTGCGGCTAGAGCAAAAAATTTTTTTATCATTTTTCCAAAAAAAGCAAAGGGGGTAGCCCATGGTATTTTTTGAAGAAAAAAATTTTTGTCCCACTATTCGCAAAAAGAAAATTTCGTATTAAAGCCAATGCTGTTACCTATTCAACGCAGTAGAAATCAAGTCGATGGCTAGAAAAATAAGTAAGTTATGACTAAAAATGTAACCAGTTCTGCTAACGACTCTTTCCGGCCACTTTTCAGTAGAACTAGTTACCTTTTTGGCCATAACTTGCTTAGTTTTCTAGATATCGACTCGATTCCTTTTGACTTGGATAGCTAAGGGCACTGGCTTTAACCACAATATTTTTTTTCTTGCGGCTAGAACAAAAAATTTTTTTATCATTTTTCCAAAAAAAAGCAAAGGGGGTAGCCCATGGTATTTTTTGAAGAAAAAAATTTTTGTCCCACTATTCGCAAAAAGAAAATTTCGTATTAAAGCCAATGCTGTTACCTATCCAACGCAGTAGAAATGAAGTCGATATCTAAAAAAATAAGTAAGTTATGACTAAAAATGTAACCAGTTCTGCTAACGACTCTTTCCGGCCACTTTTCAGTAGAACTAGTTACCTTTTTGGCCATAACTTGCTTAGTTTTCTAGATATCGACTTGATTCCTTTTGACTTGGATAGCTAAGGGCACTGGCTTTAACCACAATATTTTTTTTCTTGCGGCTAGAACAAAAAATTTTTTTATCATTTTTCCAAAAAAAGCAAAGGGGGTAGCCCATGGTATTTTTTGAAGAAAAAAATTTTTGTCCCACTATTCGCAAAAAGAAAATTTCGTATTAAAGCCAATGCTGTTACCTATCCAACGCAGTAGAAATGAAGTCGATATCTAAAAAAATAAGTAAGTTATGACTAAAAATGTAACCAGTTCTGCTAACGACTCTTTCCGGCCACTTTTCAGTAGAACTAGTTACCTTTTTGGCCATAACTTGCATAGTTTTTTAGATATCGACTTGATTCCTTTTGACTTGGATAGCTAAGGGCACTGGCTTTAACCACAATATTTTTTTTCTTGCGGCTAGAGCAAAAAATTTTTTTATCATTTTTCCAAAAAAAGCAAAGGGGGTAGCCCATGGTATTTTTTGAAGAAAAAAATTTTTGTCCCACTATTCGCAAAAAGAAAATTTCGTATTAAAGCCAATGCTGTTACCTATCCCACGCAGTAGAAATGAAGTCGATATCTAAAAAAATAAGTAAGTTATGACTAAAAATGTAACCAGTTCTGCTACCGACTCTTTCCGGCCACTTTTTAGTAGAACTAGTTACCTTTTTGGTCATAACTTGCTTAGTTTTCTAGATATCGACTTGATTCCTTTTGACTTGGATAGCTAAGGGCACTGGCTTTAACCACAATATTTTTTTTCTTGCGGCTAGAACAAAAAATTTTTTATCATTTTTACAAAAAAAGCAAAGGGGATAGCCCATGGTATTTTTTGAAGAAAAAAATTTTTGTCCCACTATTCGCAAAAAGAAAATTTCGTATTAAAGCCAATGCTGTTACTTATCCAACGCAGTAGAAATCAAGTCGATGGCTAGAAAAATACGTAAGTTATGACCAAAAATGTAACCAGTTCTGCTACCGACTCTTTCCGGCCACTTTTTAGTAGAACTAGTTACCTTTTTGGTCATAACTTGCTTAGTTTTCTAGATATCGACTTGATTCCTTTTGACTTGGATAGCTAAGGGCACTGGCTTTAACCACAATATTTTTTTTCTTGCGGCTAGAGCAAAAAAATTTTTTATCATTTTTCCAAAAAAAGCAAAGGGGGTAGCCCATGGTATTTTTTGAAGAAAAAAATTTTTGTCCCACTATTCGCAAAAAGAAAATTTCGTATTAAAGCCAATGCTGTTACCTATCCAACGCAGTAGAAATCAAGTCGATATCTAAAAAAAATAAGTAAGTTATGACTAAAAATGTAACCAGTTCTGCTAACGACTCTTTCCGGCCACTTTTCAGTAGAACTAGTTACCTTTTTGGCCATAACTTGCTTAGTTTTCTAGATATCGACTCGATTCCTTTTGACTTGGATAGCTAAGGGCACTGGCTTTAACCACAATATTTTTTTTCTTGCGGCTAGAGCAAAAAATTTTTTTATCATTTTTCCAAAAAAAGCAAAGGGGGTAGCCCATGGTATTTTTTGAAGAAAAAAATTTTTGTCCCACTATTCGCAAAAAGAAAATTTCGTATTAAAGCCAATGCTGTTACCTATCCCACGCAGTAGAAATGAAGTCGATATCTAAAAAAATAAGTAAGTTATGACTAAAAATGTAACCAGTTCTGCTAACGACTCTTTCCGGCCACTTTTCAGTAGAACTAGTTACCTTTTTGGCCATAACTTGCTTAGTTTTCTAGATATCGACTCGATTCCTTTTGACTTGGATAGCTAAGGGCACTGGCTTTAACCACAATATTTTTTTTCTTGCGGCTAGAGCAAAAAATTTTTTTATCATTTTTCCAAAAAAAGCAAAGGGGGTAGCCCATGGTATTTTTTGAAGAAAAAAATTTTTGTCCCACTATTCGCAAAAAGAAAATTTCGTATTAAAGCCAATGCTGTTACCTATCCCACGCAGTAGAAATGAAGTCGATATCTAAAAAAATAAGTAAGTTATGACTAAAAATGTAACCAGTTCTGCTACCGACTCTTTCCGGCCACTTTTTAGTAGAACTAGTTACCTTTTTGGTCATAACTTGCTTAGTTTTCTAGATATCGACTTGATTCCTTTTGACTTGGATAGCTAAGGGCACTGGCTTTAACCACAATATTTTTTTTCTTGCGGCTAGAACAAAAATTTTTTTATCATTTTTCCAAAAAAAGCAAAGGGGGTAGCCCATGGTATTTTTTGAAGAAAAAAATTTTTGTCCCACTATTCGCAAAAAGAAAATTTCGTATTAAAGCCAATGCCGTTACCTATCCAACGCAGTAGAAATCAAGTCGATATCTAGAAAATTAAGTAAGTTATGACCAAAAATGTAACCAGTTCTGCTACCGACTCTTTCCGGCCACTTTTTAGTAGAACTAGTTACCTTTTTGGTCATAACTTGCTTAGTTTTCTAGATATCGACTTGATTCCTTTTGACTTGGATAGCTAAGGGCACTGGCTTTAACCACAATATTTTTTTTCTTGCGGCTAGAGCAAAAAAATTTTTTATCATTTTTCCAAAAAAAGCAAAGGGGGTAGCCCATGGTATTTTTTGAAGAAAAAAATTTTTGTCCCACTATTCGCAAAAAGAAAATTTCGTATTAAAGCCAATGCTGTTACCTATCCAACGCAGTAGAAATCAAGTCGATATCTAAAAAAAATAAGTAAGTTATGACTAAAAATGTAACCAGTTCTGCTAACGACTCTTTCCGGCCACTTTTCAGTAGAACTAGTTACCTTTTTGGCCATAACTTGCTTAGTTTTCTAGATATCGACTCGATTCCTTTTGACTTGGATAGCTAAGGGCACTGGCTTTAACCACAATATTTTTTTTCTTGCGGCTAGAGCAAAAAATTTTTTTATCATTTTTCCAAAAAAAGCAAAGGGGGTAGCCCATGGTATTTTTTGAAGAAAAAAATTTTTGTCCCACTATTCGCAAAAAGAAAATTTCGTATTAAAGCCAATGCTGTTACCTATCCCACGCAGTAGAAATGAAGTCGATATCTAAAAAAATAAGTAAGTTATGACTAAAAATGTAACCAGTTCTGCTAACGACTCTTTCCGGCCACTTTTCAGTAGAACTAGTTACCTTTTTGGCCATAACTTGCTTAGTTTTCTAGATATCGACTCGATTCCTTTTGACTTGGATAGCTAAGGGCACTGGCTTTAACCACAATATTTTTTTTCTTGCGGCTAGAGCAAAAAATTTTTTTATCATTTTTCCAAAAAAAGCAAAGGGGGTAGCCCATGGTATTTTTTGAAGAAAAAAATTTTTGTCCCACTATTCGCAAAAAGAAAATTTCGTATTAAAGCCAATGCTGTTACCTATCCCACGCAGTAGAAATGAAGTCGATATCTAAAAAAATAAGTAAGTTATGACTAAAAATGTAACCAGTTCTGCTACCGACTCTTTCCGGCCACTTTTTAGTAGAACTAGTTACCTTTTTGGTCATAACTTGCTTAGTTTTCTAGATATCGACTTGATTCCTTTTGACTTGGATAGCTAAGGGCACTGGCTTTAACCACAATATTTTTTTTCTTGCGGCTAGAACAAAAAATTTTTTATCATTTTTACAAAAAAAGCAAAGGGGATAGCCCATGGTATTTTTTGAAGAAAAAAATTTTTGTCCCACTATTCGCAAAAAGAAAATTTCGTATTAAAGCCAATGCTGTTACTTATCCAACGCAGTAGAAATCAAGTCGATGGCTAGAAAAATACGTAAGTTATGACCAAAAATGTAACCAGTTCTGCTACCGACTCTTTCCGGCCACTTTTTAGTAGAACTAGTTACCTTTTTGGTCATAACTTGCTTAGTTTTCTAGATATCGACTTGATTCCTTTTGACTTGGATAGCTAAGGGCACTGGCTTTAACCACAATATTTTTTTTCTTGCGGCTAGAGCAAAAAAAATTTTTTATCATTTTTCCAAAAAAAGCAAAGGGGGTAGCCCATGGTATTTTTTGAAGAAAAAAATTTTTGTCCCACTATTCGCAAAAAGAAAATTTCGTATTAAAGCCAATGCTGTTACCTATCCAACGCAGTAGAAATCAAGTCGATATCTAAAAAAATAAGTAAGTTATGACTAAAAATGTAACCAGTTCTGCTAACGACTCTTTCCGGCCACTTTTCAGTAGAACTAGTTACCTTTTTGGCCATAACTTGCATAGTTTTTTAGATATCGACTTGATTCCTTTTGACTTGGATAGCTAAGGGCACTGGCTTTAACCACAATAATTTTTTTCTTGTGGCTAGAGCAAAAAATTTTTTTATCATTTTTCCAAAAAAAGCAAAGGGGGTAGCCCATGGTATTTTTTGAAGAAAAAAATTTTTGTCCCACTATTCGCAAAAAGAAAATTTCGTATTAAAGCCAATGCTGTTACCTATTCAACGCAGTAGAAATCAAGTCGATGGCTAGAAAAATAAGTAAGTTATGACTAAAAATGTAACCAGTTCTGCTAACGACTCTTTCCGGCCACTTTTCAGTAGAACTAGTTATTTTTTTGGCCATAACTTGCTTAGTTTTCTAGATATCGACTCGATTCCTTTTGACTTGGATAGCTAAGGGCACTGGCTTTAACCACAATATTTTTTTTCTTGCGGCTAGAGCAAAAAATTTTTTTATCATTTTTCCAAAAAAAGCAAAGGGGGTAGCCCATGGTATTTTTTGAAGAAAACAATTTTTGTCCCACTATTCGCAAAAAGAAAATTTCGTATTAAAGCCAATGCTGTTACCTATCCAACGCAGTAGAAATGAAGTCGATATCTAAAAAAATAAGTAAGTTATGACTAAAAATGTAACCAGTTCTGCTACCGACTCTTTCCGGCCACTTTTCAGTAGAACTAGTTACCTTTTTGGCCATAACTTGCTTAGTTTTCTAGATATCGACTTGATTCCTTTTGACTTGGATAGCTAAGGGCACTGGCTTTAACCACAATATTTTTTTCTTGCGGCTAGAACAAAAAATTTTTTATCATTTTTCCAAAAAAAGCAAAGGGGGTAGCCCATGGTATTTTTTGAAGAAAAAAATTTTTGTCCCACTATTCGCAAAAAGAAAATTTCGTATTAAAGCCAATGCTGTTACCTATCCAACGCAGTAGAAATCAAGTCGATGGCTAGAAAAATAAGTAAGTTATGACCAAAAATGTAACCAGTTCTGCTACCGACTCTTTCCGGCCACTTTTTAGTAGAACTAGTTACCTTTTTGGTCATAACTTGCTTAGTTTTCTAGATATCGACTTGATTCCTTTTGACTTGGATAGCTAAGGGCACTTGCTTTAACCACAATATTTTTTTTCTTGCGGCTAAAGCAAAAAAATTTTTTTATCATTTTTCCAAAAAAAGCAAAGGGGGTAGCCCATGGTATTTTTTGAAGAAAAAAATTTTTGTCCCACTATTCGCAAAAAGAAAATTTCGTATTAAAGCCAATGCCGTTACCTATCCAACGCAGTAGATATAAAGTCGATATCTAAAAAAATAAGTAAGTTATGACTAAAAATGTAACCAGTTCTGCTAACGACTCTTTCCGGCCACTTTTTAGTAGAACTAGTTACCTTTTTGGCCATAACTTGCTTAGTTTTCTAGATATCGACTCGATTCCTTTTGACTTGGATAGCTAAGGGCACTGGCTTTAAAGAAAATATTTTTTTTCTTGTGGCTAGAGCAAAAAAATTTTTTATCATTTTTCCAAAAAAAAGCAAAGGGGGTAGCCCATGGTATTTTTTGAAGAAAAAAATTTTTGTCCCACTATTCGCAAAAAGAAAATTTCGTATTAAAGCCAATGCCGTTACCTATCCAACGCAGTAGAAATCAAGTCGATATCTAGAAAATTAAGTAAGTTATGACCAAAAATGTAACCAGTTCTGCTACCGACTATTTCCGGCCACTTTTTAGTAGAACTAGTTACCTTTTTGGTCATAACTTGCTTAGTTTTCTAGATATCGACTCGATTCCTTTTGACTTGGATAGCTAAGGGCACTGGCTTTAACCACAATATTTTTTTTCTTGCGGCTAGAGCAAAAAATTTTTTTATCATTTTTCCAAAAAAAGCAAAGGGGGTAGGCCATGGTATTTTTTGAAGAAAAAAATTTTTGTCCCACTATTCGCAAAAAGAAAATTTCGTATTAAAGCCAATGCTGTTACCTATCCAACGCAGTAGAAATGAAGTCGATATCTAAAAAAATAAGTAAGTTATGACTAAAAATGTAACCAGTTCTGCTAACGACTCTTTCCGGCCACTTTTTAGTAGAACTAGTTACCTTTTTGGCCATAACTTGCTTAGTTTTCTAGATATCGACTTGATTCCTTTTGAGTTGGATAGCTAAGGGCACTGGCTTTAACCACAATATTTTTTTTCTTGCGGCTAGAGCAAAAAATTTTTTTATCATTTTTCCAAAAAAAGCAAAGGGGGTAGCCCATGGTATTTTTTGAAGAAAAAAATTTTTGTCCCACTATTCGCAAAAAGAAAATTTCGTATTAAAGCCAATGCTGTTACCTATCCAACGCAGTAGAAATCAAGTCGATATCTAAAAAAAATAAGTAAGTTATGACTAAAAATGTAACCAGTTCTGCTAACGACTCTTTCCGGCCACTTTTCAGTAGAACTAGTTACCTTTTTGGCCATAACTTGCTTAGTTTTTTAGATATCGACTTGATTCCTTTTGACTTGGATAGCTAAGGGCACTGGCTTTAACCACAATATTTTTTTTCTTGCGGCTAGAGCAAAAAATTTTTTTATCATTTTTCCAAAAAAAGCAAAGGGGGTAGCCCATGGTATTTTTTGAAGAAAAAAATTTTTGGCCCACTATTCGCAAAAAGAAAATTTCGTATTAAAGCCAATGCCGTTACCTATCCAACGCAGTAGAAATCAAGTCGATGGCTAAAAAAATAAGTAAGTTATGACCAAAAATGTAACCAGTTCTGCTACCGACTATTTCCGGCCACTTTTTAGTAGAACTAGTTACCTTTTTGGCCATAACTTGCTTAGTTTCCTAGATATCGACTTGAGTCCTTTTGACTTAGATAGCTAAGGGCACTGGCTTTAACCACAATATTTTTTTTCTTGCGGCTAGAGCAAAAAAATTTTTTATCATTTTTCCAAAAAAAGCAAAGGGGGTAGCCCATGGTATTTTTTGAAGAAAAAATTTTTGTCCCACTATTCGCAAAAAGAAAATTTCGTATTAAAGCCAATGCCGTTACCTATCCAACGCAGTAGAAATCAAGTCAATGGCTAAAAAAATAAGTAAGTTATGACCAAAAATGTAACCAGTTCTGCTACCGACTCTTTCCGGCCACTTTTTAGTAGAACTAGTTACCTTTTTGGTCATAACTTGCTTAGTTTTCTAGATATCGACTTGATTCCTTTTGACTTGGATAGCTAAGGGCACTGGCTTTAACCACAATATTTTTTTTCTTGCGGCTAGAGCAAAAAATTTTTTTATCATTTTTCCAAAAAAAGCAAAGGGGGTAGCCCATGGTATTTTTTGAAGAAAAAAATTTTTGTACCACTATTCGCAAAAAGAAAATTTCGTATTAAAGCCAATGCCGTTACCTATTCAACGCAGTAGAAATCAAGTCGATGGCTAAAAAAATAAGTAAGTTATGACCAAAAATGTAACCAGTTCTGCTACCGACTATTTCCGGCCACTTTTTAGTAGAACTAGTTACCTTTTTGGCCATAACTTGCTTAGTTTTCTAGATATCGACTTGAGTCCTTTTGACTTGGATAGCTAAAGGCACTGGCTTTAACCACAATATTTTTTTTTCTTGCGGCTAGAGCAAAAAAATTTTTTTATAATTTTTCCAAAAAAAGCAAAGGGGGTAGCCCATGGTATTTTTTGAAGAAAAAAATTTTTGTCCCACTATTCGCAAAAAGAAAATTTCGTATTAAAGCCAATGCCGTTACCTATCCAACGCAGTAGAAATCAAGTCGATATCTAGAAAATTAAGTAAGTTATGACCAAAAATGTAACCAGTTCTGCTAACGACTCTTTCCGGCCACTTTTTAGTAGAACTAGTTACCTTTTTGGCCATAACTTGCTTAGTTTTCTAGATATCGACGTGATTCCTTTTGACTTGGATAGCTAAGGGCACTGGCTTTAACCACAATATTTTTTTTCTTGCGGCTAGAGCAAAAAATTTTTTTATCATTTTTCCAAAAAAAGCAAAGGGGGTAGCCCATGGTATTTTTTGAAGAAAAAAATTTTTGTCCCACTATTCGCAAAAAGAAAATTTCGTATTAAAGCCAATGCCGTTACCTATCCAACGCAGTAGAAATCAAGTCGATATCTAGAAAATTAAGTAAGTTATGACCAAAAATGTAACCAGTTCTGCTAACGACTCTTTCCGGCCACTTTTTAGTAGAACTAGTTACCTTTTTGGCCATAACTTGCTTAGTTTTCTAGATATCAACGTGATTCCTTTTGACTTGGATAGCTAAGGGCACTGGCTTTAACCACAATATTTTTTTTCTTGCGGCTAGAGCAAAAAATTTTTTTATCATTTTTCCAAAAAAAGCAAAGGGGGTAGCCCATGGTATTTTTTGAAGAAAAAATTTTCGTCCCACTATTCGCAAAAAGAAAATTTCGTATTAAAGCCAATGCTGTTACCTATCCAACGCAGTAGAAATGAAGTCGATATCTAGAAAATTAAGTAAGTTATGACCAAAAATGTAACCAGTTCTGCTACCGACTATTTCCGGCCACTTTTTAGTAGAACTAGTTACCTTTTTGGCCATAACTTGCTTAGTTTTCTAGATATCGACTTGAGTCCTTTTGACTTAGATAGCTAAGGGCACTGGCTTTAACCACAATATTTTTTTCTTGCGGCTAGAGCAAAAAATTTTTTTATCATTTTTCCAAAAAAAGCAAAGGGGGTAGCCCATGGTATTTTTTGAAGAAAAAATTTTCGTCCCACTATTCGCAAAAAGAAAATTTCGTATTAAAGCCAATGCTGTTACCTATTCAACGCAGTAGAAATCAAGTCGATGGCTAAAAAAATAAGTAAGTTATGACCAAAAATGTAACCAGTTCTGCTACCGACTATTTCCGGCCACTTTTTAGTAGAACTAGTTACCTTTTTGGCCATAACTTGCTTAGTTTTCTAGATATCGACTTGAGTCCTTTTGACTTAGATAGCTAAGGGCACTGGCTTTAACCACAATATTTTTTTTCTTGCGGCTAGAGCAAAAAATTTTTTTATCATTTTTCCAAAAAAAGCAAAGGGGGTAGCCCATGGTATTTTTTGAAGAAAAAATTTTCGTCCCACTATTCGCAAAAAGAAAATTTCGTATTAAAGCCAATGCCGTTACCTATCCAACGCAGTAGAAATCAAGTCGATATCTAGAAAATTAAGTAAGTTATGACCAAAAATGTAACCAGTTCTGCTAACGACTCTTTCCGGCCACTTTTTAGTAGAACTAGTTACCTTTTTGGCCATAACTTGCTTAGTTTTCTAGATATCAACGTGATTCCTTTTGACTTGGATAGCTAAGGGCACTGGCTTTAACCACAATATTTTTTTTCTTGCGGCTAGAGCAAAAAATTTTTTTATCATTTTTCCAAAAAAAGCAAAGGGGGTAGCCCATGGTATTTTTTGAAGAAAAAAATTTTTGTCCCACTATTCGCAAAAAGAAAATTTCGTATTAAAGCCAATGCTGTTACCTATCCAACGCAGTAGAAATGAAGTCGATATCTAGAAAAATAAGTAAGTTATGACTAAAAATGTGACCAGTTCTGCTAACGACTCTTTCCGGCCACTTTTTAGTAGAACTAGTTACCTTTTTGGCCATAACTTGCTTAGTTTTCCAGATATCGACGTGATTCCTTTTGAGTTGGATAGCTAAGGGCACTGGCTTTAACCACAATATTTTTTTTCTTGCGGCTAGAGCAAAAAATTTTTTTATCATTTTTCCAAAAAAAGCAAAGGGGGTAGCCCATGGTATTTTTTGAAGAAAAAAATTTTTGTCCCACTATTCGCAAAAAGAAAATTTCGTATTAAAGCCAATGCCGTTACCTATCCAACGCAGTAGAAATCAAGTCGATATCTAGAAAATTAAGTAAGTTATGACCAAAAATGTAACCAGTTCTGCTAACGACTCTTTCCGGCCACTTTTTAGTAGAACTAGTTACCTTTTTGGCCATAACTTGCTTAGTTTTCTAGATATCAACGTGATTCCTTTTGACTTGGATAGCTAAGGGCACTGGCTTTAACCACAATATTTTTTTTCTTGCGGCTAGAGCAAAAAATTTTTTTATCATTTTTCCAAAAAAAGCAAAGGGGGTAGCCCATGGTATTTTTTGAAGAAAAAATTTGTGTCCCACTATTCGCAAAAAGAAAATTTCGTATTAAAGCCAATGCCGTTACCTATCCAACGCAGTAGAAATCAAGTCGATATCTAGAAAATTAAGTAAGTTATGACCAAAAATGTAACCAGTTCTGCTAACGACTCTTTCCGGCCACTTTTTAGTAGAACTAGTTACCTTTTTGGCCATAACTTGCTTAGTTTTCTAGATATCGACGTGATTCCTTTTGACTTGGATAGCTAAGGGCACTGGCTTTAACCACAATATTTTTTTTCTTGCGGCTAGAGCAAAAAATTTTTTTATCATTTTTCCAAAAAAAGCAAAGGGGGTAGCCCATGGTATTTTTTGAAGAAAAAAATTTTTGTCCCACTATTCGCAAAAAGAAAATTTCGTATTAAAGCCAATGCCGTTACCTATCCAACGCAGTAGAAATCAAGTCGATATCTAGAAAATTAAGTAAGTTATGACCAAAAATGTAACCAGTTCTGCTAACGACTCTTTCCGGCCACTTTTTAGTAGAACTAGTTACCTTTTTGGCCATAACTTGCTTAGTTTTCTAGATATCAACGTGATTCCTTTTGACTTGGATAGCTAAGGGCACTGGCTTTAACCACAATATTTTTTTTCTTGCGGCTAGAGCAAAAAATTTTTTTATCATTTTTCCAAAAAAAGCAAAGGGGGTAGCCCATGGTATTTTTTGAAGAAAAAAATTTTTGTCCCACTATTCGCAAAAAGAAAATTTCGTATTAAAGCCAATGCCGTTACCTATCCAACGCAGTAGAAATCAAGTCGATATCTAGAAAATTAAGTAAGTTATGACCAAAAATGTAACCAGTTCTGCTACCGACTATTTCCGGCCACTTTTTAGTAGAACTAGTTACCTTTTTGGCCATAACTTGCTTAGTTTTCTAGATATCGACGTGATTCCTTTTGACTTGGATAGCTAAGGGCACTGGCTTTAACCACAATATTTTTTTTCTTGCGGCTAGAGCAAAAAATTTTTTTATCATTTTTCCAAAAAAAGCAAAGGGGGTAGCCCATGGTATTTTTTGAAGAAAAAAATTTTTGTCCCACTATTCGCAAAAAGAAAATTTCGTATTAAAGCCAATGCCGTTACCTATCCAACGCAGTAGAAATCAAGTCGATATCTAGAAAATTAAGTAAGTTATGACCAAAAATGTAACCAGTTCTGCTAACGACTCTTTCCGGCCACTTTTTAGTAGAACTAGTTACCTTTTTGGCCATAACTTGCTTAGTTTTCTAGATATCAACGTGATTCCTTTTGACTTGGATAGCTAAGGGCACTGGCTTTAACCACAATATTTTTTTTCTTGCGGCTAGAGCAAAAAATTTTTTTATCATTTTTCCAAAAAAAGCAAAGGGGGTAGCCCATGGTATTTTTTGAAGAAAAAAATTTTTGTCACACTATTCGCAAAAAGAAAATTTCGTATTAAAGCCAATGCTGTTACCTATCCAACGCAGTAGAAATGAAGTCGATATCTAGAAAAATAAGTAAGTTATGACTAAAAATGTAACCAGTTCTGCTAACGACTCTTTCCGGCCACTTTTTAGTAGAACTAGTTACCTTTTTGGCCATAACTTGCTTAGTTTTCTAGATATCGACGTGATTCCTTTTGAGTTGGATAGCTAAGGGCACTGGCTTTAACCACAATATTTTTTTTCTTGCGGCTAGAGCAAAAAATTTTTTTATCATTTTTCCAAAAAAAGCAAAGGGGGTAGCCCATGGTATTTTTTGAAGAAAAAAATTTTTGTCCCACTATTCGCAAAAAGAAAATTTCGTATTAAAGCCAATGCCGTTACCTATCCAACGCAGTAGAAATCAAGTCGATATCTAGAAAATTAAGTAAGTTATGACCACAAATGTAACCAGTTCTGCTAACGACTCTTTCCGGCCACTTTTTAGTAGAACTAGTTACCTTTTTGGCCATAACTTGCTTAGTTTTCTAGATATCGACGTGATTCCTTTTGACTTGGATAGCTAAGGGCACTGGCTTTAACCACAATATTTTTTTTCTTGCGGCTAGAGCAAAAAATTTTTTTATCATTTTTCCAAAAAAAGCAAAGGGGGTAGCCCATGGTATTTTTTGAAGAAAAAAATTTTTGTCCCACTATTCGCAAAAAGAAAATTTCGTATTAAAGCCAATGCCGTTACCTATCCAACGCAGTAGAAATCAAGTCGATATCTAGAAAATTAAGTAAGTTATGACCAAAAATGTAACCAGTTCTGCTAACGACTCTTTCCGGCCACTTTTTAGTAGAACTAGTTACCTTTTTGGCCATAACTTGCTTAGTTTTCTAGATATCGACGTGATTCCTTTTGACTTGGATAGCTAAGGGCACTGGCTTTAACCACAATATTTTTTTTCTTGCGGCTAGAGCAAAAAATTTTTTTATCATTTTTCCAAAAAAAGCAAAGGGGGTAGCCCATGGTATTTTTTGAAGAAAAAAATTTTTGTCCCACTATTCGCAAAAAGAAAATTTCGTATTAAAGCCAATGCCGTTACCTATCCAACGCAGTAGAAATCAAGTCGATATCTAGAAAATTAAGTAAGTTATGACCAAAAATGTAACCAGTTCTGCTAACGACTCTTTCCGGCCACTTTTTAGTAGAACTAGTTACCTTTTTGGCCATAACTTGCTTAGTTTTCTAGATATCAACGTGATTCCTTTTGACTTGGATAGCTAAGGGCACTGGCTTTAACCACAATATTTTTTTTCTTGCGGCTAGAGCAAAAAATTTTTTTATCATTTTTCCAAAAAAAGCAAAGGGGGTAGCCCATGGTATTTTTTGAAGAAAAAAATTTTTGTCCCACTATTCGCAAAAAGAAAATTTCGTATTAAAGCCAATGCCGTTACCTATCCAACGCAGTAGAAATCAAGTCGATATCTAGAAAATTAAGTAAGTTATGACCAAAAATGTAACCAGTTCTGCTAACGACTCTTTCCGGCCACTTTTTAGTAGAACTAGTTACCTTTTTGGCCATAACTTGCTTAGTTTTCTAGATATCGACTTGAGTCCTTTTGACTTAGATAGCTAAGGGCACTGGCTTTAACCACAATATTTTTTTTCTTGCGGCTAGAGCAAAAAATTTTTTTATCATTTTTCCAAAAAAAGCAAAGGGGGTAGCCCATGGTATTTTTTGAAGAAAAAAATTTTTGTCCCACTATTCGCAAAAAGAAAATTTCGTATTAAAGCCAATGCTGTTACCTATCCAACGCAGTAGAAATGAAGTCGATATCTAGAAAAATAAGTAAGTTATGACTAAAAATGTAACCAGTTCTGCTAACGACTCTTTCCGGCCACTTTTTAGTAGAACTAGTTACCTTTTTGGCCATAACTTGCTTAGTTTTCTAGATATCGACGTGATTCCTTTTGAGTTGGATAGCTAAGGGCACTGGCTTTAACCACAATATTTTTTTTCTTGCGGCTAGAGCAAAAAATTTTTTTATCATTTTTCCAAAAAAAGCAAAGGGGGTAGCCCATGGTATTTTTTGAAGAAAAAAATTTTTGTCCCACTATTCGCAAAAAGAAAATTTCGTATTAAAGCCAATGCTGTTACCTATCCAACGCAGTAGAAATAAAGTCGATATCTACAAAAATAAGTAAGTTATGACTAAAAATGTAACCAGTTCTGCTAACGACTCTTTCCGGCCACTTTTCAGTAGAACTAGTTACCTTTTTGGCCATAACTTGCTTAGTTTTCTAGATATCGACTTGATTCCTTTTGACTTGGATAGCTAAGGGCACTGGCTTTAACCACAATATTTTTTTTCTTGCGGCTAGAGCAAAAAATTTTTTTATCATTTTTCCAAAAAAAGCAAAGGGGGTAGCCCATGGTATTTTTTGAAGAAAAAATTTTTGTCCCACTATTCGCAAAAAGAAAATTTCGTATTAAAGCCAATGCCGTTACCTATCCAACGCAGTAGAAATCAAGTCGATATCTAGAAAATTAAGTAAGTTATGACCAAAAATGTAACCAGTTCTGCTACCGACTATTTCCGGCCACTTTTTAGTAGAACTAGTTACCTTTTTGGCCATAACTTGCTTAGTTTTCTAGATATCGACGTGATTCCTTTTGACTTGGATAGCTAAGGGCACTGGCTTTAACCACAATATTTTTTTTCTTGCGGCTAGAGCAAAAAATTTTTTTATCATTTTTCCAAAAAAAGCAAAGGGGGTAGGCCCATGGTATTTTTTGAAGAAAAATTTTTGTCCCACTATTCGCAAAAAGAAAATTTCGTATTAAAGCCAATGCAGTTACCTATCCAACGCAGTAGAAATCAAGTCGATGTCTAGAAAAATAAGTAAGTTATGACCAAAAATGTAACCAGTTCTGCTACCGACTCTTTCCGGCCACTTTTCAGTAGAACTAGTTACCTTTTTGGCCATAACTTGCTTAGTTTTCTAGATATCGACTTGATTCCTTTTGACTTGGATAGCTAAGGGCACTGGCTTTAACCACAATATTTTTTTTCTTGCGGCTAGAGCAAAAAATTTTTTTATCATTTTTCCAAAAAAAAGCAAAGGGGGTAGCCCATGGTATTTTTTGAAGAAAAAAATTTTTGTCCCACTATTCGCAAGAAGAAAATTTCGTATTAAAGCCAATGCTGTTACCTATCCAACGCAGTAGAAATCAAGTCGATATCTATAAAAATAAGTAAGTTATGACTAAAAATGTAACCAGTTCTGCTAACGACTCTTTCCGGCCACTTTTTAGTAGAACTAGTTACCTTTTTGGTCATAACTTGCTTAGTTTTCTAGATATCGACTTGATTCCTTTTGACTTGGATAGCTAAGGGCACTGGCTTTAACCACAATATTTTTTTTCTTGCGGCTAGAGCAAAAAATTTTTTTATCATTTTTCCAAAAAAAGCAAAGGGGGTAGCCCATGGTATTTTTTGAAGAAAAAAATTTTTGTCCCACTATTCGCAAAAAGAAAATTTCGTATTAAAGCCAATGCTGTTACCTATCCAACGCAGTAGAAATCAAGTCGATATCTAAAAAAATAAGTAAGTTATGACTAAAAATGTAACCAGTTCTGCTAACGACTCTTTCCGGCCACTTTTTAGTAGAACTAGTTACCTTTTTGGTCATAACTTGCTTAGTTTTCTAGATATCGACTTGAGTCCTTTTGACTTGGATAGCTAAGGGCACTGGCTTTAACCACAATATTTTTTATCCTGCGGCTAGAGCAAAAAATTTTTTTATCATTTTTCCAAAAAAAGCAAAGGGGGTAGCCCATGGTATTTTCTGAAGAAAAAAATTTTTGTCCCACTATTCGCAAAAAGAAAATTTCGTATTAAAGCCAATGCCGTTACCTATCCAACGCAGTAGAAATCAAGTCGATGTCTAGAAAAATAAGTAAGTTATGAACAAAAATGTAACCAGTTCTGCTACCGACTCTTTCCGGCCACTTTTTAGTAGAACTAGTTACCTTTTTGGTCATAACTTGCTTAGTTTTCTAGATATCGACTTGAGTCCTTTTGACTTGGATAGCTAAGGGCACTGGCTTTAACCACAATATTTTTTATCCTGCGGCTAGAACAAAAAATTTTTTTATCATTTTTCCAAAAAAAGCAAAGGGGGTAGCCCATGGTATTTTTTGAAGAAAAAAATTTTTGTCCCACTATTCGCAAAAAGAAAATTTCGTATTAAAGCCAATGCAGTTACCTATCCAACGCAATAGAAATCAAGTCGATATCTAGAAAAATAAGTAAGTTATGACCAAAAATGTAACCAGTTCTGCTACCGACTCTTTCCGGCCACTTTTTAGTAGAACTAGTTACCTTTTTGGTCATAACTTGCTTAGTTTTCTAGATATCGACTTGTGTCCTTTTGACTTGGATAGCTAAGGGCACTGGCTTTAACCACAATATTTTTTATCCTGCGGCTAGAGCAAAAAATTTTTTTATCATTTTTCCAAAAAAAGCAAAGGGGGTAGCCCATGGTATTTTTTGAAGAAAAAAATTTTTGTCCCACTATTCGCAAAAAGAAAATTTCATATTAAAGCCAATGCAGTTACCTATTCAACGCAGTAGAAATCAAGTCGATATCTAGAAAAATAAGTAAGTTATGACCAAAAATGTAACCAGTTCTGCTACCGACTCTTTCCGGCCACTTTTTAGTAGAACTAGTTACCTTTTTGGTCATAACTTGCTTAGTTTTCTAGATATCGACTTGAGTCCTTTTGACTTGGATAGCTAAGGGCACTGGCTTTAACCCCAATATTTTTTTTCTTGCGGCTAGAGCAAAAAATTTTTTTATCATTTTTCCAAAAAAAGCAAAGGGGGTAGCCCATGGTATTTTTTGAAGAAAAAAATTTTTGTCCCACTATTCGCAAAAAGAAAATTTCGTATTAAAGCCAATGCAGTTACCTATCCAACGCAGTAGAAATAAAGTCGATATCTAAAAAAATAAGTAAGTTATGACTAAAAATGTAACCAGTTCTGCTACCGACTCTTTCCGGCCACTTTTTAAGAGAACTAGTTACCTTTTTGGTCATAACTTGCTTAATTTTCTAGATATCGACTTGATTCCTTTTGACTTGGATAGCTAAGGGCACTGGCTTTAACCACAATATTTTTTTTCTTGCGGCTAGAGCAAAAAATTTTTTTATCATTTTTCCAAAAAAAGCAAAGGGGGTAGCCCATGGTATTTTTTGAAGAAAAAAATTTTTGTCCCACTATTCGCAAAAAGAAAATTTCGTATTAAAGCCAATGCTGTTACCTATCCAACGCAGTAGAAATCAAGTCGATGGCTATAAAAATACGTAAGTTATGACCAAAAATGTAAAAAGTTCTGCTACTGCCTCTTTTGGGCCACTTTTTGCTCATAACTTGCTTAGTTTTCTATTGCCGCTTTTTTGTTCTAAAGCTTAAAAATTTATATAATTTTATTTTTAAACACACAAATGAGAAAATATTCTTTGCAATTAATTTTTATTTTCTCTGAAAATTTTTTGTGATGAAGCTTGTGAGGTTTTATCACAATTCAGTAATTTTTTTTTTTACTTGTTTTCTTTTGATTTGCATATTTCCCTGCCCATGATACCTTTGTACGCTTTTTCGAATCATGTGTCTTGGCTCTATTCAATTTTAATTGATTTTACTTTTCGTATATTCTGGGTTGTCTTTGTAGTCCTGTTTTTAAATGAAATTTTTTAGTGCGTTTATTTGATAAAGGAAATCATTTTTTTTTAGTTTTTCTCTCTTTTTTCCTTTAATTAAGTCAAGTATATCAGCATAAATCAATAATTCGGATAATTTTAAGCATTTTCTTTTGTATTCAATCAAATTTTTTACTTCTTTTTAAGGCTTCTATTTATTTTGTAAAGATTTCGTTTTTTAATTCGAATTACAGGCCGACTTTTAAAAAATATTTTGCAGAAATTAAAAGAAATTATTCTAAAATATTTATTTGCAACTAAGTTTTTATAAAATTTTTTTGTTATAGTTTTGCTTTTTTTTCTAAGATTAAACTCTTTTTTTATTTTTTTTTTTTATTTTTTGTTTTTTGAGTGACGAGTTAATGTGTTTTAAGTGCAGAGATGCCTTGATTCGATTCAAGTAAGTGTTGAAAATTAAATAAAATAAAATCAAGTAAGTTTTGAAAATTAAATAAAATAAAATCAAGTAGTTGCTTTTATAGAACATCAATTTAATGCATAAATTAAACATTTTGTGGAAGCAAAATTTATTGCTTGTAATTGGCTCATGGCGAACAAAAATCATGCATGATAAATGCGCAACTGCAAGTGATTCCCTTCTGTGATCTCCTTTACAAAAATTCTTCCAGGCAAGCACTAATTTTAGCTGCGTAATTGAATGATTATTTTATTCATTATCCTTATTTATTTTTTAGGTTTAATTAGAGAACTAGTTCTCGAATTATTACACCAGCACTCTAAGCACATTTAGTTTTACTAAATTTCAAATGCTACAACTAGCGTCATTTTCGTAATCAGCACACTTTAATGAGTCAAAAGCGAATACAAACATTCTAGACATTTTTTCAGTATTGATCAGTGCATCTAATGGAAAATAAGATTATGCGATCAAATTGAAAAATAAGTGTCACATTCAACAGCTACTTAGATATTCAGAAATGAGCAACGATCCTCATAAACGCACTACTAGTAAATAGCATTTGTTTTCTAAAAGTAACAGATTTTTTGAGTCGATCTTTTATTTATTAATTTTTTTTTATGTACAAAAATTTTGAAGCAACATTGATTTCTGTATTTCCGAATCCGAATATTTTATTCCGAGTTGAAAAATTTAGCACTTCATAACTACTCTGTGGTCTATTTTAAGGTTTTTTAGATTTTGTTTTTGCTTTATTTTAGGTACGAAATTATTGGTAGAATTAAAAGAAATAAAATTTTTCATTTAATAAGAAAAAACATTTAATTCCACATTAACTGCAATTTTTTGAAGTTGGACACAATTCTCTCAGAAAAAATTATTTTATTTTAGTGGTTTCTGAGCATTTTGTGTAATTTTTATAAGAAAAAATATCCCAAAGACAACAAGTAAACAAGTGAGTTATTTTGATAATTATTGTATTCGTACAAAGTTTTTAGTGAGCCGTAAAGTAAACTGTTTGTCATCTGAAGTAGAAGCAAGCGATAGTTTTCTTTATAAGAAGCCTGACTCCTGATTTTGATCCAAGTCATTAATTTTTGTATTTTCTATTACAATTAAATTGACCCAGATGATTTTGTTTAAATTATATTTTTTCTTGTTTTTACATACATTTTATTCAGCTTGAAAATAAAGCACTAAAATTTTGGTTGCATGTTCAGTTGTGCCATAAATTTCAGTGACTTATTGCTCTTAAGATCACGATAACATTTTTAAAAGTCATGCAATTTTAATATTAAACATTTTTTTTTCTTACATCTCAGCAACATGAGAAAATCAGCCGTTAAGCTTGAAAAAGGTATAAGTCCACTTTTAAAAAAAAATTAGTAAACAGTAATTTAAAATTAAAAAATAGTCTATAACTTAATAAAATTACTTCTAACAAATTTTTTTTTAAAAATGGTCTTATACCACTTTCAAAAAGAACAGCTCTTATATGTATGTAAAAAAAATAAAATTTTTAAAAGCAACAACTAGTCGTATGATTTATATTTCTATGTGCGTGTTATCATATTTATAACGTATACGTTCGAGTGGAGGCATATGCATGCAGCTCACTATACATATTATACGAAGCTACTTTAACCCACTAAAAATATTGCAATAACAAGTCTCTTATAAAGAGAGTAAGCAAAATACATACAAAAGAAGTATGTGAAGTCTTTTTATAAAAAAAAAAATTAAATGAATTAAAACAGAAAATGAATGCCTAGTGAGAGACTAGTAGGTAGCATACTAACCTCAAACCTCACAATCTGGGAGAGGTAGATTCAATTCCTACCTAAAGCTTGGATGTTTGGCTGTATGAAAGATTCTATGTTTTTCAAATAGAAGCAGAAAATCAATGACGAAAGTAAATTTTATTTTATAAACTAATTAAAAGAAAAATTATATAAATCGGCAGCAATAAAATTGATATATAAAATAAAAGCTAATTGATACATAAGCAGACCTACTCAGCTGTTAATGAAGGGCTACTGTTTGCTATGGCTTATAAGCACTTTTTATTATAAAATAAATCACATGTTTGTAGTGAGGTGTGTGACTAAAACTTGTAAGTAAAATGAACTCTACAACAATTAAGAGATTACTGATTAGCCTTGAATTGTTTAAAATATAAAATAATTTGACCTATTTTTTGGAATAAAAAAATTTTTAAAACTCATTTGAAATTTTTACTTTCTCTTTTGAGTTTAATTTTTTTTTATTTTTCAAAATTTAAAAAAAAAATTAATTAGCGGTAATTTTATTGAGTTACAGACTTCATTTTAATTTTAAATTACTGTGGTCTAATATTTTTTAAAAGTGGACTTATACCTTTTTTAAGCTTAACGGCTGATTTTTTCCATGTTGCTGAAATGTAAGAAAAAAAATCAATTTTTTTTTAAAAAAAGGAAAAGAAAGATCTATTTGAATTGTAAAGCGTGATATTTTTCAAAATTTTTTTTCTATTAGAAAATCTACTCCAAAAAAATCAAAATTTTAATAAGCATTATTCTGTGAAAAATAAACATCAAAAAATGTATTACAAATGTATTTGCTTTCATCTTAACTAGAGGTATAATTAACCCAAATATAAACAAATTCTATGACCTCTCTTTTTTCCCTGTCCGCTTCACGTGAAATGCCTTTTAAATAAATCTTTCAGTTTGATAATAATTATCAATAATTTCATATTCAGGGTGTTTTTTTCCTGCAACAAATAATATTAAATGGATAATTAATAACACTATGCAACAAATATAAAAATAAAATTTTACTTAACGTTAATAAAATCAAATTTAACATGAATTTTGATATTTTATGAATTATTACATACGTTTTTTAAATTAAATAACGAAACCGGTTACTAACGGGCGCTTTCTATTTTTTGTAAATTTTTTAAAATTAAAATTTTCATAATTATTATTTAATATTATTTAGTATTAATCAAGCTTAAGATCTTAAAAAATTGTTTTTATTTAAATTTTCCGATATTTCGACTTTCTTCAGGGAAATTTATTTTTATAATAAAATAAAATTTTATATGTCAAAATTATTAAATTTGAAAAATTAAAATATGAAAACTATACAAATATTTGTTTCCTGTTTATATTTTAACACACTAAAAAAAAAAAATTAAAAAAAATTTTCATAATTTTTAAAAAAATTAAAATTTTTTTATAAATATTTTTCTCAACAACTAGAAAAATAATATTTAGCTGCTTTAAAAAATAATGAAAACACAAATGAAAAACAATATTCAAACATGCCTCGATTAACATTATCTGCTTTAAAGCTGTTTCGCTATAGCGCTGTTTTGAGTTAAAAAAAAAAATATTTTTCAATTTCCTATTTCTAACTTCATATGAAAATTGAGTTTTTGAAAAGAAAATAATTTTAATTCGGTGAATCCCGAATGTGAAATTGTGTATTAAATTAGTTATTCGAAATACTCAAGGTAAAACGAATCCTACAGCTGGAATATTTTTTATTGCATTTTCTTCGCAATTCTTTTCTGTCTTTAAAAAATTAAATTTTTTTAATTCAATTAAAATTCTCTCCGTCATATTAAAAAAAAATTTTTTTGATTGATTTAAATCATTATTAATAAATATTTTATAAAACTAAAGATATTAATAAAATTTATTTTTATTTTGTTTATTTTATTAATTAATTTCCCTGAAGAAGAAGGAAAATTTGAAATATTATAAAATTAAAATTAAAATTAATTTTGATTAATAACTTAACCTTGAAAAATATTACTACCATACAATTTTTTTTTTTAAACCATTTAAAATCAAACAAACCCGGATTAAGTCCCACTTTATTTTTATAAAAAAAAACTTTAATTTATAATTATATCCTGAAGAAGCTATGCAAGTTGGAGCGAAATATCGATATAAAAATTAATTTATAAAATAAGACCTCAAGTTTAAATAGCCATTTTAAATAAAAAGTAAACAGTTAAATAAACTAACAAATTATTTTTTTTTTTCATTTTTTTCCTATATTTAAAATTCTGCATTATCTTTCATAAGGTAAAATCAACCAGAACTAAAATTGTTTTTAGTTTTCAACTTATGTATCTTTTTTAAGTTTACTTTTTTATGTTATTACGTTTATTATTGCTTTTTAAAAAGCTTGATATGTGACGTTAATGCAATTGTTCCCAATTTTAAATGACCGTCAATTTTATTTGCATTTTGCCAAAATCAATGCTCAATATTGCAGATGCATAAAATAAAACAAGACAAAGAGAAACTGTCATCAGAATCCAATAAAATCTTAAAACACCAACACTTTCGCATGACGTGGTTTCAACTTTTTGTAAATTGCAGTTTCAAAATCAAATAAACGTTATTAAAATAAAAACTATTTGTTTTTGTTTTTATAAAACCCATGTGATTATCATTTGTGCTAAAGGAAAATTTATATTTTTTTAAAATTGGAAAAAATATGCAAGCAATTTTCAGCTGAATATTATATTCACTTACTTTCATACACAGCCACATGTACATCTATGCATGACCAAATAACCTAGATTTATTTGTTTTTTTTTTTATAATTTTTTTTTTAAGAATACAAGTACAATGAAAAAAATTCCTTAAAAGACTTTATTCTTTACCGAAAAAAAATATGTCACATTTAAAAAATTTTAAGAAAAAAATTGATTTCTTCTGACTTTAAAAGAATTCATTATTCTGTGAAAACTAAAAATATTTTTTTACAAGAATATTCAGGAAACAAAAAAAAATTTTATATTTTTGAAGGAATTCACTTTTTATAAAAAAATATTTTATTTTTTAAATTTCATAAAAAGATTTAAGACACAAGCTTGAGTACCCAATTTGATTGCTAGACTTAAGACACAAAAAAAGAAGAGTTTTGTATGACTTAAAAGGAATTCATTATTCACTGAAATATATTTTTGGAAATTTTTTTTATTATTTTCTTTGGAAAAATATTTAACATTAAAGAAAATTTTTATGAATTTAAAAAATATTTATTATTTACAAATAAAAATATTTAAGGCAACTTTTTATTCAACTGGCATAAAAATGTTTAAGAAACAAGCTTCAATACCCAATGCGATTGCAAAGACTTAAGACACAGACATCAATATTAAATAATCTGCAAATGACCTAGGAAACAAACTTCAATATTAAATAATAATAAAAGACTTAGGACACAAACAGTAACATCCAGTAAAAAAAAAAAATTCTTAAGATAAAAAAAAGAATTTTTATATTATAACTTTAAAGGAGTAGCTTCTTTTTAAGAAAATTATTTTTTTTTAAGAAAATTATTCAAAATAAAAAAAAAGTATCTGAATTTCATAAAATTTATTTTAAAAAAATTTGTGGCCATATTTTTCTTATTAAATAGAAAATTGAAATTCATCACCACAAAACAATAAAAAAAATTTTTATGTCAACTGGCTTAAAAAGACTTAAGACAAAAACTTTAATACCCATTGTTCCTAACATCAATAACCTGTAGTAAGCAAATGGCTTAAGAAACAAGCTTCAATATCGAATGAGAATAAAAGACTTAAGAGACAAGCATCAACATAACATATTATGACTTTCGTCACAGAAAATATTTAAGGCATTTGTTTTTAAACTATTCCATGTATTATTTTACATGAGTTAAAAGGAAATGATTCTTAACAGAAAAAAATTATTTCGATTTTTCCAAAAGTTATTTTTAACATAAAAAAAATTATTTCGATTTTTCCAAAAGTTGTTTTTAACATAAAAAAATTAAATAATATTATTTAAATATATTATTCGCTCTTATAATTTTAATACTAACAAATATTTTTCAAAGCTTAATTTTGTTATGATTTTAAGCTGAAAAAATTTTTTCAATAATAAAATATAATATGATCTGTGGTTAATATGAAGAGTCGCTTATTAGAAATTTGTCTGTGGTCCTTGAAATGTCAAATTATCAAGAGTCAACTGTATTTACTCTAGGTAATTTTGAACTCTCACTTAAAATTCATTCTTTTAAAGTTACATTTATCTTCCTATCTTTTTCTCTTCGGCTTCTTCAACAAATATAAAGCAACATTAAAAAAGAAACTAAACAGAGTCAAGTTTTCAGATATTTAAATAAATATTTGGCCACAACGGATATATTATCGTTACAAAAAAAGTTTTAAAGTACAAACAAACTATTAAGGGCATTCACTAAGCTATTATTTGAAATCTAAAATTTGTAAATAAGCTGATCATAGTGAACATCAATATAAATGCTTGTGTTTTTGGTCCCTTCTACCATAATAAATGTTGAGAACCTTAGGTTTTTGTGGTGTACAGTGTAATTAAACTTTGTGTATTTTAGCGAAACCTATAAAGGTACTATTATTGAAAAACGACATGGTCAAATGTGAGTATAACATTTCAAGTGTATGTAAGAAAACACATTTTAATATGTGTACGTCATTCAAACTAACACAAAAAAAAGAAAAAAAAAAAAACTTAATGACAGATACATGCACACTCATGTACAGACTTTTTTTACTTGTGAATGAGTTGAGTTTTCATGTTTTTATGTCTTTTATTTTTCTATTCATTTGACTTTCAATAAACATTCGAATAAATAGAAAAAGTGTAATGAGCCAAAAATATCAAATTGAAAATTTCATATTGGCTTTTATTTGCAGTAAATATTATTGGCAAATTCTTTTTCTTAAGAAAAAAAAAAAAAAAAAAAAACAGTTTTTCGCTTACGTCATTGCTTTAGTAAAATTTTATGGCGTCTCTCTTCTGTTGTAAGACGGTTTGCAAAAGGTAGAGAAAAGCTGCGAATATGGACATTTTAAGTAAAAGTAATTGTGTTTCTGTATTTTCTACAAAATTATGTAAAACTGTATTCTTTTTTGTCGAAGAAAATTTTAATTTTCTTCAAATGAAAATTATTTAATATTTTTTTTTAAGAATTATGTTTTGTTTTAGTGATTAACGATTTATTTTTATAAAACGAAAGTGGTTGTTGGTTCGTCAAAGAAAATAAGCCTTTTTGCTTCGTAAGAAAATACCAATACAAGTCAAAAACAAAGTACTCTTTTTTTTTGTCACTCACTAAAAAGCAAAAAATTGTCTACAAAAACGTAAACTAGTCAAAATTAGTTTAAACTGAAATTCCTTAAATCAAAGACTTAGAACACAAACTTAACAATATTGAAAGAGATCAAAAGATTTCAGACACAAATTTCATTATTGTTTACAAATAAAAAACTTAAGAAGCGAACTTCATTATCGTTCATAAATAAAAGACTTAGAACACAAACTTAATAAATCTGAAAAGGATACAAAAACTTGAAACACAAACTTCATTATTGTTTACAAATAAAAATCTTAAGAAGCGAACTTCATTATCGTTCATAAATAAAAGACTTAGAACACAAACTTAATAAATCTGCAAAGGATACAAAAACTTGAAACTCAAACTTCACTATTGCTTACAAATAAAAAACTAAAGAAGCGAACTTCATTATCGTTTATAAATCAAAGACTTAGAACACGAACTTAAGTACTCTGCAAATGATCTGAGACACAAACTTCATTATTGTTTACAAAAAATAATTAAGAAGCGAACTTCATTCTGTTCATAAATAAAAAACTTAGAAGAAAAACTTCAGAATGTTGAAAAAGATTAAAAGACTTAAGACACAAACTTGATAATATTACCAAAGGGTATAAAGAAGATAAATAAAAAAAAAATCTTAATCGCGTTATCAGCTAAAATATAAAAATTTAAATTAATTTGGTCGCATTCGATATCGAGCAACTTCTGACGAAATTTTGAATAAAAAAAAAAAAGATTTCGATCGTTTGCATTCGACATCGAGCTTCTATAATTCTGGAATGAATACTGGCAAAAAAAACTATTTATTTTTTATTAAAAAAAAACTGGCTATTTTGCACGTCTAGGTATGAAAATTTAGGTACAGCGACCTTCCTTGGAATGTAACTGTTATACGTACCCGTATTAATCTTGATTCTTTGAAAAATATTAAAGACCTCGTATGTTGCCATGTTAAAAAAAATATTTTAAACAAATTTTATGATCGATTTACAATTAAAAACACCTGTTGATTTTTAAGGAAGCAGCATTTTTAATTAAAAAAAATTTTTTAATAAAAAAAAGTAAGATAAATAGATAGAATCTAATATACCAACAAAAAATCCTTAAAAACCCAGCACAGCTTAAGAGTGAAAGAATGAAAACTAACAGAGTTTTATACAAACATGAACAAAATGAAAACTTATTTACAGACCCTTTTAAATTAACAGAATTTTTTAAAGAGAACAAAACCCATAAGTAAAGAGCTTAAGCAGCATTTGCATTTAGCAGCAGTGAAACATTTATCTGGCTTAATAATTTAACATTGCACACAAATAAAAAGTCGGATTTTCTCTAAATTTTGTTAGCTAAAGTCGTAAATATTTAACATTTCACATTTAGTAGGAAACTTATAACCGTGAGTAGGGGCTGCTTATTTGTGTGGTTTTTATTATTTTTATAAATTTTAAGTCGTGAAAAGTTCAAAAGAAAACTGCCAACATAATTTTGTTATACGTTTAATTAAAATAAAAGTTTGCTGATGTTAAAAATGTAAGTGTTTCAATTAAAAGAAATGAAATAAAACTAAATAAATTAAAAAAAAATATTTTTAAAAAAATATTAAAGAAAATTAAATTATTTAATTTTTCAATTTTATTTTATTTTATTGAAAGAAAAAACGAAAGTAAATTAAAATCTGAAACTTAAGAAAACTAGCCCCACTTCAATTATAAAAAAAAATAAAAAAAATTCAAGCCAAAATTATCAAATTGCATTTTATTTTGAATACATAAAGAAGATTAAAAGATTCTTTAAAATAAAAATTTTATAGAAAAAATGAATCCAATTTCTATTTAATTAAATGGAAATTATTGTTTCGAATCATGAAGTATAAATAACTATGAAGCGTCCATAATACTCTGAAAAATATGTTTCATAAATCCAATGAAATAATTTTATTAAAACTGTTTTATTGATTTAATAAAATATCGCACAAATTATGTGAATTAATTAGTGTTAAGAAATCTAAAGGGTGTCCCAACAAGAACGCAAGACTTAAATTTGGCGCCATTCGAAGTGTCATTGTTTGACATTTGAACTAGTTTTTTCTTGCCTAGAATTGAAGAAATGAATGTGGGGGGCTTGTGGTTTCAACAAGACGGCACCACATGTCATACAGCCAGAGAAACAATTCAATTGCTGCATCAGTCATTTCGTGGTCGTGTTATTTCGCGTTTTGGAGACCACAATTGGCCGCCTAGATCGTGCGATTTAACACCATTAGACTTTTTTCTTTGGGGTTTTTTGAAGTCGATGGTTTACGCGAATAAGCCGACGACGACTCAAGCCTTAAAAGAGGAAATTGGACGCTGCATTAATGAAATACCGCAGCATTTATGCAAAACGGTCATTGAAAATTTCATTAAAAGATCGCGTGTGTGCCAGCAAAGCCGCGGCGGCCATCTGCCCGATATGTTGTTTCATACATAACCTCATTCTGTCTACTTTACGATATAATAAAGTTTCACGATTTTTTTTTTTAAATATCTGTGTTTTATTTAAAATTTAAATCTTGCGTTCTTGTTGCGACACCCTTTAAAAGGTTTTCTTTTAATAAAAACGAAAATATTGAAAACAACTCATCTGTCTAGTTGTTTACAATTTTTGATTTAATTTGTTGGTATAAAATAAATATATGCTAAAGCTTTTATATAAATATTATTAAGAACACTTTGTTTTAATAAAACACTAGCAGATTCGTTACAATTCTCTACTTGAAAATGCTATCAGCGACCTGTTTAGAAAAACTCTAGCATAAATCTTCCTGTTGTTTTGAGGGATTTTAGCAACTTCCAAATAAACCATAAAAGATTACAGGATGGGATACATATCATTTTAAAGAGGAGGTCGTCTTTATTTGTAGTCTACCGCCAAAATACTCAAAAGTTACTTCAGATTATTTTTTAAAATTTTTTGAAATTTTCATATACTTGAAAGCTGTTGATCTGAATGATTTTAGCAACTTCCGAATGAACCGTAGAAGATTACGGGAGGGCAAACATATCATTTTTAAAGGAAGGTTGTTTAAATTTATAAGCTGCTGCCCAAATACTGAGAAATTGCTTTGGATTATTTTTAAAAAAATTTTGAAATTTCCATATACCCTGGTGTTACTGCTCTAAGGATTTTAATTACCAAAAAAAAGTGGGCGTAACAGTAGGCATGGCTAGTCCAAAGATATATGATAACATTCCCTGATAGCGATGGAAAAATATAATGGTAATTAAAAGCAGACACATTTTAATTGTTTTAATAAAAAAATGGGCGTTAACATAAACGTAAAGTAGGCGTGGATACTCTTTCTTTGGAGTATAAAGATTATTGGTACTAAATTTCAGTGAAAGTCTTTAGAAAACACAAATTTGTATAGCGAACTAACAAGCAAACAGGAAATTAATTTTATTTATATAGATTTTTATATTTAAACTCAAAACTTATATTTATTTATTAAATAATTTTTGCGAAATGCAGGATTATTGCTCTTTAAGTCTTGTAGGTATTTTAACTTCCTTAAAATAAGTTTAATCAGCTAAATAATGTCAACTTCTAGTTTTAATTTGCAGTAAAGGAAACAAAATCATTAGAAACCAAAACCAAAAAAAAAATTATAAAATAAAAAACTTCCAGAACTATGAGAGCAAAACAAAAATAAAGTTTTTTTTTTACTTTAATTTAAAATAAATTTGTGCTTTATCTTTTTATGATTATCTAAACAAAAATGACATATTTGGAGCAGAGCACCAAACAGAGACTCCATTGGAGCCTTCATGGTATTTCGTATGAGTGTGCGTGTATTCGTGTGTATTTTCGTAAACTATTTTTTGTTGGTGTTATACTAAATAGCATAAGAGGTTAGCTAAGTATATTGTGTTTCACTAAGAGTACACTTTTTCTTTATTAAATAAAAACCCGTATTTGTAGAGAGAGTTGAATTTGCTTTTATTAGATTGTAAATAAGACAAATTCGGATCAAGTATAAAATAAAATACCTGACTGAATTTAATAAAAAGTCCTCTTCTCCGATGTTTATTTTCAGCTGAGTGGCTTCGTGAATACACAAAGTTGTGATTTTTGAGGGTCAGAAAGTGATCATGCAATCTATGAGCACCCACAACGAGTAGCTGTTTAGTGAAAAATTTTTTAAGGCCGAAATTGCTGTGACTGTGAACGGCATTCGTTACAGGAACATGGTAACTCACGGCTTTCGTCTTTAAATTAACTGCCTAAGCCTAAGCGACATACGTTTTCACACAGCTCATGAAACAATCAATTTATTGATAAATGCTATGAGAAAGTCCAAACTTTTTGGGACACCCTTTAGTATATCTTTTCATTTCATTTTAAGTTTCTTCTTATTTTTAACCATTTTTATTATTGTCACTGTTTTAATGGAGTTTCTTAAATGGTTTTTTTTCTGTTTCTTAGAATTTTGAGGGCATTTAAGTGCTGTGAAGCTTAATTAAGATTGATGAAGGGCCTTCTTTCCAAGCCAGTATTTATCATGCACAACATCATTGCTAACTGGCTACGCTCTGTTATTTATAAGCTTTTTCACAGCAGATACATTCAGTTGAAATGATCTACTGTAGTTTAACTCATCACTAAGCCTAAATAAACACATTAATCATTTACTATGCCAGCAAAAATTAGTGCTTCACTGGAAGCAACTTTAAAAGGGATTAATGGATGGTTAATTTAAGTGTCGGCCTGATGCTCTTCAATTACAATCTCAAGATTCCGTTTTGAACTACCTACTCGCCAAGACTAAATATGTATTATTAAAGTAACCTAGACGCACTTTGTGACAATAAGATATCTGAGAAAGTCTCCTAACCCTATTTCTGATATATCAGATAGTCCGCCCCTCAGATGTGCACCGAGAAATCTGTGTTTTGAAGCCATAAGAGTCGGATACTTAATTTTAGGTGTTTGGCAGCTGCGGCAGCACCCAGCCTACTAGCATGCTTAAAAATCGTTCAGTGACCAGTTATCACTGCCGCCAGTGTTAAAATTTCGTTGCTATTTCTGCTTAACAGCTAAGCAGAGTGTTTACCATCATAGTGGCTCCTAAATTGATGCGTAACCTTACACATTTCTAAGCCCCGCCATCTGGTAGCCGGCTTTCCCTGGTAGTAATCAAGTATACTCGTACAACGATATAAACGATTTAGTTTCCTTGTGAGCCATAGGTGTGATTTTAGCAGAATTTCTTGGTTTTCTAGTAGTAAAACTGGGCTCTTGAATGAACGTAGTCATTGCAAAAGTATACGGCAGGTGTGTTTTAAACAGAGAGCACATTTCACGGTTAGGACAATAACTTAAGTTTAATCTTTTAATAAAAAAATATACACTTTTGGTAGTGATTACTAAAATTTTTTTAAAATGAAAAATTCAATTGTGATAATCAGAAATCGGTAATACAGTTCAAAATTTAGTTCTCTTAATTCAAAATCAAAATTCTAAATCAAAATTTTTTTAAAAAAAGTTTACGATCATTTAAAATTTATCAATCAATTCCCTACAGAGTGACATAAATACTTTGCTCTAACAAAATATGCACAAAAACAAAACTGTTTGTTTTAGTTTTCTATTAATCAAACAATCAAAGCATTTAAGAATTTTTTTAATAAAAAATTGTCAAAAATATTAAAGAAAAATTTTGTGTTTTTTTAGAAAATATTTTTAGACAATCTGAAGCTAATTTTTGACTTTCGCTATTAAACCAAACTTTCTTTACAGTGAAACTGTTAACGATATTGACAGATTGTTGATTGTTTGTGTTTAATAAATTTTTAGTTTAATCGGGTTCAAGGCTTGAAGGCCTGCTAAGGGCAGTTTTGCTTAAACTTACCCTTATTTGATTTTGTTTTTCTTTAATGGAAATTGCAGTTAAATAGCAGAAAAAGCATTCCAACATAAAAGTCATCATATTAAGTTCATATTCTTGTTATTATATTTTCTCCTGTTGTTTCTCTTAATGGTTTTTTTTTCTATTTCATTGAAAATTATAAGCGACAATCGTTTTAGTTTTGAATTTTTGCATTTTTCTTGTTATTTCTGTTGTTATCATTGCAAACAATAGCAAAATGTAACAGTAAAAAAAAGTAAAATGCAAGAGGTATTTGTGTATTTTATACAAAAATGAAATGGGTTCAAATTATGCGATACTCATTATTTGAGTATTTTATTTCTTTTTTTTTTTTTTGCTCTAATTTTATAAAGAGATATTAAGTTAAGTGGGCAAAGAAACGAAACGAATGCAAACGTTTTGTTTTGTAGTTTTTCGTAATAAATTTATGAAAAACTACAAAACGAAACTTTTGCATTTGTTTTGTTTAGTTTCCTTGTGATTTTAGCAGAAATTCTAGTAGTAAAACTGGGCTCTTGAATGAACGTAGTCATTGCAAAAGTATACGGCAGGTGTGCTTTAAACAGCGAGCACATTTCACGGTTAGGACAATAACTTAAGTTTAATCTTTTAACAAAAAATATACTTTTTTGGTTGTAAGAACTAAATTCTCTTAAAATTGAAAAATTCAATTGTGATAATCAGAAATCGGCAATACAGTTCAAAATTTAGTTCTCTTAAACACATTAGGCCATAATCATAGTCACAAAAAAGTAGGCTGACTTTTATTCGTAAGAATTTAATGAACCTAAAATCATTTTTAAAAAGATATCGACTTTAGTGTGATCATGATTTTCTATATTTGAATTTTAATTGTGAAAAAAAAATCGATGCTTAAGAAAACTTAATTTAGGATTTTAGATTATTGCCAAGTTCTGGTTAATTCAACTAAAAAAAAAGTTATCATTTCAAGATCAGAACCACACACAGCAATTTTACTTGGGCAATTCTTGATTTTGTAAGAGAGAGAGGAAAGAAGAATGGAAAGGGATACAACCTTGCTAGTACTCGGCAGTTACCTTTTGTTCTCTCTTCATATTTTTTATAAAGGTATCAAAAAAGAAGACAGATAGCTTGAAGGCTAAACGAATGACTGAATAAGAATGCTAAAATTGCCGAAACAAAAAATTTGCGTGTGGACAAAACGACAATTTTAAAAGAGAATTGAGGAAGAGTTACCCAACTAAACTTACTGAGTGTGATCTTGGTCTAAATGAATTTTTGATAGCATTTTAATTCTCACTATATTTTTATCGTTGTCTAATTTGGCTCATATATAATCAAGTTCAATGAAATTAGTGCACAAGTGAGTTTGTATAGTCGATGGGGGATATACATTATTATTTCTCTCTTTACAAGATTCAGTTGTCTAGATATACGTCACATCTTTATTTATTTAATAATTAATAAGTGCCGGGGCTTAAGCCGGGGTAGCAGTTCGTAGCCCAATTTATGCCTTAATGTTTAATAAGCACACGAATTTTAATTTTTTTTTTTTTAAATTATTGTTAAAGTTTACAAAGTTGCCTGCTTTTAATGACTGGCAAACACAAGCTGAATGATGCAGCTTGCTCAAAATTTTTCAGTATCTTATTAAAAGATGTTGGTTCAAGAAAGCAGAGTTGCATTTCAAGTTATTGCTAAGGGAATTCAAAAGATCATGCAGTTATCAAGCAGCCCTCGCATGAATATTTAATATAAATTTTTTTTTTTTTTAAGAATAAAATATTTGCTTTCCAAAACAATATTACGCGCAAAATATTAAAAAATTAATTTCATAAATGCTGTAGATTTTTAATGTCATGCAATAAAAACATTAAATGTTTAATTAAGTTTTGTCACACAAACTTCTTAAGTAAAATAATTAATTAGCAGGAAAGTATAATTTTTAGATTTTTACAGCGCACCCTTTTATTTTAAAAGGAGTGCTTGTACTCGTAATATTTATTATGATTTTTCTTTTTAGTAGAATTTTTGCTACTTTTTTTTTACGTAATTCTTTCAATTTAAATGCGTTGCTTTTTAAAACTCATTTAAACTATTATTAATTTCAAAATCTTTATGGTATTTATTTTATTGAAAATGAATATGCAAGAAATAATCTGCCCCTAAGGTGTAATCCTAGCAAACAAGAGATGCTAATTTATCTTGATAGGCAAGTCTTTATTTTATTACGGTAACATAAAAATAAAAATCTTAAATAAAATACAAGAATTATTAAAAAAAATTTGAATTAAGCAAACAAAACAACATAAGGCTCATTAAAAGAACTGTCTCTACTCCCAATATCAGTGTTTTAATTTTCCATTACTTAGAAAACTCAATTTGAAAAAAAAATGGTAAAAACACAGCAGTAGTAAATTATTAGAGGTATTCACGCTTTGAAGTATTTTTACAAATTAAGGTATATTTACGAGAAATTTCAGCTCCACAGCTAATAAAATGTAATCTATTTTTCAAAGCTTGTTTCCAGGTTTCAAGCTAAAATTAGGCACCATTTAGCAACAGCTGTTCTACACAATTGTAAAACGAATTTACATTGTATTGTCCTATTTTAGTTCTAAAGTGTTGTTGTAGGTAAACAAATTTCTACATTTAATTAATTTTTACATTTCTACACTCAATACTTAGGGCTTTACACTGAAGTGTGAACTCCGCTTTTATCAACTCATATTTTAAAATAAAATATTTGTTTTAAGATTTCTGTTCATGTTTGAGTGCATGTAAGATTTGCAGGTCCTTTAACGGTAAAAAGAATAGCAAAACCTTTTAACACGCCATACACTACATGTATTATCTTTATTCACTTAACAAAAGAATGCACACACACAAAACAGACCTTGAAGCTCAAGTAAGTACACACACAATATCATTAACTACAAGCATACACATTTGCTGAACTTAAAAAAAAGGAAAAAAGGGTAAATGTGTGTAAGTAAATGGTGGCAAGAGCATGACAATAATGAAAATAATGATGTAAAATCTTAAAGCAATTTCAAGCAAGTAAAGTTATCTCGTAGTATTTAGTCAAAAGCGAAAATCCTTTTAATCAAAGAAACAAAAAAGCTCTACAAGCACATATTGCATTTCATTTCCACACATTTACTTTTGCACAATGCAAGTAACGACTATTGTAGGGTTAAAAGGATTTCTTTGTGGTTGTAGAACAGCAAGACCAAAAACATCTTTAGTGGCACTATTGATAATTCCTTATAAGAAAATTAAATTAAGCTAAACTTACTTCACATAAATATGTGAATTATGAAATTCGATAAACTTTTGTGCTCATGCAATTAAGTCATTTTGTTTTTTTTTTTTTTAGAAGAAAAGTAAACTTTCTTATACAAATTAAAGTAATTAATCACTTTAGAAACTTCCAGTGATATCGAATGCCTTAATTTGGCCCCCAGAACTAGAGAGTCAATTCAGTTTTAGTTTAAATTTCCTCCTTTAACAAAAAGTAATTTATTTTATTAGAAAATCTTATTAAAAAAATTAATTAAATCATAATTTTACAAAACTTAATTTAATAACTTTTACTTAGTGTAGGAGTTGAAGTTTAATTTCTTTTAAAATTACTCTCGCTTGTGAAGGTTTCGAACAATAAAAAGCAAAAGTTTTGCTGGCAAAATAATGCGCTCTATGCGTAAAACTACAACTAATGTCTTTGCTACATTATAAATTTGTATGAATGTAGAAAATATATGAATTCACTCATGTGCTGAAATGTACGAATAAAATCAGTGAAAAATAAACCATAAACTAGAATAAATAGTTCACAAAATATTTAGAGAATTCTATCAAAAATATGAGCGAAAGCTGCATTTCACTTTTAGAAAATTTTTTTGTAGAAAAATTTATTATATTTCATAAGATATGAAAATATTTTAAATATGTTATAACTGTTATACACTGTTATAAAAACTGTTATACTATACAAAATGTTATAATTTTGTGTTTTATAAAACTTTCCAGACATTTTACATTGATTTCTAAAATCTGTTATACAACTGTTGTACAATTATTTTAGGAAACTGTTATACAGATATAAAAATTTCACACTAATCAGCTGTATATGAAAATTATAGGGTGGGCTATTTAAAATTTAAATTGATTTTAAAAAAGTACTAATTATTTTTTTTAAAATTTCTGGTTTTATTGGAAAGGTTTTCATTTAAGAATGGAATACACTATCGCTCTTATCACAAAAATTACTGGCTTGGCACGATTTTTCAGTAAAATTCTTCGCCTCCTATCAAACAATCTTCAGCTCATTGGGTTATGATGGTCATTAGGCTTCAGTTGTTGAATTAATTGAAATTTATCAGTTTTCACAGCGAGATCTTAATGCAAAATTAAGTGGGAGAAATGTTCAGTTCCTGAGAACGATGACTATCTAATGTTAATGGATGTTCTTACACATTCTCAGGCACAGTAGCAGTGTTTCCGATTGAACGCACTGGACGAGAACATATACGATTCATTTACATGAACTCGCTTTATAAATTAACACACAAACTGAACTTAAGGACAATTTTTTCGCGAAAATTTTTAAATTTCAAAATTTACACTCTGGACTTTAATAAAGCTAGCACAGAGGTAAAAAGTGTTTAAGTCAGCTTAAATAAATATTGAATTGTGGTTTGCAAATTTTTGTGGAAAGTCGTTTTCTAAAAACAAAATACTTTTATAAGAAAAAAATTTTTAGTTTTCTAAAATAATTTAAGAAGACCTTAAGTGGTTCTTCCAAAAGAACAAACGAGTACTGTGATTTAAATAAATTTAGGTACAAAAAACCAGTGAATGTGGGATAAGTTTAAAGTACACTGTACGAAAAAGAGATAGAATAAGGAAACTGAATCTTAAACCTTTTCTAGCAGTGTATAATTACTATAGAATACAAGTGTATATGGAACAGAGGGCTGCACACACATCACTACAAACATGTGTAATATTTTATAATAAAAAGTGCTTGTAAGCCATTTCAAGTATGCTTGTGCAGCTTTTTAATATGTACACACATTTTTCAGATTATTTTAATGTTAGTTGGCCTTTTTTAAACAAAAAGAAAACCAAGTAAACGCCAACAATATTTTTAATAGAAAAGCGATGACAGAAAAGCAACAAACTTAATTGCTTATGCCTACAACAGCCCTGCACAAGCATTTTTTATTATAAAATATTATATTTGCTTGTAGTGACGTCAAACTTTTTATAAGGTTTTAAGCAGCTCTTTAGTACGTACCATAGCAAAGCAGTTTGTAAAGGACAACGCTGCAGGGTCGTTAGTAATACTGCTGAGATGTGAGACTACTGCTGACAATGGCTATTACTGCCGGGCTGTCAGTATTTAATGTTTGTTTAGTTTTCTGTAAAAAAGCATTATCACTCAGCATTTCTGTCATTGAAATTTTTCTTTTCTTATTTTTGCCATTAAAAATAAGTTTTTTTTTTGTTTGCTTTTGATATTAAAACCAGTATTGTTTGTGAATTTGTTTACATTCAAGTAAATTAAATGGTTTTGGAAAAATATATTTCGAAATATTAATTTTTTTTTTCTGAAAAATTTTCAAGGCAAAAATTATAAATTTTGTAAGTAAAAATTTTTTTTTTATTAATTTAAGGAAAAATATACTTTTTCAAACAAAATTCTATCCAAGTTCTTTTGTGTGTATTTGCTTACATTAAAATAAATGGTTTTAAAAAAAATCTTTTTTATTACATAAAATTTTTTTCATTTATTTTTGAAAAATATTCAAAGCAAAAATTAAAAATTTATTTTTCTTTTTAAATTAAAGGCAAGTAAGTTAAAATCTCATAAAATAAATGAGCTGTTCTACTTACAAGTATTACTATGCTTTTAGGATTTAATTTTATTTCCAATAAATCCTAAATTGCAAAAGCCAAAAATCCTATTTGATAACTGAATTGATTTTCAAACATACTAACTGAAATACAGCTTATTATGCAGTTCATTTCATTTAGAAATTGTCATTTAAATTCAAATAAAATTCATTTGAAAGGTTTCTCTCTCTCTCTTTTGACATTATTTTTTATTGCATTTCTAAGTTTTCTGTGGTGACTAATTATGAAGCAGATGATATTGATGATGATGATGATGAAACATTTAAAATTTTATTTAAAATTTGTTTCCTTTTTGTAATTTAATATGAAAAAAAAGAAATAAATAAAAAAAAATAGTTGTGAGCTGAGCTTAGTTTTACAATTTATGTAATCGTATATACACTAGCGATTACAAGTGTAGTTAAAAATTAAACAATGATTTATCAATTTAACAATAAAATAAAATTCTGGGCCAGGAATTTCAAAAAACCTTGAAGCTTATTTTGTGCCACATGGACAATGAAATACTGGTACTAGAAATCCCAGCTTTCTTTCTTTCAAGTTGCAGTGCAAAAAATTCTATATAAATAAAAATTTTTTTTACTAAAAAAATTTTTGTTTTTAAAAGGATTTGTCTAAAATTTTACACCTGTATTATCTATATTCCATAGATCCTTTTAGACCAGACAAGTCAATTTTTTTAGGTCCATTTTTCAACAATTTTCACTAGCCTCTGTTCAATAAGTTGTGTGTCCGTACTTAATATAAGCCTGAAATTATGCTTTGAAATATTTCATTTAGCATTTAAGTGGGTGGCTCTGCTAATAATGCTAGCAGAAGCATGAGCCACTTTATAACGTAGTAAATAAGTTTTTTAACAATTAAAATCATATTTCTTAATGGATTTCTTTAAAAATTATTTCATAGGCCTTCTAAGAATACTGACTCACGTAATAAAACATAATAAAAATTATTTAAAAAAAACATTTTTATATCTTAATGGTTCATCAGATTATAATAATTCAAAAATAAATAATAAAAAAAAATTTTTTTTAAATTAAATCCTTTTCCTGACCTCCTTCATACAATGTGGCTTTTATTATTTAACTACAACTAAGTATTCACAATTGTTAGAACAACCATAGAAAAAACAAAACTTTATGTTTTGTAAAATTTTGCACAAGGACTCTTAAATGCAGACAAACACATGATGAACGGTTGTCTAGCTTAATGCATGTTCCCTAAAAAAATTATCTTTTTTTTTAATATTAGAATATGAACTCTTGAATGCAGACTACAATGTGTAGCAACCAACAACTAAACAAGGCAATGACCATAAATTTAGTAAAATCCATCATGAAGAAATTACATATTGCAATTCTGGCAACTGCGTATGAATAAAGTTTTCAATTGCTAACAAAATAGAAATAATTCAATGAATGACAGACTTCTCTAATCATCTACTTTGAAGTAGTTTAATGGCATTTCAAATATGCTAATTGAATCCTTAAGCAATGCTAAGACAACTTACACAAAGTAAATGTCAATTCAGTGTGTCGATATTTGTGTAGATAATAAATTCAAATTAATTTTGTCATTTAATGACTCATTAAAAAATATTATTTTTTATTTTTAAATTTACTTTCACAAAATGAAGCTAATGAGGGGATAAAACACACTGTCTGTTGTATAACTCTTGAGTAAAATTAAGTTTTATATAAGAAATTAATTTATTTCATGTTTAGTTTACAGGAAACGCGAATTCAAATCCTTTAAAAAATTGTTAGTAAAACCCTCAATTTTAAAATATTTTTGAGAATTAAATAAATTTAGTTTAAGCTAAGAAAATAATTTAAATTATTTTTGTGTTATTTATCAACTGCTTGTCACACAACTGCTCTAGAAATTTTAGATGAAAAGTACTTGAAAAATTTAACTGATTTTTTTGATAAGATGCCTAATGCACATTTATTTATTAATTTATAAAAAAAAAAGGATTTTTAAAATCAGAATTACTACATTACTGCTGTAGGTAGGCCAAATTTTCTAAATGTCACTGTTGTCTACATTTCTACTAATGAAAAATAAAAAAAAAAAGCGTTTAAATATTTTTGAGTGTTTTTCGTACAAAGTTTTTAAACGATTGCACTGTTCGTTTGCTATAAATAGCAAATACATTTAAGGTTTAAGATTAGTCAATAAATCCAGAGAGAAAAATGACACCATTCGTTGTCTAAGTGACTGCATACTGTGTCAATAGTGTATAACACACGGTTGTACCTTCTTAACAACTTGTTATTGACAACATAGGTTTGCAGAATTGACAATGAATAAATTGAAACTATAATGATGTCGAAATTACATCATATCGGTGATAAATTGATAGCATCTGGGGTTTAAATAATACCATTTGCAGTCGAAATGATACCATTGATTTTTAAAATGACAGTTTGACAACGTTTGCTAAAAAGTAGAACATTTAACAACACATTGTTGTCAATTCCACAACTTTCCTTAACAAGTTGACAACTTTCGTTGTCAAAAAAAGTAAAATCGTTGCTTTTTTTCTACCAACCGTGGTCGATTTGTACACTCTTGTTAAATATTTAAAATACTCTTGTTGTCAATAAACAACGGAATGGTGGCATGTTGGTTTTATAATGCAATTTTTGGCTCAAAGTAGCTCATATTTTTACGAGTGACCTGTAGAACGATTCAGTAACTTTTATTACGAACATTCGTATCAACGATATTTTATCGAATTCGGTATTCAATAACTTTCCGACAAAAAATTTGCAACAAAGTTAACAGAACATAAATAATCATCGCAAATAAAGATTTCTAGCGTACCGAATATTTCTGTCGAAAAGTTACGGAATACCGAATTCGATAAAATATCATTGATACGAATGTTCGTAATAAAAGTTACTGACTCGCCCTACTGAACTTTTTTTAATTTTATTTTGTCTTATCACATCAAATTGACTTTTTAATTCTTTGCTAAATTTTCTTTTTCAGTTTTCAAGGCATCATGGCAAGTGTTTTGAGTTAAAACTCAAAAATGTGTTAACCAACGATGGCCATTTTCGAAGTATCTAAGCATGAAGAAAACAACTTTAAGTAACGACAGATGAAGGTTACATGCCTGATGACGAACTGAGGATGCTCCGCCAAAGAAGACATACAATATGTGAATGAATCATGTTTTTTAAAACAAAACTATGAAAATAAGAAATTTTTTGTTTAACTACTGCAATAAGATCATTCAACTTGTATAAAAAATTTTATGAAAAAAAAAACAATAAAAATAAACGAAATGATGGCATTAGTGAAAAAGTCTTTTAATTCTCATTTAGTTAATTTAAATATTTTGCCAGCTAAAGGATTTATCTGAAATTTAAAACATGCACTCTTTTTTACTGTAAGGATTCTAACACTTTTACCTACCGCCAAATCAAGCTTTAAACTTTGTCTTTTAATAAGCAAAAGTTATTATTTAAAATGCCAAATATTAAGGTTTTAAGTGATGCTCATTATAATAAAGCAAGTGAAGCAACTTAGGAAGCATAAAAAATTTCCATTAAGTCAGTGACCTCTTCAAAGCATTTCTGTTCGCTGCAATTGAATTTAAGAATTCATTTTCACAACAACACAAAGTTGCCTGCCAATTTGTGTTATTATTTACCTTTGCATGTTTACGCTTTCCGTTTTGTGAGTATGTCTGTGTTTGTATTTGTATTCCTGTGCCTTTAAAGTCAACTTATTACCAGCGTATATTTATTTGCTTTGATGTCTGCTTTAAATTATGTGTTTGCATTCATTTTTTCGGAGTGTTTGCTTAAAACAAGCAACTCAACCATGACGAATGTTGTCGTGGGTGTGTGTGCATTTAAACTGAATGCAGAAATGCATTTCTTGTTAACATTTTCGCTTTGTAAACACATAAAAAATGCTTTAAAAAAAACTGCAAGTAGCAAAAGGCACAAAATAGCATTTAAAGTAATAAAAATAAAAATTAAAAAATATTTATTAATACATTTAACAACTTTTTTTTAAATAAAACACAATGCGCCATAATCATAGACACAATAAAAGTAGACGTTTATGAATTTAAAGTAGTTTTAAAAAAAATGCCAACTTTAGTCTGTCTATGATTATGCCCCAATGTTATTTTTTATAAAATTTTTGTTATTATTTTTCTTTAATTTTTTTCTCAAAAAATTACAATGGACTACCCCCTTTGCTTTTTTTAAAAAAATGATAAAAAAATTTTTTTGCTCTACCCGCAAGAAAAATATTGTTGTAAAATCCAGTGCGTTTAGCTATCAAAGTCAAAAGAAATCAAGTCGATATCTAGAAAACTAAGCAAGTTATGACCAAAAAACTAACTAGTTCTACTAAAAAGTGGCCGAAAAGAATCAGTAGTTATGAACAAAAAGGAAAAAATGTTCAAAACAACCTTTTTTTTGTCACTGTATGTTCTCTTCTTGATTTTTTATAAAAATCATAATTATTATTTTGAATTTTAAGCGATAGTTTTTTTTTAACTTTTTTCTAACTTTTTTTGAGAGCGGACTTAGCTTTTTCCTTTCTTTCTTTTTAGGCAAGTGTAGCTTAATGTTTTCTAGCTCCTGGCAACGCCGCTCATTACCGTCAATAGTGTCATAACTAGGGAAAGGGACTAGTAAAATATCATAATTTTGTTTGTGCATATTTTTATATATTTTGCTTTAAATGCATATTTTTGCTTATTTTGTTATAAATGCATATTTTTCGTTATATTTTGTAAAATATTTTAGCTTATTTTGTTATAAATGCAAATTTTTTGTTATAAAGGGTGTCCCAACAAGAACAGAAGATTTAAATTTTAAGTAAATGACTGATGCAGCAATTGAATTGTTTCTCCGGCTGTATGACATGTGGCGCCGTCTTGTTGAAACCACAAGTCCTCCGCATTCATTTCTTGAATTCTAGGCAAGAAAAAACTGGTTATCATTTCACGATACTGAACACCATTGACTGTTTTTGCTTGACTTGCCTCATTTTCATAAAAAAAAGGTCCAATGATTCCTCCAGCTCAAAAATCACACCACACAGTGACACGTTGAGGATGCATTTGCTTCTCGTGAATCACTCGAGGATTTTTCTCACCCCAAATGTGTAAATTCTGCCTATTGACGAAGCCATCAAGATGGAAATGGGCCTCGTCACTGAAGGTGATTTTATCGGCAAAATCAGCATTTTCATGTTGTCTCTCCAATACCCAATTAATGAACTCCCTTCGCTATCCATGGTCATTTTTTACTAACCTCGTACCTTCTACTAGCAAACAATAACAATTGTTCAAATGTCAAACAATGACACTTCGAATGGCGCCAAATTTAAATCTTGCGTTCTTGTTCGGACACCCTTTATTTCGTAAGATTTATAAAAAAAAATTTGTTATTTTCTTAATTTTTTGTTTAGCAAATATCTTTCTGTTCAAGGCGTATTCATTACAAGGTGCAGTCAGTGGATCAGCTGAAGCTGTCAAACAGTTCAAATAGTGTGGAATAATCTGCTTACTTAAATATTTTCAAGAAGCAAAAGCAACAACATTTTGGTGTTTGGTATATAAAGGCTCAAATACTATTTATAAGCTACCATTATGGGTTGCTAGTCGAGACAAAAATCAAACTGCAGGCTGATTGTAACATTCCCTATTTAAAACTGGTGTTATTTAAGATCACAATTTCATATAAACCACAACGCTAGGAGTCTAAGGTCACTCTTATCGAGTATCAATTACTTCTGACATATATTTTGCTTTTGTCTTGACAAAATTACTTAACTCGTCTGAGCTAGAGAAGGTGGTAAAATTCACACTCAAGGTATTGAATTTACTATTTGGTTGTACTACGGCTAAAGGACATTTTTTATCAAAAAATTAGTTTTATTTAATGCTGCTTGAAAATAAATTATAATTTAAATTAAAAAAAAAATCATTTTTCTATTTTCATTTATAATTTGATTTGCTGCAAGTAAACAGTAAAAATAGTCTAAGTTAACTTGACCAGGTAAGTAGATGGGAGAGTACTTATGTAAGTATTCTAATGTGGTCCCTTGTGGTATCTGTAGAAAAAAAGATAATGTTAATAATAGAAAAACCTTAAAGAACTAAAGCAGAAGAGTAAAAATTTAAAAATTAAATAGAAGAAGGAACATTAAATATATAAACAAAAAAAAAATTATTTTTAATATTCTCTTTGTCTTAACATTTACTTCCTTAAATAAAAAAAAAATAATCAAACAAAAAAAAAAAAAAAAGAATTTTAGAGAAAAAGTCATTGTCTTAATGTATACTTATTGACTTAAGCTTCTTATTGTCTATGGAAAAAACCCAAAAATAATATTAAAAAAAATAGTTTTCCAAAGGTCGTTAGCTTTTGTTCAAGTGTTTACATGTTTTAGCATTTTCTTGTTTTAATAAAAAGAATAATTTTTCATTACAAAAAATAAATTCATTTGTTTTTTACTATTTATTCAATTTAAAAAATCTTTTATGGATGTTTGTTTTTAAGTATTTTTTGTTGACACTGATCACGTACTACCGCAAAAGAAGTGTTGCTTGACTGGTTATTGTCTCTTGATTTTTTTTCCTTTTGTGTAGGTGTTTACTCGTATCTGTAACTTCGTATCAGTTTGATTTTTTGTTTTCGTTATTGTATTTTAAAGTAGACTTTATTGTTATGTGTATGATAAAGGGATTTATGGAAAATGCCAGGAAGTTTTGTGTATCCTTTAAGTGTGTGCTTGGTCTAGAGTTTGTGTTTGTTTTTGCCTGTTAAAGTGTAGGTGTTTTGATGCTATAAATAATTTAGATAACTGACTATGTGTCAGTTACTATAAGCATTAACTTTATCAATATTAGAGCAACAAAAAAACTAAATTTAATTGGAATTGGTTGAAAATGTTAGATACCAAAAAAACTTAATAAAATATAAAAGTTGCTAGAAACTTCAGCTAAGTAGTTTTGTAAACAAAATGTTAATGGAATTTATTGATTTCATGAACTTAGTGATTGACACTATATTGCCCAAACAAACTTTTAAAATAATTCTTTATTTACTTAAAAAAAATTAGAAATAAAAAGAAAAATTATGAAGAACACTGGTCTCACGAAAACCTAGATAAACTGAAGCTTCATTGTTTAAGATAATAAATTTCATAAATGAAATATGTAATTGTAGAAATTCACTTCACTAAATATAACTCAAATCCAAAATTTTTACTTAAAATCGGAGTTGAGAGAATTGATGCATACAAAGTTGTTCATTTTATCCAGACTTAGTCAAGTTTGAAAAAAAATATTTAAAATTGAAAAATTAGCTGTCAATAGTTTTAATGTAAAGCCTTGGTTGAGTTCTGTATAACCTTTAATTTTTGTTTTTTTTTAAGTGTTAAAATCCATTATCACCAATTACATTTCCACTCAAGTGTGCAAGCTCTGTACGTAAAGCACGCATGTGTGTAAAAAATTAAAGCAAGAGTAAGGGATTTGCATGCAAAACACATTTTCTTTTTCCAGAACAACTGTAGTACTAATATGGCCATGGCTTTTACCTTTTTGTTTTTATTTTGCTGAGAAGATCCCTTCACACAGTACTAATCAGCTGCTCTCTATTTAAGGAAAAAAATTTTTCTATCCCCTCGATCGAATAATTTCTTTAATTTTGGCTGTCCTCTCTATTTAGTCTACTGTATTTTGTAAGAATCATTAGTATCCTTGCGGTAGTGTGAAGTTGATTTTTCTAGGTCTTTTATTTCTACGAAATATTAGAGTTTGTGTTCTTAAGTTTTTCATTTATTACAACAACGGAATTCGTAACTTTTGATAATAAACAATATTATGAAGTTTGTGTTGTAAGTTTCTTATTTAGACCCTTGCTCAGTATAATGGAGTTCGTGTTCTAAAGCTGGACAAATAAAGTTTTTTTTAACGAAAAAGTTTGTGCCTTAAGTCTTTTGATCCTGAGCAATATTATGCAGTTTGTGTTATAAGTCTTTATATAAAAACAATTATAAAGTTCGTGTCTCAAGTTTGTTTTATTTATATATATTAAATCAATTGATGCCTTACAACATTCTGAAGTTCGAGTGTTAAGTTATTTATAGATTGTATAAAAGTTCGTGTTTTAAGTCTCTTGCTTAGTATTATAAAGTTCGTTTTCTAAGTCTTTTATCTAAAAATAAAAATTAATTTTTATTGTTTATACAGATTACTGAAGTTCGTGTCTTAAGTTTTTTGAATCCTAGCAATATTATGCAATTCGTGTTCTAAGTCTTGATATAAAAACAATACTAAAGTTCGTGTGTTAAGTTTTTCATTTATAGATTATATGAAAGTTCGTGTTTTAAGTCTCTTGCGTAGTATTATAAAGCTCGTGTTCTAAGTCTTTTACAAAAAAATAAAAATGAATTATTTTTGTTTATGGAGATTACTGAATTTCGTGTCTTAAGTCTTTTGAATTCAGAAAATATTATCCAGTTCGTGTTCTAAGTTTTTATATAAAAACATAAATGAAGTTTGGTCTTTAGCTTGTTTTATTTATGAATAATACCAAATTTCGTGTTCTAAGTCTTTTATGTTGGAACGATAGTGTAGTTCGTGTCTTATTTATACACTTCATTGGGAGTAGAAAATTATATAAAAACCAATTAAGGCCAAAACAATTTCAATTTGGAAATATTTATAATATTTCGTAGCTAAATCGGATAAGATGTATCAAACAGTTTCTTTAAAAATCTCATATTAAAAAAAAAAAAAAAAAAAAAACAAAAAACTTTTGAAAAACTTTTTTATAAAAACATAAATACTGATAATTTCTAGAGTTGCAGTTAAAGTGACCACAGCTCATCAGAAAACGTATTGATTTTTTATTTTTATTATTTCAAAACAATGATTTCGTACTGACTGAACAAAAATAAAACCAAAGAATAAAAAAAATAAAAATAAAAGGATTTTAAAAATATAAAAATTTTCCTTGATATGGTTGCTACTAAATATTAAAATAAAATTAAAAGAATTTTATTTTAACTCATCTAGCAGTTCCGCTGATTTTTATAACGTTTCTGCTTTAATGTTGGTTTTTTCTTCTTTTTTTTTTGTTAACACAAACACCTGTTATTAACTAAGTGTGTGTTTCCTTTTGTATGAAAAGCTTTTGTTTCCATTTTAGTTTTACAATCTTCTATACTTGTTTGTAGCTTGACTGTTACCATCTTGCTTGAGCTGTATAAGCCGCCGCTTATTTCACTTTTTTCTTTTTTTACTTAAAAATTTTCCAGTGCCACTTGTTTACTTACAGCTACTAAAATATTGTATGCAGTCGCGAAAAGAGCTCTCAACAATTCAAAAGCTTCAAAATGCATAAAAAATATTAAAAAAAGAGTAAAAGAAAAAAGAGTGAAAGTAAAGAAATTTTCCAGTTGTCACTACTAGGATCAAATAAAAAACCAAAATTAAAGGATGCAAAGAGATACAAAAATAAAAGAGTTGAATGAAAAAATTTAATTCCAACCACAAATTTATTTAAAATAAAACTTAAATTTATTTTTTAAATAAAAACTGTTCTTAAGCCAAGAATAAGCAAAACTGACTTATTTATATGCTGCTGTCATAATATATCTAGATATTGTATATGAAAAGTGTTTAGAAAATTATGTGTTTTGCATAAAAACTTTCGAGACGAGTTGAGCGCTTTAAGCTTTCTTGTATGGAAAATCAAATTAGTTTATCTGTGAGAAAAGAAAATATTTTGTTTAATGGGCGTTATTATGGTTTAGTTTTAATTTTGATAGTACATTTTGTTTGTGTTATTATTGATTACAACTCTGTGTTCTTGCAGTTTAGAAAAAACGGAAACAAAAATTACAACTTATAGCACTTGTTTCAATTACAACTCAACTGAGTTGAATTGTGAGCCATAATAGGTCCAATATGCTGTTTACAAAATGAAAAACGGCAGTTCTGGAACGGAAATTGTAGGCCTTGCTTTTTTTGTAAGGCAGTTGCAATGGGAAAAGCTACCCGTATTCAGCCGAAAATATATAACTTATGCTAAAGAATGTTTATGAAACAGCCATGCTGGTACATTCCCTCAGATAACCAAGCAGCTCTAAAGAATCTTTTACTTCTGATCAAGACTTCTAAATATTTTGGCAGAGAGAAAAATGTTCCATGAGCAAAGAACTATCTGACTAAAAATGGGGGGTTAACCAATTGCCTGAAAAAAAAACTATGTCTACCGAATTACACAAGAGCAGGAGCAGGCATACGACAGTTAAAGAGATGCATTAGTCCCGAATTACAGCAGAAAGTGAATTTTAGCAGAAATGACCTCAAACTCCAAGCTGAATTGCTAACGGGACATTGTAGACCAAAAAATCACTTGAAAAAATATTGGTGTGTACTTGATGACTTTGTTAAAAACGGAGTCTTGCGACTCTAATTGAAGGCCGTTTAGGCTACCACCTAAACCAACATGATGACTTTTGTTTGTAACAGAAAAAAAAACAAAAAACGGCGGAAAATATTCTAGCATTGGAAAGAGTTCGCCTATAAGCTGAAAAAGACTTAAGAAATAAAGAATTTCTTGAGGTGGCTTACATTGTGTTAGTTGGAAATTGAACTACCCAATAGATTTTACAGATTGAGATCTTCAGCTTAATGTGAGTAATTAAAATTTCTTAACCAGTCAAGAAAAAAAGGTCCTGCCATTGTATCACTCTGTAGAAGTTTACAAACTTTCTATGACTCTTAGCTGGGCTAGAGAATCAGCAGAGATGTAAATTTGGTAAGCGCTATTTGCAATTTCAAAGAGCGAGAAGCTGCTAAACTTATAAGTCATTTCGTTGGTTGAAAGCAAAACGTAAGAAAGCTGCTGCACTCACAAAATAGCTTCGGTTGTGAGAACTAAATTTGTTTCTAATGGAAAATTCAGATGTGATAACCAAATTGTTTAGTTGTAAGAAGCAGAATTCGATACTGTAAACCAAAATTTAGTTTTTTTTTTAATTTTTGGAGCTGTAGCATTTAATTTTCTATTGTTACAATTATAATATTCTATTATCACAACTGAATTTTTGATTGGCCACAAATTTAATCTTCTCAAATAAAGTTATTTTCTCAGTGGGGGTTTAAACTAATTTTATTTCTTTTATAACAAAGAAAAAAATTATAAAAATAATTTTATTAAAAAATTTTTAAATTTAAGATTTTGTTTACTAAATTTTTTTTCTAAAAATTTCCTAATACGAGTATTTGTTTGCTCAAAAAAAATTATTTTTTAATTGTTTGTTTTCTTATTTAAATTTAGTGTATGTCCACTTCCTACTCATCTTCCTTTGCTTAAACATTTTTATCAGATTTTTTCTTTTTTTTGTTTTATTTCCTGCTAAAGTCGTTATTAAATTTACTTGCTATAAATTGTAGCAGCGATAACATGCTGTCGTTGTTATATTTGTCTGCGAACATGGTGCTTTGTTGCGGTAAAATTTATGTGAATCATAGATTTTTCCCAATTGAAATTGGCTGCTGCTATAAAAATACAACATTCGTTTTGGTAAAACACGGATGCGGGTATGAGTAAAATCTGGTAGCCAATTCAATGTTAAAGCAAATATATGCAGCTTTGAATAGCAGCAAAAAGTAAAAAGCAAAAGAGTGTATTTACCTGCACTAGTGGCAGCATATTTTTTTTGTTTGGTGATGCCTCATTTCTTTGTTTCGCTCTTCTTTTGCTGCGGCATATACAATTTATGAATTTTGCATTAATGGCATATTTTTTCCTTCCACTTGTTTGCGATTTTTTTTTTAATTTTTCCATTCTGTTATCCCTTGTAGTTTTTAAATTCTCTTGTTGGTTTTCATTAAATTTGCTTTGTGCTGTTTAGCATTTTTACACAGAATTAGAGAATCTCATGCCATGTATTATGTGAGTTTGAATTAGAATTTTTGCGAGTGAAAGAAAGCTTAGCAGGCCAATTAATGGTTTTTTGTGTTTAAATTAAATTTAATATTTTATGATAATTTTTTATTTGTGTGATGCTTATAAAAAACAAGCAAATTTGTATGGAAAACACTAACCCCCTTATCCAAAATATTTTACCTTGAGTAAAGTTAATGTTATCAAAATTTTTCATAAATTTTACTTCAGTCTAAAACATATTTTTTTTGGATAAAAGCATAAATTTTTTAATATTTTTTTTTTCTTTAAAAATTCTTTAATTGGATTGTTTGTTTCCAAAATCATGCTAATTTCCACCTTACCTTCAAACACGTAAGCCTTGCCTATAATCCTCAACAGACAGTTGCTCGTTACTAGTAAATTTTTCACTTGAATTGCATGAAAATATCTTGAGCTCGAAATTTTAAAATTTTTTGTATGCACGAAGCCATTCTGATGTAAATGTGCTTCATTTTAGCAGATGTTTTTTTTCCCAAAAAATTGACATTGACTTCACTTTGTTTCATCACAACTTGTTCTTTTATAAAACGCTACATTTTTAATAATCGAAATAAGAATATATGACAGCAGTCAAATATCAGAGTTGCCACTTGCGCAAATAAAAAATGACACTAAATTTAAAAAGTGAACTTTTACTAGGACAGCCATTAGAAAAAAGTTACGAGACTATCAACTTGAAAAAAATTTAATGACGCAGATAATTTTATTTATTTTTGCCCTACACAACACCATTATATATTTATTTTGCTGTTGTTACCTCAAAGCATTCAATTAAGCAAAATACTCATACCAAAACCAAGCATTAGAACATACTTTTTATTGCTTGTAAATGTTGCTGTGGTATATAGCCCACTTTAGGGACTTATAAGAAAATTTTTGTGACTCCCAGGGAACAAGCTAAGTGGCTTTATTTGAAGGTTATCCTGGCAGATAACAATAATTACAGGCAAGAGTTTTCAAAAGCAAAAAAATATTAAATTTCACGGCAGCTACTCACGGATTACTCTTAAGTTTATTTATTTTTTAAGCAAAATATTTAAATACAGGCTGTCTAAAATTGAGATTTCATTTTAATTTGGCTTCCATTTTGTTTTTTCTACTTATAATTTCTATTTTTAGATTCTAAATATAAGTCTTTTAAATAATATGACTATTTTATAAAGCTTAAGGTCTTATTTTAAAAAACTAAAAGGGGCCTTAGTGTAAACTTCCATATTAACTAAAAGGATTATATCTTAGTTAGTTTTATTTGACCTTTTTCTTTTAAATAATATGACTATTCTATTAAGCTTAAGGTCTTATTTTAAAAAAATTTATTTTTATATCGATATTTCGCTCCAATTTTTGTAGCTTCTTCAGGATATAATTAATAAAATGATTGAAGAAGCTTTACAAATTGGAGCGAAATATCGATAGAAAAATAAATTTTTTTAAAATAAGAACTCAAGCTTAATAAAATAGTTATATTATTTAAAAGAAAAAGGTCAAATAAAACTAACTTATATTTAATCCTTTTAGTTAATATGGAAAGTTACACTAAGGAATCATGTAGTTTTCGTATTAAAAAATTTTTTAAACTCAATACAAAATTTTTCTAAAATAAATTTACGTTAAATAAATAGATTTGAAAATTAATTTGAGTCTTAAAAAAAAAATTTCATATTTCGTATATGAATTTTTTTTTTTATTTAAGCCTGTTAAAATAATTTTATTAATTATTTTTTTAATCCACTCAAATCAAATTTTTTTTGGAATATCTCAGTTCATTGTTACCTTATTTTCACTTTTCTTGTATTTAATATCTTTAAATAGTTTTACTGTTTTCTTTTGTTATGGCACAAAATTTTAGCTTTCCCTTTTTTTAAGTTCAAATTTTCTCTTGCACTTTAAACTGCAAATTAATTGAATTACTTTCCATTTTGAAATTAAACCTTTTTTTAATAGAATCTTCAGTTATGTTGCTTTTATTACAAATTTTGCTAAAACACTTTAATTAAAATTTTCACTGAAATTTCTTTTTCACTTTCCCTTTAGTAAAAGCGTTAAATGCAAAAGAAAAAATATGCTTAATCAGGCAAGTCGTTAATTATGCTTTAATCCTTTTCACAAACAGCTGCTGTGTAACACAAAAAAAAAAAATGCCATCACCTTTAAGCAATTTAATGCTGTTTAACTACTTTCTTTGCTATACAGATATACAAACATTTTTATGCTACAATTTTTTTCAGCATTTATTTAACGTTTTTCTCTTAATGTGAGTGAATTTTGTTCTTCATGCTCTCAGTTTGCTCTTGTCCTAATTGTTGCCTTTTGTTATTGAAGTATACTTTTTGGAGGGTGCTTAAGGTTTTTTTTTTTTTTTAATTTAACAAGAATTTCTCTATTTAAATATTGAGATAAATAAATATTAAATTCACAAATTTTCCTGTTATGCTTATGAGCCAGAATTCATTTTTATTTTTTCTCAGTTCACCAACTCTCTAGAAGTATAATAATGATGAAACGGTGCGTAAGAAGTGGGCGGACACATTGTTATATTAATTTGTGTTTAATGTATTGAAAAGTGTTTATCAAAACACTTATGTGATATTAATCTGCTCTATTTATTTCTGATTAAGTAGATTTAGTTATAATTGTGGCTGTCACTTCCTGTTTCGTGCTGTAGATTAGATGTTTAGAGGCAACCTTAAAAGCAGGAAGTTAAAGTTATTATTTTCTTATTCGATTATTATTTAATACTGCAGCTTATGTCACAATAGGTGTGGACTTGTTCCTAATTCTAATCCCTTAACTTAAAAAAAAATTTAATTTAATTTAAGAAGTATTAAAAACTGATTTTTCTTTTTTAATAAATTTTTTTTTTATTTCTTCAATTTTCCGCTTCTACTACTTTAAGCTGCATTCATTATTTGCATTGATTATTTTTTGTTTTAATGCTCTATTTTATGCTGGCTTTTCTTTTATTTCAAAGTAACTTTAGTAATTTTCTTTAAAGAAATCAAACTCTGTAATCCACTTATGCATAAGAAATAAATAGGAAATAAAAAAGGAAACCATGGAAACCAAATCATCATTTATATTCACTCCTTAATAATGTTTAATGCAAAAAAAAAAAAGTCTTTTATTTGTAATGCATAAGAAAATTGCAATTTATTTAGGAATTTATAAATGAAATTAACATTTTTATAAAGGAGATTGCATAAAAACAAAATGAAAAAAAAAAATAAATAAAATTAAAGAGAAAGTTATTTTGTAGCAAAAATTACAGCAAAAATTTTGTTGAAAAATTTCTTCTTATTTTGTATTTGATACTTTTCTTTAAAAAAATTATGAATTTAATTTCAAGGACCTAAAAGAAAGAACAATTATCAATTTTAAATTTCAATATACATAATTTAAATGGAAATTTCGATCGGTATTTGATTTCATAGAAAGGGGCAAAATTTCTTTAAAAATTTTTTTAAAGGATTAAAAATTTAATTTAATAAAAAATTATGTTGCCAACAGTGCATAATAAAAAAATATCATGTGGTTAAAAATGGTTTTACAGAGCTAATTAATTACTAAGCCAGTTTCATCAAAGGCTTTTAGCAAATTCAATATAAAGTTCAATTGAATTTTTGGAGTGAAATTTCAACTTCCTTGACTTCGAAATCAAATAAAACCGATAGAATTTTTGATAGTTTAAATTAATTAAAAAAATTTTCACCAAAAAACTAATTTTGAAGCTAAATTACTTAATTTGAGCCGTTTTTTTTAAAGTGATATAAGTCCATTTTTTAAAAAAAATTTTCAAAGGTAATTTTAGTAAGATGGGGTCTAAAGGTTACTAAAATTACCACTCACCTATTTTTTTTAAAGTGAACTTATACCACTTTTAGAAATAACGAACGAAATTTAAATCAATATCGAATGCCATAATTTGACTTGCCCATTTTTTTTTTAAATAAGACCTTTTAGAATAGAATATAAAAGCAACACACAGTTAAACTGAAAAAAATTGTGCGTTTGTTTGTTTTTAAAATAATTAAAATTTTTTTGTTTCCATTTTCTTGATAATTTCATTGCTAACACGTTATTTTTTGCACTCTGCTACTTCAGCTTTCTTTACTTTTCTTTGTTTGTTGTTTGCTTTACGAATATTTTCATTTATTGTTGTTTTCTATGATATTGTTGCCATCCTTGTTTTTGTTATTTGTGTGTTTTCTATTTTCTGTTGTATCTTGAACCGGAAGTTTTTTTTTTTTTTTATTACTAAGTTTAGTTACTCTTTTTTGAGTGCGTTTGAAGTGTTCTTTGCTACCAATTAATTAAGTCTGTAATCAGACAATAAGTAACAACACATTTGTTATTTGCCACGAAAATGCGAGGATTGTATTAAAAGGTTTTTAATTTTAAAAAATGAGAGAGATTTTTTTTAATAAACATTTTGGTTCAGTTGACTAGAGTGCCAATCAGAGCTTGTAAGAAAATGCGAGGCTTGTATTTAGAGGTTTAAACTAAAGCAAATATTTTCTTTTTAAAAGACAATTAGTTAATTAAATTTCAGAAAAATTTCTTTTCAAAAATATATGATTTGTTTTATTGAGAAGTAGGCATGGCCGTTTCAGATGCTTAGAATATAGAGTTTATATATCCACTTAAGTCAATTTAAGAAAAAATATACTTGTAGTGGCAACTAACTCAATCACTTTGTATAAATTAGCAAAAGGAAAAACCACGTTGTCAACACAGGTAGAGGGGACAGAATGTCAAACTTTTTTCACCACAACCTGTGGTAACGGGACTCTCTTCTGGATTCTGGTTTTATTCACACTTTATTATTGTGGTTTAGTGGTTCAGCAATGACAGTGCGATAAATTTTAACCAATAACGTGATAAAATACATGCCGTTTTGTTAAAATGGAATACAATTTTTTAAGAAAAATATTTAGTGCTGAAATTCCTTTCTTTTTAATGACAAAATTCAAAAGGCTTGTGTATAAAATTTTCCAAATGTATTAAACTTTAAAAAGAATTAATTTTTTTTTATGAAGAAAAATACTTTTGAACATTTTTTAAAAAATTCTTCATGAATTTATCATGCTGAAAGCAATAAATTTTTGCTATAAATTACTTAACACTCATCAATGGCGGAAAAGCCATTTTGGAATTGTTGTGTCTTCTCATAACACCTGACATTAAGACGATTTATCTGTGTTAAAATAAAACAAAACTGGAAATGAGTATATAAATGTGTGCATGTGAGTGTAGTAGAGCGTTAGCCAGTAAAGGTAACAAAAAGTACTGAGAACAATTGTTGGGGAAAAACTGTCAGGGTAATTAAAAAACATTGGAAATTGTCAGCATTAAAATAACAACAACAGTGGCTGATAAAATTTTATTTTATTTATTAAAAACACAAAAAAAAAAAACATTAAAAATAATGTTGAATTTCTCGTAGTGTTGCCTTAACAGCCAGAGTTATTAAACCAGGATAAAAATCATCCGATTTGATAATGAATGCTAACTAACGGAATATTAAGGTTTTTGAAAATTTCAAGGCGAGTCGCTTGATTCTGAAGGCGGTAATTTGGGCTCAGTGCTTTTTAAAATTTTTGCTGTGAAATGTTGCAGGTTTTTTCCTTTTTGTGCTTTTTGATATGCAAAAGTTGACAACACTGCATAAAAAACCGATAAATTAATTTTTTATATTGTTTCATTGGGTGTGTTTGCGTGTGTGCATGTCCCATTGTATGGAGTTTCAACTATAGTGACCCTAACGAACAAAAAAATTTTTAATAACTGACGTTATAAATTGTTGCTTAAACAAACATCACATTAAACTTGATATTCTTTATCAGAGATGAAAATTTTCAAGTTTTAAAATGTTAGTTTTATTTGACCTTTTTTCTTTTAAATAATAAGACTATTTTTTTAAGCTTGAGGTCTTATAAAAATAAATTTTTTTAAAATAAGACCTCAAGCTTAATAAAATATTATTTAATGTTAGTTTTATTTAACAAAAAATAGCACTTTCTTGAAAAGTCTTTTTTCTTACTTCTTTTTCCACAGAAAATTTGCTTAGTAAGTCCTTGTAGTAAATCAATAAATATAAAAGTTTAAAAAAAGCAAAAAGAATTAAATTTTTTAAAAGCAACCGATCAGAGGCAAAATTACGACATTCGATCGAAATGCCTATTTGATTTATATTGAAATTTTGATCGGTATCGAATGTCGCAGTTTGCCCATTGCTCAAATAATATTTTTATGAAAGAATTGAATTTGACATCGAAGGCAATCGATTTCCCTCGGCTAACGAAAGATAATTTTTTTTTTTTAATTAGTTTAACTGAATTTCAGAGTAATAAAAAAAACATTCACAGTGGAGTTCTTTAATAACCCTGCGTTTCCACATGTTAGTAATTGCTTGCAAGTTGAGTATAAGTATTTACTACGAAAAAAGCGAAAAAATAGTCGAAAGTCTAGCAAACAGTATAAGTGTTTATACAGAACAATGCAAATTCATTTTTAAAATATCGTTAAAGGCTTTTGCTCTTATCCAAAAAAAATTAAGGAAGACTTTAAAGTAAATTTTTTTAAAAAATTATATGAAAAATTTCGTTAACGTTGACATTAAAGTCTACGTTAATTTTTTTAGGAAAAGGGGGTTTACTTTTAATAAAAAAATGGCTGAGGTATTGGTGTAGAAAATATGTAATAATTTCTATTTGGAATTTAAAAGTTTAACAAAACCATTTCATCAGACGCTACTCTGAATCCTCAGTAGGTTACTCCCAAAGTTTCTGGAATTAAGCACAAATAAAGATTAATATTTTGTTAAACTTTTAAATTCCAAATAGAAAATATTACATATACAAATACAAGTGCTCATTGTAGAGAAACCCTATGTTTTTCTTATTATTTTTTTATAATTTTTTGTTTTTGTTTTTCATATACTCTTTAATTACATTCAATAATACCCACCTGGCATTCAAATGTAAAAGAGAAGAGAAGAATAAAAAGAGAATATATAATTTTCAATATTAAAATGTTGGTTGGGATATTTATTTATTTATTCAGTTCAATGCTTACTGAGTTTTTTGTTTGAATATTTGAATCTTTTTGTAACTATTGATTAATAATTCTTATTTAGTCAATTGCTTTTACAATATAAAGGTTCTAATGTTCGTAAGAAACGTTGGGAGTAACCTACTGAGGATTCAGAGTAGCGTCTGATGAAATGGTCCATATAGGTATGCTATCCCCTTCAGTACTTACTGAATAAATAACTCATGAGAATATCATGAGTAAAAGAATAAACTTTAAAACCAAACCAAATTTCTGGAATTAAGCACAAATAAAGGTGTAGAAAATAAAAATATGTGAGCGAAGAGCTGCCACCAATTAAAAAATTTTTTAAGGCAAAAATATGAAATTGACATTTAAATTTATTTTCTAAATATATTGCTGTATGGTTGTATTCTTTTTTTATATCCAAAAAATTGTTACTTTTATTTTACCGAAAATTAATAAATTAATTTAAAATGCATACTCGGTAACACTTGCTGCAAGTGTCAAAAAATTACATTGCGAGCTTAGCTGAAAATTCGTATTGAGTGTTTTGTATTTGCACTTGTATTTAAAAAAAATTATTTCTTTACTCTCAAATACAATTTAACAAGTTTAGTATTTTCTATCTCTGTTTCTTATTTACAGAACTATTAATACAAACGGGAATTACTAAAAAAGTTACTTCCAGCTTCAGGCGTAAGTTTGTTGCTTTTGTTTCCTAACACAGTAAACAGAAATATTTAAATAAAAAAAAAATGAATTTCCCAAAAAAATTATTAGCAAACTTTAATATTATAACCAACTACACAATTAAAACTTTATCTTACTCTACACATTGTAGCATGAAATCAAGTGGGAAAAGTAATTTTCCGAAATATTTCAAATGAAAAATAACAGAAATGAAAGTAACAAAAAAAAACAAAAAACGTTGCTTGAAAAAGTTTTTTTTTTTTTTTAATTTTTTTATATGTTAATTTTGAATCAAGTAAGTAGTTTTTTATATTACGTTTGTTGGGATTATTTATTAATTTAGATTTCCGGGTGCATCAAACTCTGAATAAAATATATGACAAGATATAAAACACATTAAGGGCCTCTTGTTTAAAATGAAATCTGTCCCATCCCATAATCTTTAATGGGTCATTGGGAAGTTGCTAAAATCACTCAGAGCAACAGCACTGGTTTATATAAAAATTTCAAAAAAAAAATTCAAAATAATCCAGAGTAACTTCCGGACGAACCATAGAAGAGTGCTAGATGGGACACATATCACTTTAAAGGGGAGGTCGTCTAGATTTGTAATTTACCGACAAATACTCAGAATTTGCTTGGAACTATTTTAAAAAATTTTTTAAATTTTCATATATCCCCATGCAGTTGCTTTGCGGGGTTTTTACAATTCCCCACTTACCATTCCCGATTTTGCCCATGAAAATTTCCAAAATTAAATTAAAAGCAACAGCAATGGGGGTGTATGGAAATTTCAAAAATATTTTAAAAATAGTCCAAAGTATTTGTGTGATAAACTACAACTCTAGACGATCCATGAAGTACTTGTAGGTTCCCATTAAGTACTTTGAGGTTTGTTTTTATAAAAATATCAAAAAGTACCATTAAATTTAATAAAAAGTACCATTTGCGGCAAGCGTATTTTATGTGTCAAAAATTCTCATGTCCCTACAAAATGTGTATGCCTATACCGGAATAACTCGAGAGCAGCTAATGAGCGGTAGAAACATCCAGTTTTAACAGCGCGTTTTTTAGTGAAGTTGGCTGCAAAACAATTGTTTTTTTATATTTGTTGTTTTATTTTTTGACCACTAACGTCATACCAGCTATTTTTTTTATTTAGCGCTTTTGTTGATCGTTAGTGATTTATGTTAATTAAGATGATTAAACACCACTGTAAAAAATATATGCACCACCAGCGCTCTTATTTCGAGAAGATAATTTAATACAAATAGAGGGCTCTTAAAAATGCCTCGCGCCGCTCTAATGAAGATTGGACTGTTACGCTCAAAAAATTATATTCAGTATCTTTTCACAAACACATTTCAACTAAAAATCTCTACTTCAATTTGCAAACTTGTGCTGTTAAACTATTTAAAATATTTTTAAAAATAAATTCTTTTATTACACTTTTAATTTTAGTATTTTAAGGTTAAAAAAAAGGCAAAAGAAATTTCCTGTTAAAAATGTTTAAACCAAATAACCCATAACTAGACCAGAAGATTTTAATAACATTTTCTAATTATAATTTAAAATGTTTCTTGTAAAATTATGCAAAAATCATGTTGATATTCTTAAACTAAAGGGCTGCACAAGTATACTTGAAAAATTTACATGACTAAAAACATGTGTAGTAATTCATAATAAAAAATGCTGGTAAACCGTTTCAAATATGCTTTTGCAGCCCTTTAGTAGCCACATGCTGTGCTTAAAATAAAAATTTATAAAGAGAAGATTTTGTTTGTGTTTATGTCTGAATTTTAATTTGGCTAATACATTTATTTTATTCCATTTTAAGGATATTACACACACTCACACATTAAAATAAAAATTTTAACACTTGAAAATAAAGTTATTTTGTAGGAATTTATTTATTTCGTTTTGTCTGCAAAACCAAAAAACAAACAGCTACACCTACTAGTATGCGGACTACAAGCTTTAAAAAAAAAAAACTACACTAAGAGAAAAATGTTTGCTAATTCCAATCACAAAAAAACTTTACTTTCAGTGATATTCTGTATGCAAATTTATTTAATTAAAAAAAAACTCTAATTTAATACTTCGAGCGTTTGCTAATAAATAATTGCTAATTCATGTAACTTTAATGAAAATAAAATGTTTCTGTGTAAATACACACACATACACACAAATTCGTAATTAAATAAACACTTGCTCTGCTAGATACATACGCATACAAACACAATTATACTAAAATTATTATTCATGGCAAAGTGGTCCTTAACTCACAGTTACATTCATGTTAACAAATAATTTACGCAACACTGAATATCAAATTTAAATTAAATATTCTTGAAAATTTATTATATTGCAGGGTTTATAGCAAATGGTTTTTAAAAAAAGTTTAAATAAAAAAAAAATTTATAGATTTTAACTTTCCTTTCAAGGGAAAGCTACAAAAGTTTATATTTCAAACAAAGTTTGCACCAAGAAGTGAATACCTTTAAAATGTATTTGATATGCCTTAAAAAAATGTTAATTATTTTCTATAAATTTAATTACTTTGAATGTCTCTGCCTTAAATAATAATTTATTTAATTTTAAGAAAATTGTATACAATCAGGCAGTAGCGTATTGAGTTGAAGAGAGATTAGTACGTTTATATAAAAAATTTCCAACAAAAGCTGTCAAGTTTATAGCGGCTTTTATTGATTTATAAAAATTTAATTTTATTTGCTTATTTTCCCTTAACACGCAGACGATGTTGCCGGGACGTTATCTCTGAAGATGAAGACGGTGCTTTGGATGACTAAGTCAATCTAAGGATCTTCTAATTCACGATTTCGAATGAAACGGGAGTCTCACTGGAATCTTCTTCTCTAAGAGAGCATCTCAATGTCTTCACCAATGGCTCTAAGTGTAGTTCTACAGTTTTTGGTGAAGTCTATATTGAGGAGTCTGAAACTAGTATATCTTTCAGACTTCCCGATCAATGCCACGTTCTACAAGCTGAATTGATGTCTTTAAATAAAGCAGCAGACTGACTATAGTACCATGGAATATTTAGCCGGCCTTCAATTAGGTCATTGGTGGGAAGTTGCTAAATACTAAAAACTATCATTTACAGCAGCAAAAAAAAAACAAAAAACTTTATCCAAGTTTATTTCCTTTGCTTTATGGGTTTAAATTTTTATTCTTCTTTTTTTGTCTCTTGAGTGTCGCATACTATAAGATTTTTATTAAATTTTTAGATTCATTTACTATAATAAAATTGTTAAATTCATTGGCACCATTTAAAACAACTCAATAGCCATAAAACCTCAGGCGATTTACACAAATTATGTGACTTTACATTTCTATTGTATCCCTTAATGCTACGTGATAATAAAATTAATTCTTTTTTTGAGCTACAGTTAAAGGATTAAATTTTCTTTTATGTTAAAATATAAGTAAAATCAATAAATACAAGTTAGTGGCGTTTTTAAGCAACATCTGCTCATGCAATTGTTTTAAAGTAACTACAGCTGAGCGATAACATAAAGGGTATATAAGTGCCTCCATACAAGCTAATCAGTCAGATGTTAAAAATTTTAATTAAAGGTAACTTGTAATACATAAAAACAAAATTATTTAAAAATAAAAAAGAAATTACCAAATATATAAATTATTTTTATATAATAGAATTCATAAAATTTTCTACGCTTTATATGCTCCCTGTATTTTTTAAAAAAAATTTATTACTGTTTCACACATACACTAATAGCCCACTAAGGCATGAAATAATTTTTTTGTTCGTTATTTCTGTTGCTTATGTTTACCTTTTGACCTCAAAAATAGTTCACATGCAAAATAATTGAACCCTAGATGATATTTTATGCATTAAAGTTTATATTTGTTTGCATACAATTGTAGTTAAAATAAGAATGAAAAAATAATGGTAAAAGAACTCTGCAAAATTTTGTAAAAAATAATTCAAAAATAAAAAAAAAATTTTTTTTTATAAATATAATTAAAAAAATAAAAAAATTATTTTTAATAAAAAAAAAATTTTAATAAAAAAAATTATTTTAATAAAACAAATTTAAAAAAAAAACTAAAAAAAATGTATAAAATTAACTTAGTTTAAAAAAAAAACAAAATAAAAAAATTTATAAAATTAAATTAAGTTAAAAAAACACAAATTAAAAAAGGCAAAAATTAAATTTTTTAATAAAAAAATTAAAATAAAAAAACAAAATATAAAATAGTTCAAAATTAAAATGGAGAAAGCAAATTTTATAAAAAAAATTAAAAAAAAAAGTCAAAATAAAAAATATTTTTAATAAAAAAATTAAAACGAAAATAAAATAAAAATAAATAAAAAAAAAATTTGTTAAAAAACAAAAAATTATAAAAAAAATTAAAATAAAAAAATAATTCAAAATTAAAAAAAAAACGAAAATAGAGAAAGCAAATTTTATAAAAAAAAACATAAAAATAAAAAAGTCAAAATATTAAAAAAAGCAAAATAAAATTTAATTCAAAATAAAAAAATGAAAAAAAAATTTATGAAAAAAAAACAAAAATAAGAAAAGCCGAAATAAAAAAAAATAATAAAAAATGTGAAAATAATAAAACGAAAATAAAAAATAGTTAAAAATAAAAAGAAAAGTCAAAATAAGAAATATGAAAATAAAAAAAAAACAAAATAAAGAAAAAAATGTATGAAAAAACAAAAATAAAAAAAATAAAAAATGTGAAAATAATAAAACGAAAATAAAAAATAATTAAAAATAAAAAGAAAAAAAAATTATTAAAAAACAAAAATAAAAAAACCGAAAATTAAAAATATTTTTTAATAAAAAATTTACATAAAAAATTAATAATAAAAAAAGCAACAAAAAAAATATTTTTAATAAAAAAATTAAAAAGAAAAACGAAAAAAATAGAAAAAATTTTAAAATTAAAAAAACGAAAAGAAAGAAAAAAAATTTATTAAAAAACAAAAGTAAAAAAGCGAAAATAAAAAATATTTCTTTAATAAAAAAACAAAATGAAAAATAATTCAATATTAAAAAGAAAAAAACAAAAATAAAAAAAAAAATGTGTATGAAAAACATTCAATATTTTTATTACTTTTCAAAAAAAATTACCAGACGAATTGATCGCTTGTGATATAAAAATTGCACATTAGATCAAGGAAATCTTTGAAGTCAGTAGAAAACACTTCAAAGAAACTTGTAATCACCAGCACACTAATGATTTATGTGGCGGCCTAATGACCATCAATTAGAATCGCAAAACTCTGTTTTGAATCACCTACTTGATAAGACAACCTAAGAATGTCATCTAGACCTACACGATGGCATTAAACTCTCTGAAAAGACTCTTTAATGATATCGCCGATATTCCAGATATACCGTCCATAAACTGTGTAGCGAGAAATTTATGTTTCGTAGCTAAAAGCGTTGGCCATTCGCAGAGATACGAGTAGTCTTTAGTTTTTTTTTTTTTATTATTATTACATCCTTAACTTTTGTGACTCACTTTTGGTGTTAGAATTATTATAAAGTTAAAAGTGTGTTAACATTTTATTGCTCACACTGGTTATATGCCCTTGGCTGAGTTTATTTTTATGCTGTCGTTGCACTATCGATTGTTCTACAAAGTAGCACAAAGATAATATAACAAAAAACTACAGTTACATTTTATAATATTAAAGTAGAAAGCACTGAAAGGTTAAAGTCTACTTTTTTATACTCTACGTAACTAAATTTAAGGGAAGAAAAAAAAAACTTCAAGAAAATAATTACTACAGAAGTAAAGGACTAGAGCTATGTCGAAATAAGCACAACCACTATGTCAGCTTTTTATACGTGTGAAACTTTGTTAAAGTTCTAATTCTGTCTACAAATCTTAAGAGCGCGTTTTTTTGTTCATAAGAACTTTATGAATTCAAAATCGTTTAGTGTGACTTTAAAGTCTACGTTAATTTCTTTTGGATAAGGGGGTAAATATATTTTTGGCGTATTAATTAAATTATTTTATCAGTGTATGTTAAGAATGAACATGCTTAATGAAGAACTAAAATATTCTGCTGTTACCTGTTGTAGAGGATAGCAAAATTTATGTTTTTTTTGTGTTAAAGTTTTTAGCATTTGCTTCACAAAGTTCAATATGCAAATAAAGGAAATTTACTAGCACACTGTAACACTATGGAAATATTGTTTAAAAGAGAAACCACAAAATTAAAACCAAAAATATGATATAAAAAGAGAAAACGTAATACAGTTCATTATACAAAAATAATTATTAACAACAAAAAAAAAATATCGTTTGATTTTCGTATATTAATTTGAGGTCACACCTGATTGTGTATTGAAAATACAATACAAACGGATCGACAACAAAGTTTCCATAGTGCGTGTGCATTATCTGGCTTTTATATTTACATAAATGAAAAAAAAAAATAAATTTTTTTTTTAAAGAAAAACCATAAATTTATAACTTTTTTTTTCAAGATAAAAGAAAAATAAAATTCAAGAACTACAAACATAAAATTCAAAAGAGAAAAATTAATAAAAATTTTATATTTTCTGACAGTGAATTTGAGAATTAATTTTTTTTTTGCAATTGTGAAGGAAAAATTTTTTAATTTAATTTACAGCCATCAGTGCAACACACTGTATTCAATCAATTCAATTCAATTCGGCATGAATTATTGTGAGTAAGAGATAAGGTAGCTCATACACACTTTAGTTACGGCACAGCCTTTGGCACCCTTGTTTAGAGCAGGTATTTGTTTCTGCTGACGGACCACTTAATTGAAAAACATCAAAATTATATTAGTTTTTGCTTTAATTTTTCATAGATGTTAGCAATAATGTTGAATTGAAATTGAGTGTGTATGGGCTGCAATACAAGCAAATTTTTTCTACTTTTGGTGAACTCAAAATTATTTGTGTAATTTCAATGAAATAGTTTCTGGCTCGAGTACCTAAAAGATTGATGGTTAGCATGCTAACTTATCAATCTGGGAGTCACAAGTTCAATTCCTGTCCAGACCCTAAGAGACGATGTTCAAAGTTCGTTAACAAATTTAATTTTGCAATTAATTTTTAATATTATATGTTAATAAAAAAAAACTAAATGTCCATCTTTAAAATAAAATAAAAAAATTAATTAATTAAAAACTGTAAAGCTACGGTCACATTATACAAATACTGGTCAAAATATGCGTAGCCACTAGTTTTTGGCAAATATTTTTATATTCTAACATGCCTTTTATTACATAAAATTAATTCAAATAATAAATTAATATTATCTAAGCTCACATTTCCTCAAAATATATAAAGGTATATGAGCTGATATAGTGGTTATGTTTATTTCGACAAATATTTGTTTAATGTGACCATAGCTTAAGGCATTTGTACAAATATAAATTTCATAAAGAAAAAATATTCATAAATATTTACAAAAGAAATTTTTTATAAAACGCATATCAATCTGTTTGCAGTAAAAACGTAATAACACAAGTATACGAGGTTAAAGTATTTCAAAAAAGCTGATTTAAATGTTAAACTTCGTTTTCTTTATTAAATCTAATTCAAGAAGTCATGCCAACCAAAGAGAAATTTAATTAAAAACGTTTGCTTGTATTTGTTAAAAAAGAAAATTCGAAATTGCTACATAAAATTTGCTTTAAGTCCTGCCTACATGAATTTTAAATTGCTTAAGTAGTTTGAAAGATATTGTAGAAATGGTAACAGGAAAATTTGTTTTTTTTTTTGAAAAAATTTAAAAATTTTTATTAAAAATAAAGCAAAAGAAAAATCAGACAATTTGTTTCTAAAAGTTTATAACTGCATGAGTTTTAAAGGCAAAAAGTCATGTTTTATTAAAATCAATAAACAATTTTTGATTTTATTTTGAATTAAGTGAAGAAATTGTCACGAAGGAATTATTCCCATTGAACTGAACATCTTACATTCCCATAGTTAATTTCTTTAGCTTTTTAATATTTAGTGAACGGCCTATAGAGGAACCAACGAAATAAGTGACACAGCGAATGAAGCCAAGAAGCAAAAGATTTATTTTACAAAAAGAAAATGCTTTAATAAAAAAATTTTTAAATCCAAAATCATGTAGTTTTTTGATTATTTTTTTTTTTTTTTTTTGCCTTAAACTCTGTACATCCTTCATACCGTAAATAAATTTAATTTTATTTCTTTTTAAAGTGTTTTTTTGCAAAATTATTTTTGTTTTAGTTATGTCAGTTTGCTTGTAAATGAGATAAATGAACACACTGTTCCACACTTATGACACTTTTGTTAAAAAAAGTGAAATATTAAATAAAATAAAATTCAATTTATTATATTCAAAAGAAGTGTTTACACCAGCAAGGCGCTTAAAAAAATAAATGTTAAATAAACTACAACAGCAATAACAATGAATGAATTTTTAATCAGCAGCAGCAAGCCAAATATTCAAAAAAAAAATAACTTTAATGGGACAGATACATTATGTGGCATATGCAAAAATAAATATTTATTTTGTCTTAATTTGTTTAATAAAAAAAAAAAAAAAAAAAAAAAAAAAAAAAAAAAAAAATTAAATTACACAGGGCAACAAATGTCTTTTTTATAAAATTTTCCAAAAATATTACCATCAGATTTGATGTATTTCTGTGTAATTATTTCCAAAATCATACTCGTTTTGTGTACCAGCTCTAGTTTTTAAGACTTTTCAAACTACGCGCACTTAAGGTGACCAAGTGATACAAATTTAATTTTAAAAAAATTACTACTACCAGTAGAAGTTGTTTATTTATGAAAAATATACTTGTGAGTCGATCATAGACTTGATAAAATCTTAGTAGTTTAATAACTTTGAAGTAAATATTTGCAATCAGCAGTGGAGCTACTCAGTATTGCGATACAAAAGCTAAATGTTTTTAGTTTGTTTTTAGCTTATCACAAGATATTTGTGTGTTGACATACATTACAGAGCAGAGTACTATCAGACATATCTAAAAATTAAACTATCAAACACATTGAAGGTTCGATTTTGTACCCCAGAAATCTTGGGTGATAAAAAATATGTAGCAAATTTGTATTGTCTCTTTCGCGACAATGGACAAGTGAAATAAAAAAACGGCATTGCCGCTAAGAAAAACAGTAATTATTGTTAAGTAAATTTTTAGCTAACCCAGATCGATAAACTCGGTGTCATGAATCAATTATTAAAGGCTTAAAAAAATATGCTAAGCAGGGCTAAGGACTTCCTGCAAATACAAGTTTGTTTTTCTTACTATGAGTCAAAATCTTTGCGAATTACAATATTTGCAGTAAATTGACAGCAATTTGTTAGAGCATACTATTGCATATTTTATCATAAATGCATGTTTTTGCATATTTTATCATAAATGCATATTTTTCGTCATCGATTTGCATGATTTGATTTTAGGACTATTGTCATAACCAGCACATTTTTTTGAATGAAAATGGAAAATTTTTCAGTGTTGCCTAGTGTTATTTTTGTGTACTTAAAATTCATATTTTCCATGAGTTTTTGTCTTTTATTTTTTTGTAGCCTCATTACGAATTATTTATTTTGTTTTTTTATTATGAAAAGGAAAACCAACATTTATAAAAACAGTTAAAGTGAAGTGAAATGAAATAAAGAAATTTATTAAATTAGGGTAGTCATGAGGTTTATACTTTGAAAAATAAAATGATTATGCTGCCCTTATTTTACAGGTATCTCGAATAGGCACTAGAGAATTAAAAAAAAACATTAGTTTTGATTGATTGTGCATGATTAAAAGAATTGAAATAAAAATCATGCAGAACATTTTCTTACATTAAATATGATGGATGATTAAAAACTGATTGACATGATTGTAACGAAAAAGCATTAAATCAACGATCACACATTTTCGAGAAAACTGCTGCATAGTAAATAGGGGTTGTTAGATTGTATTTTATTTTTTTTTTTTGAGTTTATATTGCATTTTATTGTTTAATATAGACTTCAAAAAAAAAACGAACAAAATTTTAATTATTTTTTGAACATGATTTAATCAATTGTTGTGCCCTACTTTATGAGCAACATATTTTGAGTGATTGAAGACTATGGTTTGTTTGATCACTTGAGAGTAAGAGTAACAAGATTTTTTATGTGTTGAATAAATTGCACACACTGGCTTCAGGTCTCTGAAGAGCATTAGCCAATTAAGAGATTTTTAATTAAATAAAAATCATAAACTTCAAAAAATAACATTTTTATTTAAAACTTCAAGTTTTTTCTTGTTACAAAAAATATATAATTTTTATTTAAAATTTTAAGTTTTTTTGTTATAAAACAAATTATTTTTTTTTATTTCCTAAAATATATTTTTGTGTCGCAATTGCCAAAATTTCTTATAAGTTTTGGTTTTTTGTTGTTGTTGTTGTCCCAGTAAGAATGCACTTTTTTTATTGCATGTTGAAATAAAGCGATTGTTTCTTGCTGAAGCCGCATGTCATTTAGATGTATGCCCTTAGGTTGAGGCTACAAGAGCTCATGTTCATAGTCATTACGATCTCAGCCTCATATTCAAAAAAAAAAAATAAGACCTGATTAAAATCCAAGCCAGACAGTTGCTTAATGGGGGTTTATTTTTTTTTTCTCAAGAATTGCTTGAAAATTCTCCGAGCCTTAATATTTAACAATTTTGTGTATCCACGAAGCCATTCATATAGAAATGAGCTTTTTTTAAAACAATAGGCACTGCTGCTGTATCCATTAAACGTCTTGTGGGCTAAAATATTTTATTTCATACTTAATCGGAACATATCTTCTTTGCAATCCATTAAAAAATTCACAACTCCGTTAAGAATACGAAGTTTTATTTTAAAATGAAAAAGTGCACTCTTACTTTGACACTTTATAGATAGTTTTGTAGTTTTTTCTTTGTTCTTGCTTAGCATTTTAATTGACACATGTTTGCTAGAATAGCAAATGACACTTAATGAACAGAATATCAACCAACACAAAAACTTTTAATGATTTTACTTCTTACAGCTCAAGTGCCAAGCATAATTTTAACAAAATAAAATTAAATAAAAATCTTTACTCTCTAATAAAGTAAAGTAAAGTAAAGGAAAGTCCAATGTATGCAACAACAACTGCAGCTGTTGCATATACTCAATACAATGATATTAATTTACATAAACACTTGAACAAAAGTAGGTATGCGCCTCCAGAAAGCTCTTATAGTCCATGCTTTCATAAGTGGTATGGAGATAGTCTCTCTATATTTGTTTCTACAAGGAGCTAGTTTTAAGCTGTAATAGCACTTTATCTTCATATACGAGTACATAGATGAAGTTTGGAGAAAAGAAAGGCTTAATTTTTTTTTTTTTTTTTTTTTTTTTTTTGAGTAGATATGCCCGGTGCCTAAAATGAATGTTTTCTTAATCCATACATGGTTCAGAAAAATTCCACAAAGGAAAGATGTTTTATGGAGAAGTATATAATTTCCTAATTGGTGTCATTAAGGTTTCTTTTAAAAAAATGAGAGTATTTTTTTATAACTAATTTTTTACCTGGGATTTGTGCACAATTTTAAAGATTTTACTTCCATAGAAATTTCAAAAACTCACCTGTAATGAAAAATAAAAAAATTAATTAATAATTATGCACAAAAGAATTTCAAAATAAAAGCAAGAAAAAACATTTCATGTTTATATTCACAACAGGGCTCAATTTAGATTTGGAAATAATTTATGAAGCACAAGAGCAATCGAAATTTGAAAACCATTTGAACGGAAATTTCAATCGTTATTTAAGGTCCCTGATAGTGCAACAGAGAATTTATAATATGTTTTATAGAAAAGATGTTCTGGGTTATTTTTCATTCAAATTTTTTTTAAAACTAAATTTAATTTTTTTGTAAAAGAATTTTTTGTTTTATTAATGAGACTCTGAAAGTCTTATAAAACAAATTCAAAGGCAATTGTCATTTACAAAATGCTACCTAAACGAACTGCTTTTTTGTACTCATTGGGTTTTTAAACAATATGCATTTGCAATACATAATTTTTTTTTTGTATTCGGATGTCATGTTTGAAATTTTTGGAAGTTGTTAACAATTTTTTTTTGTAAGTTGCAACTCCACTGATATTCCATAGTTACAAAACGAGTTTACAACAAATCGGCTTTTTATGTGGGATACTTTGTTTAAGTTTTTTTTTTTTTTTGGTTTTTTAACTGTTTGCTGATTCAGACTGGAGTACTGAATAACCATCCAATTTTTTTGGAAGCTCTTTTATTTTGTTATATTTTTTTTTGTTTGTTTTTAAATCATTTAAGTTATGAAGCAACAACACTTCCATTTGGGTAAAACTGATAAATGAATGCAGTATTTTTAAGCACTTTTTCTGCTGTCATAGTAGGTCTTTAAATAAAATTGCCTGAACTTTTTTTTCTGTGACAAATTTCAAGTCAGTAAATACTACATGACAATATAAGCAGTTTTTGTTGCATATTTATGTCATGTCATATTTTGGGGATACAACAAGCAGACATTTTGTAAACTCTTAAAACTAATAAAAAAAATAACAAAAAAAACTATTAAGTTTAATTAAACAAAAAATATTAAATTTTTCCTTAAATTTGTTAGAAGAAGAAACTGATTTTTCTATAATTACCATATTTTTTTATTTAAAATTATATATTTCTACACGGTTTTGTGTTGTATGAGTTGGAATTTGATATTAATTTTTCTATTGAAAAGCGTAATTAAGAGTGGGCGTGGCCGCTAGAAAATATTTTAAGAGTTTTTATATTTTTAACTTCAAAAGTTGTTAGATATAAAATGGAAAATAAATTATAATTGCTCTATTAAAAGTGGGCGTAGTAAGTATGAAAATATAATAATATTTTAAGAGTTTTTATATATTTTAATTCAAAAAAAGTTGTTAGATATAAAAAGGAAAATAAATGCTCTATTAAAAGGGGCGTAAAAGTGGGCGTAATAAGCATAAAAGAGTATGAGGACAATTATAGTAGAGTATTTGTTTAAAATTTAAGGGCAATAAGTTGAATATTTTTTAATAATTGCGGAAGAAATCTTTATAATAATTAAAAGGAGATGTAAAAGAGGGCATGGTCTGTACAAAAATTTATATCGCTAATTGTAAAAATATAGAAAACATTTGTATAAAACATTTTTATGCATTGACAAACAAAGCAGAATTGCTCTCTTAAAGTGACCTATAAGGGGTCGTGGCTGATATTTTCAGATAATCTTTCAAAATATTTTTAATCACTGACAAACAAATTACAATTTCTCTGGTGTGTGAAGGAATGTAATAATTTTAAGGACATTGAAAACTTCTCTATTAAAGTAGTGTATGGCAATAATTGGAGGAATATGGGAAATATTAGTATATAATATTATGGCAATCTATTAAATAATTTTTAATCATTGATTACAGTAACTATTCTTTAAAGTAGGCGTGGCAGATAAAAAAGTGTAGAAATAAAAAAGCATTTGTCAAACATTTTACAGAACTCTGTGGAAGAATAGATTTTACACTAATTTTTATTACATTTTTAATAAAAGGGGGCGTGGCCATATGACGACTTTTCTTGAATAAATGTATAAGACTTTAAAACAATTTTTTTTAAATAGAATTTTTGAATAACAAATCACAATTGTTTTGCTTAAAAAAGGGCGTGGCAGTTACAAAACTACTTGACAGCCTGTAAGGCTCAAAGTATCACATTTAAAAAAAAGATATTTGGGAATTATAATTTTGTGTAAAGAACAATTAATCAAATAGAAAATAAATTTTATTTAATTACAAGATTAATACTCATGCCAAATTTAATTTTTATTCAAGCATAACAAAAGGATTACGTGAGTTTAAGGCTGAAAATTTTTTGGGTCATAATCATAGACACAAAAATGTAAGTGCTGATTTTTGTTCATAAGACTTCAATGAATTTAAAAAAATACCAACTTTAGTGTGACTATGATTACGGGCCTTTCTCTTTTTTCTTACACTTATAGTCGCCATATTTAATTCCGTAATATTTGGTTTTTTTTTATTTATTTTTTATCCGGTACTTTAATTTCCATTTTAAGTCTGCTGTTATGTTTATTTCTTTGTAATAAAGCATGTGTTAATTAGCTTTTAATTCCCACTTTCATTGTGAACTTCAAACTTTAAAGGTAACAACGTTATTTTACCAAACAACCCATTTATAATCGTGCATACATTCTTTTTTTTTTTTTGCTAAACTTTCTATGTTTTAAAGGTTGTAGCAGTTGAACAAAAAAGGGTTTGCTCCTTTTATGTCAAACATAAACTAATGTATGGCTCATGTCAGGCGAACATTTGTTGTGGACATGCAAGAATTTGCTTGGTTTTTTTTTTTTTTTTTGTTGTTTGTAGCAAAAGCTGTGCGATAACTTTTTAAAGATTTTTGGAATATCAAGTTTTACAGCGCAGCAACCAAAGTAGCTGATAACTTTTCATTAAATTAAATTATATTACAATTTTGTCTTTCAAGATATATTTTACTGTTTTTAATACAGCTTTTGCTACAAACCAAACAGCAGAGTGATAACTGATAAGAAAAGTTTTAAGACAGAAATTCAAATATTTTTTTTTTTTAACAAATAAAATACCGTGTGTGTGTCAATTCCTTCAGTATGGAAATAATTGCATATTGCAGGAAACAAAACAAGAAAAATAAAATTTAAAACAAGACCTTTAAAATTTTTTAAAAAAACATTTTGCAGTTACTTTGGTTAAACTTGTGTGATCACTCGCTTATCTAAAAAGTATATTGAACTTTTAAACTTATTATTTATTAAAGTGAATTTTAAGTTTTTCTATTTTCTTTTTTAAAGCTAGTATTTGTTTAATATAAAGCCTCATTGTATCTATTAAGCTAAAGCTATTGCGAAATACCTATTACAAATATTTTGTTACCTGGAGGAAATTTAAAGTATTAAAGAATAACTAGAACACATAAAACTCCACTTGATTTTTACACTTGACTCATATAGAATGGTGAAAGGGAAACTTATATTCAAAAATCAATTATTCAAAGTAAAAAGCGCACACTAAGAATGATTGAATAAAAAGTCTAGAACAAGTGGTGAAATGAAATCTGAAAGAAAAAATAAATTGGATGAACATGCTGTTTTCAAGCATAGAAAATAATAATATTGGAAAGGAGGAAGGAAATATGAAAATGATTTATGTTGTGTAGGAAAGAAGCACACATACAATCACTATCCACACATAATGTTGGATGTTAGAAAATCAATAGATTATGTTTGTAATCAAAATATACATGTGGGAGAGAAACTTTATTCAAAAAGTAAAAGTAAATTTATTACACAAGGGTTTTGTTTTAAAGCTAAAATTTTATAATATTTTTTGGGCTTGAAATATAAAAAATTTAAATTTTAATTTATGTTTGATAATTGTGTGTATCCAAGTCTGAGATAACAAGAATAATAAAATGTTATTTTTTATATTTTTTGTTAGTTATTTTTCTAAGCTCACAAAAATATCTGTATAATTCACCATTTAAAAGAAAAACACATTAACTAAATCTACGCTTTACGTAAACGTTTGTGGGTATGTCTAAGTTTAGCAATAAAAACAGCTGCCTACAGGCTTTTATATATTTAATGGAATTGCTGTCAAAACTTTAATGTAATTTTTCAAAACAGCCATATTTATTTAATGCCTGGCAACATGTGTGGCATATGACAAAAAAATATTGAAATTCATTATACAAGAAAATACTTCTAATGGATTACAATTTGCTTTACTTAATAGTAAATCGATACATTCAATAATAATAAATGTCACTACAGTTTCCGTTTCCTTTTATAACAGGAAACTCAGGTGAATTAGGTGATGTGAGTGAATGTATGTGGGTTATCAGTAGTTGTATGTAAATCTTTTAAAGTGGTCATTTTGAAGTGATAGATTTTAATTTTGGGCCGTTAATTTTGAAAGTGGTATAAGTCCACTTTAAACAAAAAATATTATTAGAATTAATTTTTGAAAGCTATAGATTTCAGCTTACTAAAATTAGAGATGAAAAAAAATTTTTTTTAAATAAAGTGGAGTTATACCACTTTCTAAAAATCTTTTTTTTTTTAATTTTTATTTAAAAAAATTAAAAAATTATAACAAATAAAAACTTTTTAATTTTTAAAAAATTAATTTCAGCTTTTCGGTAGACAAAAAAAAATTATGGAACATAATTATTTGACCTTTTTCTTTTGAAAATAAATAAATAAATATTTTTTTAGGCTTTAAGGTCTTTTTACATATATTAATTATTATTAAATTAATTTCCAATATTTCGACGCGCCTTTCTGTATCTCTCTCGAGGCAAAAAAAAAAATATTTTCCTTGAGAAAGACACACAAAGGCGTATCGAAATATTGGAAATTAATTTAATAATAATTAAAATATATAAAAAGACCTTAAAGATTAAAAAACTACAATGAGAATTACAAATTTACATTAAAGGGCTTTACCAAAATACAAAGAGTTTTCCTAGTGCACATTCAATTTTCTCTTTCTTTTGTTAAACTTGTAACTTTTTGTAACATAACAAATTGAAATAAAGTTGTTTTTTGGTAATTTTTTATGTATTTTTTATTATTTTCCTGTTTGTTTTGGCCTGCAATAACCAGCAACAACAAAGCTACCAATACTTGTAACTTTTTTTTAATTGTTTTCATTCTGTTATTTTATAATTTTTTTTTTTATTTTTTTTTTTTTTTTGTAGCGACAAAGTTTTTAACAACGTTTTAAAATTACTTTTTCTTAGAAAATCGAGTGTTAAATGAAATTTCTGTTAATGAAATAAAGCGACAAATAAGGATCGATAAAAATATAAAATACTTTCCACGAAAAAAAAAGATGAAACCAACTTTTTTTTCAAACAATCGAGATTCAACTGTAATTATTATTATTATAATATTTTTTTTGTTAGTCACAAAATCCACTACATAATAAATCATTTTTGCATTTAGTTCTTGTGGTTTGTAATGCAATTTAGAAATAAATGTTATTGTTGTGTTTGTTTGATAATACAAATATGATCACGTTTTATAGTGAATATTTGAAAAAAAGTTTTATGACATTTCAATTTCCCAAGCACGTGTTTCAAAAAACACAAAAAAGTTTAGCCGACTGTAAAAGCCAACTGATATATTTTATCAAACAAAGTTGGAATTTTTAAATATTTTTTTGTTTGTTTTTGATACAAAACAAATCAAATATAAAAAAATAAGCTTGTGATTTTATTTTTTAAATCACTGATAGCAAGTCCTTTGAAAATTATGCAAGTAAAGCAGATGTTTTGACCTTTCCCAAGCATTTTAACGGTTAAAAATAGTACTTCAGACTACTTTAAGCAATTAAAATAGAAAAAAAATTTGTTGATTACATTTTTTTTATACAAATTGAATTTAAAATTATAAAAGCCACTAAAAATCAGGTCATTTATGAATTTTAATTCGCAAACTTTTATTTATAATTTTGACAATTATAACGTGCGTTTATTAAATTTATACAAAGAAATGTTTGGTGTTTTTACTAGCAATTTGTTTTTTAAGATCACGATAACATATTCCTTTTTTTAGTCATGCTGTGTTAATTTTACAATTTATTTCCAAACCCAAAGTGTTTAATTGTACAACTGGCCGTATGATTTATATTTTTTGGTGCGTGTTTGCTTATTCATAAAGTATACGCGCCCTGAAGGCATGAGTAGCCAACTTGCTTAACATAAAGATATTAAAAACTGTTACTGATTTTGTTTAAATAAATTAAAAGCAGGTATACATGTAATAGAATATGACACGCAAATTGTAAAGGATTTATTTAAATCCTTGAGCTAAATATTTGTTTTGTTTTAGACTGGAAAACGTGTCTACAAAAAATAAACTAAAAAAGAAGTAGAAGAAAAAGAAGAGCTACGAAAAGAAGAAAAAGTTTCAAATACAAAAAAAGGTTAAGGACACGGGTTTCTATTGAAAAAATAATTAATCTGCGTTGTTATTATGATAACATTCGAAATTTTAATTAAAATTTCAATCAATATCAAGTATTGAAATTTCGTTTAATTTCAAGTCTTTGCCTTATAAAACTTTTTTTTATTTGAAAATATATGAAATTTGGAATATGAAAATTTCAAAAAAAATTTAAAAATAGTTCAAAGTAAGTTCTGAGTAATTGGGCAATAGATTACAAATCTAGACGGCCTCTCCTTTAAAATGATATATGTCCCATTTCGTAATCTTCTATGGTTCGTCCGGAAGTCACTAAAATCCCTGAAAACAGCAGCTCTGGGGTATATGCAAATTTAAAAATTTTTTTAAAAATAGTCCAAAATAACTTCCGAGTATTTTTGCAAAAGATTACAAATCTAGACGACTTCCTCTTTAAAATAATATGTGTTCCATCCCATAATCTTCTATGGTTCGTCCGGAAGTCACTTTGGATTATTTTGAAATTTCCATATACCCCAGTGCTGTTGATTTAAGTAATTTTAGCAACTTGGCGACGAACTGTTAAAGACTGTGAGATATGACATATATCATTTTAAAGAGGAAAATGTCTAGATTTGTAATCTACCGCCAAAATACTCAAAAATTTCTTTGGGCTATTTTTAAAATTTTTTTGAAATTTCCATACACCCCAGAACTGTTGCTGTAAGTGATTTTAGCAACTTTCCAACGAACCCATTAAGATTGTGGAATGGAACATGTATCATTTTAAAGGATAGGCTGTCTTGATTTATAATCTACCGCCCAAATACTCAGAAGTTATTTTGAACTATTTTTAAAATTTTTTTGAAATTTCCATATACTCCAGACGTGTTGCTTTAAGGAATTTTTACCATTAACCACTTTGCCGAGGTACCATTCCATATATGGCTAATTTTTTATCCAAAATATGCAGGTATTAACATTAATAACAAAATTCAATATTTTGTTTATAAAAAATTAAAAAAAAAAAAATTATTTAAAAAAAAATTTTTTTAATTTTTTTTTTTATTTTTTTTTTTTAATTTTCTTGCAAAAATATGTTTTTCGAAAAAGCTTTTTAAATTACAAGACTGTTAAAAAATTGATAATAATGTAATTTCAAGGGTACTTTATACCCATCATGCATATTTTTGTAAGTGTAATCAGAGAATAATTGGAAATTATATACACAACCTCCATAAATATAAATAATTTTGCAAAAACTAGAGCTGCTGGAAAAAGTAATTTTTTCTTAATCAAAAACAAATGCAGACAATCCGATGCTTTAATAATAATTAGACCAGCCATATCTTCAACAGAGCAAATCTACTCTCTCTGCAACTCAATTACTTACTAAATATATGTCGCATGAAACCATTAACTGAGTACCAAAATTAATACTAAAGAAATTTCCAAAAGACAGTTGAGAAAATTAATAAATCAATAATTAAATGTGCTTTCATATTATTAATAGAGTTGGCATAAGAAAATACGAAAAACAAATTAAAAAAAGAAACGAGATATAAAAACTCTATTGAAAATAAACTGTCAAAAACTTTTGCCAAAGAAAATTCAAAACAAATGCCTTTTTTTCTTATGATTGATTGCTGTTATACTTTCAATATAAAATCTTTCTTAACTAAAAAAAAAATTTTTTTTTAATGAGAAAATAGAATGACATGTGAAATATTATAAATGATAATATTTTTCTATTAAAATAGCTAAGCGATACACATTTGGGGTAGAACTACTTCCGTTATTTATTTCTTTTTTTAATTCTTTTTTGTTTTGATTTCAGACTTGTATAATTTGAGTGTTTTTTATTTCAGTTTTGCGGCCTGTAAATTAAGAAAAAAAATATTTATTTTAAATCAGTGCTGTTCTATATTCCGAATACCGAATTCGATAAAATATCGTTAAACTTGTTTTTTTTTGCTAAGAATGTTCGTAATAAAAGTTACTAATTCGAACTACTGGGATCCTTATTTTTAAAAGCAATGAAATGTTAAAAAAAAATTGCCAAATTTTTTTTTTTTAAATAAAAATTTTATTTTTTATGGAAAAGGTCGGCTCAATAAAATTTATTTTATTTTTTCTGCTACTTTTTCATATTTATTTTGTGTTAAAAACACTTTTAATTATTTTGTGATAACAATAACATAATGAATGAAGGAAGTAAAGGTAAAGTGTAAGAAAAATGTTAATTGAAGTTGCTTCGATAGGCAAAGAAATAGGGCACAAAATAGAATGAACTTTTTTCAATTGAAATGTTAAGATATAAAAATATTTCAATAATTTAAAATAAATGTTTCATTTATTTTTCATTTTGTTTGGCGTAAACTATTTATTATCTGGTCTAAATAACTTCTGGGTTCGTAAGAAGCAAGAATTGCTTAAGGTTGTAAGGCTGTAAAGCAAAAAAGTGCACAAAACAAACCGGCTGCATTCGAAAGTTTTTAATTATTCTTACAAAAAAAGTAGTCCTTCTACCCTAAAAGAACTTAAAATAGACTTTAAGGTCTGTATTTTTTTTTTTTTTTTTTTTTTTTTTTTTGATAAATTTTATTAGGAGAGTAAATTTTTGATCGTGTTTGATACGGTGATGATTAGGCCCTAGATATAAAATCAGTTTTCAATTACTTTAAGGCAAAACCGTGACTAGTTTTTTTGAATAGAAAGTTTATAGCGTGTAAGTAATGGGTGCCACTGCAAAGGCATGACAAAATAAATACCTGTTTTTAGGTTTGCATGCACATTTAACTTGTTGTTACATTTTAAATACAAAAAAAATATGCTTTCAACAAAACAGAAAAAAATCAGCTTTAGGCACTTGAATATTCCATTTCATTACTCGTTTAATTTAGTTAATTTGTTTTCTTTCCCAAGCCATAATTTACTATGAAAAACACATAATAGATTTCAATTTAAGGACCGTTGCTACAAATGATTAAATGGGCCATTTAAATGTTTAATTTAGTTTTATTTTTCATGATATTTTAATCTTAAAGCAAAAGAAATGAAAAGGAAACAACAAACAAATTAAATGTGATGCAATTTTAATGAATTTTAATTTATTATTTAAGGCAACTTCATGTCGTATGTAAGTGCAGGTGAATGGGTAGGAATCAGCAACTTTCTAAGGCAGATAAACTCAGTGCGTTTTTTTTTTAATAAAAATATAGTGTAATGAACCCTTTTTGCTTTCTTTAGAACTTGGTTGCGTGACGGATATAGAAAAAAATTAAGTACAACGAAAAGGGTTTTAAAGAAAGAAAAAAATTTGAAAAAGAAAAAAAGAAACTAAAATAAGACGAACTAGAAATGATTTAAACATTCTAATGCAAAAGAAAAGCAAAAATTATGACAAGGACATATTGCCTTAAGGGACTGGAAAGACTACAAATAACACACACACACACACACACACACACAAATACCTACTCACTCCCAGTTCATATATGTTCGTGGAATCTAGCACAGTTTCTTGAGTTGAACTCAAAACAAAAGTTTATTAACACATTCGTAAACGAAAATAATTAAAAATTCTTCTTGTTAAAAAAAAATAAAAACAAAATACATTTGAACTGCACGTTTTTAAACAACAACTAATGATTTTTACATCATAAAGGCAGGAAAACAAAAAGAAATCTAGAATTTTAGGACAAAAAAAATTTTTTTTTGTTGTTCTTCATGTCGTGCCAAAATTAATCTTGAAAAAATTTTTTATGGTATCTCATAACATTTCAGGTTTTTCAAAGGGATGTTTTCAGAAAGGTAAAGTTTTTCACTGTTTTCTAAAGCAAAAAAAAAAAAAAAAAAAAAAAAAAAAAAAAAAAAAAAAAAAAAAACGTGAATGATTTTTGCAAGTTTGCACAAGCTTTTTACATTTCATTTTGTAAGTAAGCCTTCGACTACACTTAATTCTGTGGCAGCTGAAGTCGTCTTATTGAAACCACATATCATCTGGATCTATGTCGTTGAGTTGAGGCAACAAGCGCTCCCTTATCATTTTCAGCCCACTTAGATATGGGTCTCGTTTGACTATAGCGAGCATATTGGTCGTGTCGCCATGAAATCATCAAAATATTTATTGTCTTGTTTAAGGTGTCCCAGTAAGTATGAAACAATAACTCTGTTATCATGTTCAAAGCAATTTTGGTCTCATTTTCAGCAAAACGTAAAGCCTGCCCAAATGCCTACCAGACAATTGTTAGTTGTAGGCGCATTTAATTCTCAAAAATCACATAAAAATTTTGGGAGCCCCAAATTCGTATGTAAAAAGCCATTCAGATGGAAATGTGCTTCATCGGAGAAGACTACTTTTTTGGAAAAATTATTATTAAATAAAACAAATATTTTTATTTTAAAATGAAAGGGGGGCCTTTAAAAGGCGTATAAGGCCAGAAGAAAAAAACCAAAAAATAAATTTCACTTGTCATTAATAAAAATGATAATTTCTTTTTAAGATTTTCTTTACTTTAGCTTAACCTGGAGTTGCTGTAGTGTAAATACTAAAAAAATAATTAAGTTTAAAAAAAATATATAAAGAAATCTATCACTTCCTTTTGTCCTACTACGATACGCTTGTTATGTGTTATTTTATTTTAAAATCTTCTCTTGCTTTGCATTCAACAATTTTACGAATCACATTTAAAATTTGCAATTAAATAAAAATTTTTATTCAAGCAGCAACTATAAAACCAAAGAAAATGCAACAAAGTGGGAAAATCATAAAAATAAACAAACACAAGCTACATCAACATTTTTATTATTTTAAAATTCTATTTTGTTACAAATTATTGTTTGTAAAATTCCTTTTATTTTATGTTGTTTTCTATCTGCTATAAAAGTGTGTACGAGTATTTCCTTTTTGCTATTCAACAAGAATTTTGACATGGAAAAAGGGATCATAAAAATCATACCAAATAACAAGACCATGAAAAAATATTTAAATTGAATACGGGCACACATCTTTTTTAAGCATTGGAGAGTGAAAATCGTTGAAAAATGGCTTTAAAAAGAGGCATCTGAAAGTATATGATAACCTTCCTTGGAGTACAGAGACTATATATCAAACAAATCTTTTATAAAACAAAAATTAATCAGAAAATGAATTTTATTTATTTAGATTAACAAGACCCTAACTAAAACACAATTTTTAGTAGCACCGCAATTAATTTTATAAATAAAATTTCTAAAATTTTACTCCTCTAAAATGACTTAAAAAATTATTTTTGAAATCAAAATTTCTTAAATACTTTTAAGCACAAAAATAAACATTCTAAAGATACTAGTTTATTTGAATACAAAATTAAAAGACTTTTTTCATTAATTTTAAAATTTTTTTCTACTTTCAAAATGTAGTTTATGAAACCATGAAAATATTGCATGAACATTTCTACTTCACTTGAAAAATTTTGCAAGAATTTCAATGTTATAAGAAATTAATTTTCTTCTCTCTTCATTGTACCGACACTCATCTTCCATCAACAAGTTTTTCATTGTATTTTACATAAAAAAAAACACTCAAACATATACAAACTTGAAACTTATTATGCTGGCAAGTTTAAATGGGAAAATTTGTGGATGTCTGTGTGTGTGTCTTTTACATTAATGGAGCATATATGAAATATTTAACAGTTGTACGTACCAATATAAATAAGCAGAGCATGAATGCTGCTAAATAGAGGTACAGACAAGAAAAGCAAGCTGAAGAGAAGACTGACTGACAGACATAAAACAGAAATGTAACTACAATATATTATTTTATTCTTTTTGTTTTGAGTGTTTCTCGTGTTTTGAGTGTTTCTCGTGACAATTACACGGCAAACAAACTAGGTTTTTCTTTTAACTAAAAATGAAAACTTTGGAAAATTGGTTTTGTTTCAAAAATAAAATAAAAAATTTTTAAAAAATTTATTAATACAAAAGCTTATTAAAGAAAAGCATAATTAATAATTCGATTAAAAAGTTTATTTAACAAAAAAAAATATTAATTAAATTAAATAGTTTATTTAATAAAATAATTTAATAAATTCAATTAAAAAGTTTATTTAAAAAAAAATTTTTATTAATTCAATTAAAAAGTTTAATAAAAAAAATTTTTATTAATTCAAATAAAAAGTTTATTTAATAAAAAAATATATTAATTCAATTAGAGTTTATTTAATAAAAAAAATTTAAAAAGTTTTTTTAAAAAAACTTTCATTAATTCAATTAAAAATTTATTTAATAAAAAAATTTTATTAATTCAATTAAAAAGTTTATTTAACACAAAAAAAATTTTTTAATTAAATTAAAGAGTTTTTTTAATAAAAAAATTTAATAAATTCAATTAAAAAGTTTATTTAAAATTTTTTTTATTAATTCAATTAAACATTTATTTAATAAAAAAAATTTATTAATTCAAACAAAAAGTTTATTAAATAAAAAAATTTATTAATTCAATTAAGAAGTTTATTTAATAAAGAAAAAATTAATAAATTCAATTAAAAAGTTTATTTAATAAAAAAAATGTATTAATTCAATTGAAAAATTTATTTAAAATGAAAATTCATTAATTCAATTAAAAAGTTTATTTAATAAAAAAATTTTATTAATTCAATTGAAAAGTTTATTTATTAAAAAAATTTTATAAATTCAATTAAAAAGTTTTTTTAAAAAAACTTTTATTAATTCAATTAAAAATTTATTTAATAAAAAAATTTTATTAACTCAATTAAAAAAAATTATTTAAAAAGAAAATTTGTTAATTGAAGTAGAAACTTTATTTAATAAAAATTTTATTAATTCAATTAAAAAGTTTATTTAATAAAAACATTTTATTAATTCAATTAAAAAGTTTATTTTATTAAACATTTTATTAATTCAATTAAAAAGTTTATTTAATTAAAAATTTTATTAATTAAATTTGTCCAAAAAAATTTAAATTGATACGGTGCATTATAATGCATCAAGAAGTCTGATATGATTTTATATGTAACTATTTGATGTTCAAAAAAAAATAATTAAAGGCCTTGATTTGTGATATATGAATTGTACAAAATATTTATTTTCTTGCAGTGTATGACTCTTTTCAGAAACATTTTTCCTTGAGATTTTAAAGCTGTAACAAAATAACTGTTTCCCTTAACCAAAATAGCTAGTGATTTTTTGCCATTTTGTTGAAACTGCAAATCACAAATGTTGAGTCTTGAAAATTTTATATTTTCTTCGCTTTTTTTATTTAAAAAAAAAAAAAAAAACATTAAAACACAATCTACTTATGGCTGCAAAATAAAAAAGAAAATTTTTTGCAAAAATAAATGAAAAAATTAATAAAAAACAAGCGAATACTTAAGAGTTTTTTGGTGCTGTTGGAAAAAAAAAATTACAAAAACTTTTTTCTTTATAAAATTTCATTTTTTTGTGTTTGCAGTAGAAACAGATTTTGTATGGTTCCCTGAATTCTAGTAAAACTTTATTACTCTGCCACTAAAACTGTAACTACCTTTTTTTTTTGCTAATTTAAGTGTGCGCGTACTTGAGCTGTTCTGTGTGACATTTTCCTACTAAACTAGCGAATGTTAACAAACATTTATAAAAAAAAAAAAGAAAAATTTTAAAAATTTATAATTTTCTTTTCTTCCACTTACGATTATTTTTGTAAGAGATGAAGTATAATTTGCTTAGGAAAAATTTAAGTTTTAAAACTAAAGCTTAAATTTACTGCAGGGAAGCTTAGTAGTTGTTGGTTCAAATTATTACTTTTATATTCTACAGGTTTAACGATCACTTGTATATTTACTGAATTTTTTTTTTTTTCGAAAAGTAAAGTAAAATATTTGATAAAAAATATTTTCAAATTTATTTTATTATAATTTTTGCAGTGCACGGCTTGTACTAGTTATGTTAAAATATTTATAATATTTTTTATATTTATTAAAGGGTTAATGCAATTGTTAAATTGTTTCATAAAAAAATTCTAGAATTCTAGAATCAAGATTTTATTTAATATCGTGGGGTCAAATTATAAATCGAAATTTAATTTTAAAATTCATTGAAATTTCGATTGATTTGGCTTCTGATCCTCTTTTCTCTATTTTCTCTTTTATCTGCCTCCACTTACATGGTTGTATATTTAGGTACGTTTTATCTTTTGCTTACATTTTAGTGAGAAATAAAGTTTTTGACAGAAAATACAATTTGGTTTAATTTACTTTAATTATTTTGCTTAATAATTAAAAAAAATTATATAATAAAATAAAAAGTTAATTGTGTAAAAATTGAAAAATAAATCATGGAAACAATTTTTGTTAAAGAGATGACCAGAAAATAGAGTCTCATAAATAAAAAATTTATTTAAGAAGATTAAATTATAATTAAAAAAAAAATCATTATGTAAACTTGGGATTTCTATTTATTAAAATTTAATAGAAAATAATCGTTCGCTTCTACTGCAAACGGCAAACATCTGGTTTAAGGCCTAATAAAAATGAAGTCGACTTAAATAAAAATTGAGTTCTTGTGCCACAACTAAACATCATTAGCCATAATCATAGTCACAAAAAAGTAGGCTTTTTTAAAGAGCTAATTTTTGTTCATAAGAGTTATATAAATTTAAAGTTGGTTTTAAAAATATACCGACTGTGATTACGGCCCCATAATTTTATTATTTTATTTTAGGTATCGTAGATTAATATTTTAACGTACGAGAAATAATTTTTTAATAAAACAAAATTGTAGGCTTGTAAAATGACGTGATTTTGAGGGACTATAATTTTAGTAGTTTTTTCATCAAGCATTTTTCATACGTTATTATAATAAGAAAATCCCTTAACCCCATTTTTATATTTCTCTTGTATAACAGAAAATATTTGTAACTCTTTCTCGTCTAGTTTTCTCTCTATAAGCAAACGTTTGCTTAATATGTGTTTGTGTGCAGACAATTTTTTTACCAGCCTCAATATCTTTAAATCCACAAAAGTAACTAGTGACCGTATTTGTGCTAATGGCGACAACAATCTTCTTGACCGGATGTAATCTTCTCTGTTACAGCAGTCTAAGTACTTGTACTCATATCCGTGCTTAAAGGAAAATGTTAAACTTCTACACAAACACACACACAATAAATATTTACATTCACAGATATTGGCAGTATTTTGGCAGGATAGTAAATATTGCACAATATGAGAAGAGAAAATTCAAATTTTAAACAATTTTGCTTAAATTGTTAGAATAACTCGACCTTTAAAGAAAAGAAAAATTTCTCTAAAAAAAAAATAGAAAATTTTTTTACGTTTTTTTCTTTGTTGATAAAGAAAATTCGGAATCATTAATTTGCCTTGGCTTTATAAAAAGAAATTAGCTGTCTTCAAACTTATGTATAATAAAGTGGGTAGAAAAATGCCCAGACGATACAGATGCCAGTGTCAGAGATAAAAATAAGTAAATCACCAGGTCAACTGAGTAAAATTTTATTGAAATCAGTCAATTAAGTCTTGGGTTCATTTCATATTTTTTGTTTTACGTAATGGGTTTGCTACAATTTTAGTTTCTGCTGTTACGGCCACTCAAAGAAATTTTTTTTTTCTCCAAAAATGTGAGCAAAAAAATAAGACTCCTTTGCTTCGAATTTTCAAGCCAATAAGCACACAGAGACACATTTTTTAAAGCATATTTTTTAATATTTAGAATAAAAATTTATATTTATTTGCATGGTTTCTTAAGAATTTTTTATTTTTTTGCAAAAGATTTATTAGATTTTATTGGCAATTGTTGTGCACATTAAGATGAATAAACAAGAGACTAAAAAAACAACCAACAAAAATCACAATAAACGACCAAGGCTGATAAGCAAAGTAAAAAAAAAAAATTTTTTAAGAATTTTTTTTTTTTTTAATAAAATATTTCAAATGAAGTTTTAAAGCTGAAGCTTTTTTAAAAATTTTTTTCTCTTGCTTTTAAGTTATTTAAGAATTCGTTTTATATAAATTCAAAGCTATTTCGCAGTCGTCTTTTATCTGTGATTTTTTTGGAAATTATTTGTTCGTAAGCACAATATCTTATTGTAGGCATATTTAATGACGATACAGCACAGAAACCAGACGCCACAAAACTACTTAGTTATAATAATTCTAAAAAACTTTACAATTTAAGCTTTAATAATTTTTAGAAGGAATAAAAATAGAAAAAAATTTACTGTAAACTTTGTGGAATAGCTGCCTTTAAGCAAGGAAATATCGATCTATATGAAAATTGCTTTTATTTATTCCAGCGAAATTATTTTATTATTTTGAATTGCTTTATATAATTGTGATTTAATTCATTTTACTATTGTGAATGTTTTATGTTATTGTGTCAGCTTATCACCACGATAAGAAAAAAAATTTTTTTTTACATTAAAATAAATTGTCAATAATTAAAACGAAATTATTTTCGAAAAATAATTTCAATAATAATTTTTTCCTTTTTAGAAAATTTGGCTTTTTAGAAAAAAATTCTTTAAACTAGAAAATTTTCTTTATTAAAAAAGGGAGAAAATTTTTTTTTTTTATGATAAGAGGAAAGGGAAAAGTGAAAAAACTTCCCGGGGAATTTTTATGCATAATTGGGCTGATTAAAAGTAATAAAATAAAAAAATTAATAAATCAAAATAAAAGAAATAAAATTATTTTCCATGAGAATTTACAAAATAACTAAAATAAAAAAATTAAAATAAAAAAATATTTATTTATTTCATTTCAAATAAAAAGTTTTTTTTTTTTTGAGAAATTTTGTAATTTTTCTTACATATTTGATACTTTCATGAGATAATTTAAGCGTAAGCAAAATGTAGGAATTAAACTATATTGCCACGGTAGTGCTTCTGCATAAAAAGTGCTTTCCCCAATCGCGGAATAGAATGTATAACTAGACCAAAGTTTAATAAAGCTTCGATTACTTTGTAATAGTTGTGAGTAAAAAGCATTACTTTGCAAGCTTTTTTGTAAACAACACAAGCTCTAGATTGTTAGGTGAGTACATTAGCCTTCTAATCTATGGGGCTGCTTTGTTTGAGATTATTTATGATTAAGGTTGTCAAGCAAAGTGCCCACCGCAAAGGTCAAAAAAATCTCAACTCAGGTTTTGCTGACTTGTTAAGCAGCAGGTGTTAAATGTATAAACAAATTTATCATGATCCGGCTTTTGCCTAATGAAACTTTATTTACCTTTTGCAATATTTGCTGTTTTACAGTTTCTTTTAGATGAAATTATTTCAATGCGAAATGCAATTTGTTTTGAAAGTAACAAAAGTCAAGTGTTTAAGGTTAAATTTAAGATTTAATAATAATTTTTTTGTGGTTAAGTTCAACATAATTATTACATGAAGGAAGGTAAGATTTTAATATTTTTCACTCAAGATTGTGTGCATACAACTGAAATTAAAACTGCTAGAGACAGCCTAATTGCATTACCCTTAAGCAAAGTAAGCCAAACACCTCTTAAGTGATAATAATAAGCGTAAGGAAAAATTAAAAAAATACAGAAATAATTAGAGAACAAGTCTTGAAAAAAATTCAGGAAAACATTTTTTTTTAAAAGGGGGCTTGCAAAAGTTGCCTTAGGAAAAAAAAAGCACAAGCTTGGCAAATGCTAACATAAGTCCTTTAGATTTTTTTAAATGTCTGATAAAATTTCGTTTAATCTTTTTACAAACGAATTGTAGAAAAATCACTTGCTTTTATTAAACTTTTTGTGTGTGTCCCTGAAAATTTAATATTTTATGACAGCCAAACTTTATTTTGTATGATAAAATCAAATGTAATAAAATAAATAAAAAACAAAATGCTGGTATGCGTAAAACATAACAAAATTATTTTTCTGCATAACAAAATTGTGAATAATAAATTTTTGTTCCAACAATAGGAAAACTTTAAAAAAAATTTTTGTCATGCTAAAACTACCAACCGAAGTAAACAAATTTGAAAATATTTTTATGGGCTGTGTACCTTTTCGTCCTTTTCTGTGAATAGACAATAATATTGAGAAGCTAACCAACTGTCAGTTTAGTTTGTGGTGACTGACAAAAAACCTAAAAAAAAAAACAAATTAAATGAAAAACAAAAATATTATTATTTATGGTATGATTTTAACGGTCAGCAGTTTGCTAAAGTTTATGGTTTTGGTTGGTGGCTAAAATGTTTTTTTGTTCTTGTTATGCTGGCTAAAATGTGCAGATTTTAGCATATACAAAATATGATTTTATAAGTGTCCAGCTTTTGCTTTTTATAGGCCGGGCATAGTTTTCTTGCTTCTATTTTTCTTTTATATAAAAAAAATTTTATTTTTAACTTAGACTCCATAAATTGTTGCTTATTTTAATATACTAAAATTAAAAATCAGGATTCAAATTACGGCATTCGATATTGACCGAATTTCCATTTAAATGATAATGAAATTTCAATCGCCCCAGCCTTTAAAAAATATATATATAACAGATTTGAGTGTTAATAATGAGTTTTGCTTTAATTAAAAACTATTTTTTACCTCAACAAAATTACTTTTTTTTAACAATAAATTTCTGGTTTGTGATTTAAAGACCAACAGCTGTGACAGGCTATTTCTCATTCTCTTATGAAATGAATTCTTTTTTCTTTATTGAACGACAATATAAAATTTGCTTGCAACATTTTATGATTCTGACGAATCTATACCGAAAATCATGACAAATTTGAAATTATTTTCTTTCAAATTGTCATAATTATAAAAAAAAAAAAAAACTTTTCTTTTTTGGTTCATTAAATTCATACAATTTTATTTATGGGTGAGGGAGCGTAATTTGAAAAACGTTTCTTATTAACTTGGTAAATTGAAATTAATTTTAACAATTTGAAACAAAACAGTTTTTGAGCAAATTCACTAATAAGGTCTTGTACACTGAGCCAAAAATCGCTTGGCAGTATCAACAACGTATCTGGTTATTTTGACACCATCCCGTTGTCAATTTAGTGTTTTAAATTTTTCAACAAGCAACGATTGGTTGTCAACTTGGAAAAAAAGCAACGATTTCACTTTTTTGACAATGCAAGTTGTCAAATTGGTAACCAACGTAACCAAACTAACAACGTGTGTTATCGACACCACCATGGTGTCATTTTGTTACGAAATGGTGTCGACTTAGCACCGATATGGTGTCATTTCGATACCAGTATGCTATCAATTTGACACCATACGTTGTCACTTTTGCAACGCTATGTTGTCAATAATGCGTTATTAAAATGATACCATACGTTTGGTGTCATTTTCACAAGGGATGATGTCATTTTTTTCTGCACAAGTGCATCGGCATTTTAAAAGATTTTGCTTTGTAGTTATCCTTTTTTTGTTTTTAATTTTCACTGTGAATTGGCATAGATAAGTCAAGCAAAATTCAAACAACTTGAAATAATTTAAATTCACCCAAGGCCAAATAAAATTGTAATGTTACAAGGCTCATTAAGGCTCATGTCGTTGTGCTTTTTTTTATATTTAATTTAAATATTTTCTTGCTTATCTTGAAAGAATGCAAGAACTATATATGGGTTAGAATATGCACAAACTCATGATTAAATTTATGCTTGTAATAATTACTTTTCAAATAAAATAAAAAAAAAAAATCCTGCTTAAAGCCTTTTCCTCGCTTAAGATTCAGGTAAGCTGCTTGCAAGTGTTGCATATAAATTTAACATCATTATGAAATGCGTTTTCCCATAAGAACGTTAGCAATGTGTGTACGTATTTTTAATATTTTTTTTCTACACAAATAATAAACGTGAGCTACTTTGAAGTGACTACAAAATGACAACAAAGTGTATCTACTTGTTTTGGAAATTCATTCTAGCATAACTTAATGTAGTTGCAGCTGTAGAATACTTTTTTTTTAATTAAATGATGTACTAAATATTAGCTGTTGTATTGCAAAGTAGTACAAGTCAAAATTTTAAAAAAATTTAATTTAAAAAAAATTTTATTTTCTTGAAAAAAAAAAATAAAAAAGGGGTATAAGTCCATTTAAAAAAGTAATGGTAAAAGGACAGCTTACAATTTTTTTTTTTTAATAGAGAATTTGAAAAATTAAATTAAAAATAATTTAAAAATAAAAAAGCAGTTATATTTAAAAATGGTATAAGTCCATTTAAAAAAATATTATTAAGCAGTAATGGTAAAAGGACATTTCCAAAAAAAAAAAAAATTTATATGGACTTATACCACTTTAAAAAATAACCGCTCAAATATTAATAAGCAAAAAAATAAATTCATTTAATATTTTTAACATGGACTTGTATCACTTTCATATACAACAGCTCTTATGTATGTATGTACTACGTTGTGAGTATTAAACAGACACAATTAAATCAAGTTTTCTCGTTATTTATGTGTGAATGGGTGCAAGTGTAGAAGTTTGTTGCATTTGCATGCACAGTTTTATATGTATCGTTATGTGTTACTGTTGCTGCTTTCTCTGCCAGCCGTACTTATCACAAAAGTGCTTCAGCAATAAAAGTGAACACGCACACACTACGTATCATATGAAATTTTAGTATCACTGCTAGTGACTTTTACTTCTATAAAATATTAAGCGCTTTAAAAGCCCCTCGAGAAAATAATTTGCGATGTGGAAAAAAATTCATACAATAAACTGCATGTGAATTTGATAAAAAGAATGAGCAAATACAAAAGCAAAAACACTAACGCTTTAGGTGCATTGTTGCTTTACAGAATTACCTTTGTTGCATAGTAGCAGATTATTGCTATAGAAATATTGTTTTGCATATTTTGAATATGGCTTTGTGTAGCTTCTTATGTTTCAATAGTATGAGAATAATTTAATTTTGCACCTTAAAACCTTTTGCTTTTGCATAACATTTGCTAAGCATAAAGTAAAAGTTTTTGAAATGCAAAAAAGAAAAAGCTAGTGAAGGAGACAAGTCTTTAGTTTCTTTCACGTATTAGTTGAACATAAAGTGTTCATGTATGCGTAAAAATAAATTATTCTAAAGCTTTTGTCTTTATTAAAATTAATTAAATATAATGAGAGCTTATTCTTTAGATTTATAGAAACTTAAATTTTTATCTGTTTGGGTAATAATTCTCATTATGTTGGCTTGGAAATTTATAATATTTGAATTTAATTTGATTTATAATATTTACATTTTTGAAAAAAAAAAAAAACCGGCCCTAATTAATTTTCTGTTTGTGTGTTTGCTTTTTCTCTATACAAATTTTTTTTAGAAAAAATTTGTCTGAAATTTGACACACCTAATCTCTATAGCTCAAGAGTGATTTCCATATACTTTTGTACTAGCCATGCCCACATTTCACTCTTTACTATTCAAAGAGATGTATGCCCGTACTTACTTTAAGCCTCAAATAATGCTTTGAAATCTTTTATTTAGGTTATTTCATAACCCTCTTCTATTTGCTATAAAACAAAAAATCTTTAACCCCTCATGCATTCCTTTAAACTTATTATTTTTAAGCAAAACTTTAATCTAACCTGTCCGTCATTATTTACTTTCCTTAATTTCAGATTTTTTTAAATCATCATCCGCTTGACAACCTTAACAAGAAAAATTCTGTACTTGTACTACAGTTACCAATGCGCACATCAATGTCAACCAACGTCAGTTTACTTTTAACAAAACATAAAACAGACACAAAAATATTTTGTATTTTTCTGGCACATGTTATTCGTAAGACAATATGTTGTGACATTGGCTCATTTTATTCTGATGGATTTTTTTCTTTCTTTTCATGTTTGTCATGTAAATTCAGTTGCCAAGTATCGATTCTTTTACTTTTTCTTTATTATTAATTAAAATAGGATAACTAAATATGGTATCATAATAAAAGACACAATAAAAGACCTTTAAAATAGAAAGTTGAATATACCGGCTGCCTTGATAAATATTAGAAATTTTAATACTAAAACCTAAAAGAATGGATGTTTAATAAAATATTTCAGTGTCAAAGTTAATTATTTTTTGTCTATGACATTGAGTAACAGCATCAACACTAAACAGTTTATATGTTGTTGATTTAAATTTGGAAAAACAAAAATTCTTAAATTTTTTAAGGTACTAAATTTTCAATAAAAAAAATAAAATAAAATAATAATAAAAATTGGAATGGGATGAGGCTAATTGCGAATGCAAAATTACATTATTCATAACAAAACCTTGAAGGGGTTTTTTTTTTTTGAAATTCTTTAAGGGTTCAAATATTGTGTTTGAAACAGTAAATACGCCGTTTTTCTAAGAAAATTTACAAGAAATAGCACCATTTGTATGACAGCACCATCTCGCCACTCAAGTTACTGCTTCTTAACTAAAGATTCTTAAATTCAAATCCAGGTAGAGTCAAATAAAATTGAAAAAAATAATTCTAACCCGCTGTATAACATAATAAATGAATATATTAAATAATAAATGAATAAATAGAAACGAAAAATTCAATAGTATAATTTTTTTTCTACAAAAAATTTAAATAAAAATATTATATAAAAAATTAAATAAAAAAAATTTTATAAAAATTTTAATAAAAAAAATTTATATAAAAAAATTAATTTAAAAAAAATTTATATAAAAAATTTCATTAAAAAATTTATATAAAAAATGTACATAAAAAATTTATTAAAAAAAGTTTATATACAAAATTTAATTGAACAAAATTTATATAAAAAATTTAATAAAAAAAAATTTATATAAAAAATTTTATTTAAAAAATTTACATAAAAAATTTACATAAAAAATTTACATAAAAAATTTAATAAAAAAAATTAATTAAACAAAATTTATATAAAAAAATTTTATTAAAAAAAATCTAAATAAAAAAAATTTGTATAAAAAATTTAATTTAATAAAATTCATATTAAAAACTTAATTAAAAAAATTATATAAAAAATTTAATTAAACAAAACTTATATAAAAAATTTAATAAAAAAAAAATGTACATAAAAAAATTTAATGAAAAGAATTTATATAAAAAATTTAATTAAAAAAACTTACATAAAAAATTTAATTAATAAAAAAAGTTTATATAAAAAGTTTAATTAAACAAAATTTATAAAAAAAATTTATTAAAAAAAATCTAAATAAAAAAAATGTTTATAAAAAATTTAATTTAATAAAGTTCATATTAAAAATTTAATTAAAAAAAATTATAATTTAACAAAATTTACATAAAAAATTTAATAAAAAAAAGTTTATATACAAAATTTAATTGAACAAAATTTATATAAAAAGTTTAATTGAACAAAATTTATATAAAAAATTTAATTGAACAAAATTTATATAAAAAATTTAATTGAACAAAATTTATATAAAAAATTTAATAAAAAAAATTTAATAAAAAAAATTTTATATAAAAAATTTTATTTAAAAAAATTTACATAAAAAATTTAAAAAAAAAATTTAATTAAACAAAATTTACATAAAAAATTTAATAAAAAAAAGTTTATATAAAAAATTTAATTGAACAAAATTTATATAAAAAATTTAATGAAACAAAATTTATAAAAAAAAAATTTATTAAAAAAAATCTAAATAAAAAAAATTTGTATAAAAAAATTAATTTAATAAAATTCATATTAAAAACTTAATTAAAAAAAAATTATATAAAAAATTTAATTAAAAAAAAATTATATAAAAAATTTAATTTTACAAAATTTATATAAAAAATTTAATAAAAAAAATTTACATAAAAAATTTACATAAAAAAAAGTTTATATACAAAATTTAATTGAACAAAATTTATATAAAAAATTTAATAAAAAAAGTTTATATAAAAAATTTAATTTAACAAAATTTATATTAAAAATTTAATGAAACAAAACTTATATAAAAAACCTTTTTTGCGTGTTAAATAATTAATTTTTTTTTGTAATTTATTGATTATTGATTTTTATATTAAAATAAATAAAATGAAAATTTTTAATTATTTTCTGTACAAAAAAATTAAACAGAAGGTTTATTGAGGTACGCTCAAGTCATTTTTTTGTCATTGCTGAAAATGCTTTAAATACCAGATACAAGTAATTTTTTATTTTTGTGTTTAGTGTGTGATCCGAATGACTTGATATGTATTTGAAACAGAAAAATATTACATGCCTTAAACTTTTTCCTCTAGAATATTTTTCATAAGTGTAGCTGATTGGGTGTTTTGTTAAAATTAAATTTTCAAAGAAAACAGAATTTTATTATTCATACTTCGACTTTGAATAAGCTTTTGTTTTCAATATTTTATAAAATTCCTTTTTAGTCTAAAAACACCTTTTTTTGATTAAGATACCAAAGCATTTATTTACATAAAATACTTTTCTGCTTTTTTTTTTCTACAATTTCAATCTGTCAGAAAGGCAACAAAAGCAAATGCCTGCATTTACATACTACGAGTATAAATTGTTAAACAAATAAAAGGAGAATGATTTAAAAAAAAAATTAATATAAAAAGTATTTTATGAGAAAAGGCAGACACAAATGAATATGTTTACTGTAGAATTATTTTTATGCAAATTTCGTTATGACAAATTAAAATAAATTTTGTATCATTTGCATAAGTTTTATCAAAAATGTTTTGTTTCCCTTTTTTAGCAATAGAAATTCTAACCTTAAACAACAGGTAAAAATAAGTTTTAGAAAGGAGATATAGACAACTTGTTTAAACTCCCCAAAACACTCTTTTGGGCCATAGAAAAACAAGAAGCAGGATATGAGAATTTGCTTTACAAAATAATCTTCACCGACGAAGTTCAATAGCTACGTCAAGAAGCAGAATTTTTAATTTTAATGTGAACAGAATCCAAAAGTTATCTTAGAGTAACCCTTACATCCAAAAAAAGTTACGATTTGGTTTGGTTTTCGGTTCGGATGCAACATCGCACCATATTGTTTTGATAAACCAAAATAGAAATACGCAGCATACACCCTCCTGATTGACGTGAAATGATTGATCGTGTGTCAGGCACTTTACTCTGTATTGATACAAAATAAAAAACCCTACAATATACAATTAAACGTAGGCAACCAGAAAAATCAAATCAATGAATAAAAAAAAAGAAAAATTCAATATCGTCTGGTTTCTTGTGTAAGCACACAACATTACGCACATGTTTCAAAATAACTACGCAGTAAAAAATTCTTTTCACAAGGCATTTGGTATATTCTTGCTAGCATACAAATAACGTATGATTCATTTATTAAAAATATACGTTTCGACTTTTGTTTTGGACGAAAATGTACGATTGCATTTGTCCATAAGAAGAAGAAGACTGTGCAGATAACCCATCGTTTTATTTGTGAATTTTTTTTGTATTTTGTTTAAAATTTTGAAAGATTTGTGACTTTTAACAAAAGTTTATGAAATGTTTAGTTTTTTTTTAAAATAACTCTGGTTTAAGCCAAGTAAAGCGGTTTTAAGCACTTTATTTTCATCTAAGGATAATATCGTATTATGCCCAATAACATACATCCTTAAGGTCGCAGTAAGATTGTGGCCCTCACAATGAAAAAATAATTTAACATTTTTTACATGATTGATATTTTAGTCACGTCTCCAATCAGCGCTTTCCAGTTGTATGATAATTGCTGGAATTAAAATATAGGATATCGTGTTTACCACACTAACGCTAACGTTAATTATAACTTTTTTTTAATTAAAAATCTGTGAAGGCTAAAGCCCAGCACTGCCCAGCAAAAGTAGTTTATTTAGATTTTTTCTTTTTATATGAAAATAAAAAAAAAAACAATTGAATATAAAATGTGTGGTAAAACTAAACTAACGATGAAATTTCATAAAACGCCAAGCACATGCCAGAAAACTTATGCTAACAGACAGCCAAGCAAGCAATTCTACGAGTAGAATAAAAGTAATTTAATTCCCTCAGTTTAACTAAAAAAAAAAAAAAAACAACAAGAGGACAGCCTACTCATCTCATTTACCAAGACCAACACTAACACCACTTTATGTTTTAATCTAAATACCTTTGCTTTCCTCTAAATACGAGTGTTTTTATGCAGCATTTTTATGAATTAAATATTATCTACTTGAAAGCACCTGCTAGTTACAAAAAACAAAAAATGGTTTTGTGTTTTTTTTCAAAAGTAAGTAAAAAAAAATAGTCGGATAAAAATAATAAAGAACAATAGAGTTTTAAGTAATAGAGAAGAGACAGAAAAATACGTTAACAAAATTCTGTACATCCATTTCCGTAAAATATAATGTGTCATTTGCATACACAAAATCTACTTGTTTTTTTTTTGTTCTTTTAAGTTTTTATGCCCATAAAATTTGCAGGATTCTCCATAGCCACACACACAGCCAGTAAAAATAAATTTAAGAAAATGTAAAACTTTAATTTTAAACAGTTCGGTTCGCAAAAGAAAAAATTTTGTTATGAAATTGACAAAATATTTGGCTGAAAAGCCTAAAGCTCTATTTAAAGTTTAATGTCATATTTGCTAGCTGCAGAGCATAGTACAATAGCAACTCAGTAGCTGAGACTATTTACCGAATTACATACCAGCCTACAATATAACATCGACTTCATTTAATACAGATTCTGTGGTTTGCATAATGAAACCTTCTGGGGCTGTTTTCTTCTCCTCCTCTCTCAGTCTGCAAGCAGCTCACCGGCAGTATCTTTCTATTTATATAGAGCACAGTCCATTTAGATGAGTGAATGGACGTACGATACAGCAATAGCGATTTGGTTCCAATTTAAAGCCTTCGATATTAAATTAAAAATTATTAACAATTTTGTTTTTTGTATAAAATAATTTTAAAATTTCAATTAAAGTTGATCGATACCCAATGGCATGATTAGGTCTTTCTTAGGATCCCAGCCGAACACAAATACTTCGAGCTGTTAGATTTGTTTTCTATTGTCACCATTGAAAAATTCGATTTCTACAACTAAAGTTCTCATAACTGAAGTTGTTTTCTTAGTGCACTTAACCTTACCGGTCAGCCGAAAGGGAGAAGGCGGTTTTTTACACTTTCTCTGTGAGGGCCCGGCACTTATGGCTTCGAGACACAGATTTCTCGGTGCACATCTGATGGCCAAACTACCTGAGATATCGAAAGTAAGTTTAGCGGACATCTCAATTTCACGGGGTGGATCTAGGTCACCTTACGGCTACATGGTCTTGGCGAGTAAGTGGTGCAAAATGGAGTCTTGCAACTCTAATTTAAGGCTGTTTAGGACGCCACGTAAACCAACCAACCAACCAACTTAAACTAGTGCAAGATTGTAGCACAGGAATTTTGGAAAGTAAAAGATTGCACACAAAATAAATAAATAAAATACATGTGACGCAGTGAATTTGGACCACAAGGGAGCTCTTTTCAATCTACTTTTTTTAGAAGCCTTGTTTGTAAGCCAAGCTAATCTAGAGTAAGTTTATAGTACAAGAATTCTGCAAAGTAAGCGATTTCTCATTGCTTAAAGAAATGAATTTCATCTGAGTTAGTAAGCTTAAAATAAATCCTTTGAGTCATGATAAAGAAAGGCCAGTATCGATAATAATAATGGGAACTACAGTTGATTAGTAGTCAGAGTACTAACTTCTCTGTCTGCCCGAGGGCGGGGCTTCTTGGGTGCATTTCCTTGCCAGACACTGCGTATTTTCTGTAGGCAAGCGAAGAACCTTTACAAGTTTACGTTTAATCTAAATGCTTAATTGGAATAAATACTCCGTTATAAAATCTAATTATGATTACTCGGATACTGAACTTTCCTTTAAATAAACTGATTAAGTAACCTGAGTAAAGAAAGCATTAAATTTAAAGTTAAATGAATGCAAACAAGCCGGTCATGCCACTTAAGGTATTTAATCTGTTGGCATTTCATTGATTTATTTCATAATTGTTTGAAAGGAAATTCTTTTATAACGCTTTGTGGCTTCATTGGTTGAGTTAAAATACTCGCTTTACTTGCTGTCCTTTACAAATTTAATTTGTTTTGTGTTTTCTAACACAATTTGTTTAGATGCTGCTGCTGCCAAGTAGGAATTTTTGAATTTTATTTAAATTATACACGAGCAATTTCACTTGTTGTTGGTTTTTACTTTTTTTATTACTCGTATTATTATTTGTTTAGTTAAATAATAAACATGTCACAGACTTGTATTTGCTTGGAACAGCATTGCGTATATGCTCGTAGTCGTGTGTATTGTGGTTTTCTATTGTGCTTGTGCTGACCTCATTTGCTTACAGTCGCCTTACAAAGTTTGCTTTTAACTGGGCATTATATGCGTTTATTTGGGTTATCTTTTGTTTCAAAGCCACTTTATTTATTACTCGTAAACTTGATTTTATCCCTAAAGCAACACAAATACAAACACACTCATTTTTTTTTTCAACTTATTATCACATCAATAGTTGTACTCATAATGAAGCAATTAGAGATTTAAATGTTACTAGACGCTGGAGGTGGCTCTCACAATATCAGAGCTGAAATTACGTAGAAAATTTTTTTTTACCGAAACGAATTTATAAACCGATCCGGCTGAATTTCAATAACAAGAATTTAACAGAAATAACTAGCAAATAGGTGTGCTATACTTTTCCGTACGTTGCCTAGGGACTTCAGAAAATTGATTTCAACCACTTGACGGACAGACAGAGAAATAGACAGAGAGACATATGGACGTCTGTCTGGCATCGCTAATCTACTCCATTACTTATAAGTATCCAGAATAAATATACTTTATAGGGTGTCCCTTGTACGATGTAGAAATTACAAACAGAATCACAAACTTACTTACAGTGAAGTGTATAAAAAAAAAAAACTAAGAAAACTGTAACTTCATTTAGTTGCCCTCAATTATTTTCTTTAAGCTGTAGGTATGCACTAGCAATTGATACAACTAATAAATTTGAAACTAAAATGTTGAACAACATTGAGTCACTACCCCCTCACATAAGGGACAACAAACATGCTCTATATGTTTCCTTGTAAGCACAACATGAAAGAACTACAGCAGCAACATGCATTCATGAAATGTAGAAAAAGTTATAAATGCGGTAAATGCAACAATACGACATGAGAAATGTGCAACTCAGAACAATTGCTGCATTTACGACATTTAAAGCCATTTTGTGCTAAATTTTAATTTGATAAATTGTGCAAAGCGACGTGCCACGTAAATGTAAAACAAAATAAAAGAGTTTTTGTTAGTGTTTGAATGTTAGAATCTTAAGTTGTTTGAAATAAGGTTAACTAGCTTTTTATAAAGAAACTGGAGTCTACTTGGCAAAACTAAATTTAAAGAAGATGTTTTTTTTTTTCTTAAAATGAAAAGCAGACTTTTTAATTGTTTTAAAAATGAAAGTAGGCTGTGTTTTGTTAAAGATTTCATATAAATTATAATTGTTGGCCCTAAGGAGGCAGCAGGTTTCATTGTGTAAAGCATGTGCTGCATGCAGACAAAACAAAATTTTAGTTTATTTTCACTTTCACTTTCTTTTCTAGCAACAATTTATTACTTTTGTTTAAAACTTTTTATAATTATAAAGGCTAACTAGCAGAAACTTTATTATACAATAAAAAACTCTAGCCATCGCTAAGCATACCCTACACATTGTCACAAGCTTGGCCAAAAATGGTTACAGCCGATGTGGGAAATTTAATTTTTTTTTTATTTTTCTAGAGACACATGGAAAGAAAATTTCCTTTTTTTTAAATTTTTTGAAAAAGGACATTTTTAATTTTGGCGTGTCCTTGATCTGATTTAAATCAAATTTGATTAAATCGCTTAAAATATCATATACAACGATTATATTTACAAAATTTAATTTAGTTTGTTTTTTTTTTCTTGCTTTTATAAAATTTTTTAATTTCAGGATATGTGGGAAGCCCACGAATTATTGTTTCGAAACTTTTGAAATTTTGCATTTATTCAAGTTTTATTAACCTGAATATGTGTGGCAAATTTCAACTCTTTACAATAATTCTTTCTATTTATGGCCTGGTGGCTTAGCTTCAAAGTGATGCTTTAGTTCATTTTATATTTTTATTTAAAAGATTTTTTTTCTTATTTTACTTTTTCTTAAAAAAATTTATAAAATTCATTGTAATCGGTTGTTTCTTTATTCTTTTAACACACATACATAAATCAAATGCTTAAGAAAATAATAGACATCTTGTGCTTTAATCAAATTGAAATTTTTGTATCAAAAACATATTTTCTTTTCCATTTGGCATTTAAAAATATATATTTTTAAAAAAGCATCAAATACGTCTTGTTGCTACTCCAAACACATACAATTTGCAAATGTTGCAAGTGAATGTGTCTGCTTTTTTAATATAAAATCTAAAGCAAAAAACTATTAACAAAAAAGATATTTTTTTAGAAAACTTTTATTGCATTTAAAGTGATATATTGCCTCACTAAATTTGTAAGGAATAAAATTAAGGCTCAACAATATATTTTTAAGAAATAATTTTTACTAGAATGAAATTTAAAACTATAAGACTCAAAATAAAATTTATTTATTAAAGAAGTAAAAAAGAAGGAATAGAGGGAGAAAGAGAAGGTGTCTCTTCTTTTTTTTTTTGGAATATTTAATTTATGTATTTGGTCTTATTATTCATTCCGTTCCCCGGAATGCGGAAAGTACTTTTTTTACTTATAAATAAATTTCTTTATTTCGCTTAAGCTTAAATTTTTTCAAGCAACTCAAAGAGAAAGATTATCCCTCTTATCCAAAAAAAAATTAATGTAGACTTTAAAGTCAACGTTATCGAAATTTTTCATAAATTGTACGTCAATTTTTTTTTGGATAAGAGCATATATATTTAAAAAATTTACACAACGCGTTTTAGTTTAATTTATTTTATTTGTCTTCTTTTTTTTTTTTTTATAAAGGACGAAGGCCAGTTCCTATAATGTTATTAATACGTAAATTTATTTACTATTAATAAATAAAAATAAATAAATAAATTATTTGTCTTTTTAATTTATTCCAAATTAATTTTCTTTTATTTTATTTAAAATTTATTTTGATGTTAAAAATTAAAATTTCTTTCTTATCACCAACAGCTGATACAATAACACAATTCATTCACAATAGACATTTCAATAATTCACAATTAAATGAAACAATTCAAAATAATAAGTAAATTCCACTAAAATGATTAAAAGCAAATTTCATGGCGATCTTTTCGCAAAATTTTTCTTTTCATGAGGAATGGAGTAAAATAACATGACTACCCAAAGCCATTAATAGATATATAACAATTAAGTCCACTGATCATCTTATTGAAATTATTGCTAATTATTTTTTTTTTCAAAAGTGGACTTATACCACTTGCAAAAATAACAGTTGGGCTAAAAAGTTTAGTAGGCGATGAACTAATTTAAGGAAACCCTAATAGCTGAAATTATATAACTACCACCAACTTCACTTTTTGCTAAAACAGCTTAAGTCAAGATTAGTTTTTTTGGATTATTTTTTTTATAATTATTAAATAAAAATAGATTAATTTCTCAAAATTAAAATACTTAAAAAAAGCTGAAAAAAATTTTTTTTTTAAGAACTCTGCTTGAAAAACCCTAAAGTCATTTTCATTTTATAATTTTTTTTTCATATAAAATTAAAAAAATGACTTAAACACAAAATCAACCGTAAAGAATATGTAGAAAAGACTAAAATGTTTCCGTTTTTAACTATTATCCTGTACATCATTTGCACTTGATATTTCTTACTTTGTAGAAATAAGTAATTCATGGGTGATTGTGTCAAACAATGAGTGGCTGAATAGCCAAAACACATAAACTTTTACTGTGCCCTGGATACCCTGCACTGATTGTATAAATTATTTTTATTGTTTTTGTTGGCTTTCTTACCTTTTGATCTCAGCAAAAGTTCATGTGCAAAATAATTGAACCCTTGATGATACTACAAACATTTTAAAATAAAAATTCTCTGTTTTCAAACTTTCTAATAAGGAAATACACACAAACTGTGTGCTTCATAGTTAAAATTTGCATTTGTCTAGTTGATTTGAAAAAGGAGCTTAACAACGTAAATTAATAGAAATAAAAAACTGACAAATAAAATAATTAAAATTGCCTTCCACATATTTTTTTTAATTAATCTGGGGCCGAATCGTCACATTCGATATGATATGAGAACGATAAAAAATTGCTTATTTTTGCATGAATAAATTTCAAAAGTTGCTTTAATTTGGCCTCAGCTGGCAGTTTACTTCACTAAATCTGGGTATAGAAATGAATTAATAAAACCTTTAGTCTTTTTGTATGAAATAATTAAAAAAATTAAAAAAAAAACTGGTTGACATACAATGCCTTGACTTGGCTTTAAGTTTAAATTACGTGTATCTTTTTTTAATTTTTTTTTAAATTTTGTCTTTTATGCCCTTTTCTACTCCACCAATTAACAATCCTGTAATATACGTAGTTTCTGCTGTCGGTTGAAATTATTTAACCACAAACGTTATACTATCGATTGGCCTAAAAAAATTAAAATGAGAAACTTTAACAATCGACTAATGAAAGTAAAATTTTATTAAAAAAAAAATGAATAGAGTGAACTCTTTGCTTGTACATTTTTAAAGTTTAAAACATAAAAATAAAAATTCGTTTAACATGTAAAAAAATTAATATGAAAATAAATTTTTACCATTTAAATCCCTTTTGTTTAAGAAAACTATAAAATACTACAAAATAATTTAATAGGTCAGAGTTCATGTTGGTATTAAAATTATTTTTTTATTATTTTAATTAAACTTCTATTTTAGGTAAATAAAATGATTAGCAAGCATATTTGTGGAATATTTTTTTTTTTATTTAAAAAAGCTTAAAAAAAGACCGTAAAGCTAAAGTTTTTTATTGTTAATTTGTTCTACACAAATTTAATATTTGTTAAAATTCTCAACACTTGCTAAATGAAAATTTTAATTTAACAAAAAATGTTACTCAAATTTTTAGAACCCTGTAATTATTTTTTTTTTATGATTTTGTCGTACAGTGTAAAGGGTATGATATTACGCAGCTTAGTTTTTCAATCCCTAAGCAGATAAAAAAAAGCAGTAACATATAAAATAAAAAATGGAGCTGTTATTTTTGTAAGTGGTATAAGTCCATTTTTTTAAAGTAAAAATTAGTCAGCGTTAAATTTAGTAAGATGATGTCTTTATCTTACTAAAATCACTGCTCACTTATTTAAAAAAAATGGACTTATGACACTTTCCAACATAACGGCTTTAATTTTAAAAAATGTGCAATTCACATTAAATAAATTATTTAAAATAAAATTAGAATAAAATAACTTGTTATGTATTAAAGTGGTACAAGTCCACTTAAAAAAATATATTTGTTAGGGGTAATTTTAGTAAGATGGTTAGATAATTTAAAAAAAAAAGTTTTTTTTTTATTTTTAGTTTTTTTTATTTTGATTGTTTTTTAATACATAATTTTTTGTGTTTTATGTTTTGCATAGACTACAATACAAATACTGGACTTTGCACTTTGATAAGTAATTTAATAAATATTGCCGTTTGTGACAGCCAAAATTAATAAAATTACCTCTGATTATTTTTTTTTAAGTGGACTTATACCACTTACACAAATAACGGCTCAATTGGAAATATAACAAAGTGAAGTGAAATGAACGAAAATGTTTGAAATCAAGTAACATTTTTTTAAAAAAATATGATAACGATTGCAAACGAATTTCTAAAAGTTTGTGACCGTTAGTAATCAATTAGTAAGACAGCACTAATTCATAACAATAAGATGGGAGATCGTTAAAGCTTATTCACCAACCATGTTCCAGGCTGTAGCCAACTAACTGCTATAGAGTTTTAGAAATCTTTATGACATTTATGATTTTTTTAAATTAACAAAAAATGGAAAGCGCTCAATATTAATCGGTTTTGTTATTTAATATTGAAACCACATATCATGCAAATAAACTTAACTATAAAATTAAAAAATCCTTTGATAAATACTGATTTTATTCATGTTACAGTTTCCATTTCCATTTATAAAAAATATTTTTATGAAATACTAGTTCAATAAAAAATTTCTATAGAATTTTTTTTTAATTTTAAAATTTAGTGACAGTTTCAGTTCATACGAACGATAGCTTTCTTTCGTGCCTTTGCATTTATGAAAAAAAAAACAAGTTTTCAAATTTTTTGCAGGTGCCATTAGGCAGCTGATGTTAAGCTCATTTCAATACTAAAATTAAATGGTAAATTTAGGTTGGATTAACCAATATATAACTTTTAATATTAAATCTTTTAATTTAAGTTCCAAGCGGAAGCTGGTTGGTTATGTGGCCTACAAAAATGTAACTACAAATAATGAGAGGCTTTACATTATTTAAGAACATAAAAATGATAAATGAAATCCAACAACAATGAGTCTTATAATTTATTTATAACATTAAGTAAAAAAGAACTCATTACGTATTTGAAGAGTGAATAACATTCAACTTAGCCCACTCTTTTTATATTTATTTACTAGTTACTATTCTTCTTTTCATCTGTTACATAACTGGCAATTAAATAAAATAAATCTTTGATAGTAAATAAAAATTGTGTCGCATAATAAAATATAATAAAAAACTAAGTATCTTGTGTGTAATAAAAAAAAAAAATAAATAAAAAAAAAATAATACAAAATTTAAACCAGCAAATAATTTAGTTGCAAAACTTATAAAAGAGAACGAAGTGACAGCCAAAAGTTCTAAGTAAAATATACATTCAAAATAAGCCTTAGATATGTTTTGGGTATATCAATTAGAAAAAAATTGGCCCAAGTCAACTCTTTTGTTTTACCCCAATTTTTTTTAATTTTTATAATTTTATTTAAATCATGTGCTACAAAAAAAAATAAAAAAATAACACCCACATGCTGTTCAATAATATTTTAATTTTTCAAAACAGAACTTACAAATAAATAATTTCGTATGTGCTAAAACTTTATTTCAAATGTTTAGTTGACTCAATCAATGTGCGAATTTTTGTCTGCCACAATATTTATCTCGTTGTGTATCCATACAAGTAAATATGTTTGTAGTTTTATAAATTTATACAGCATATCTTTTGATTACATCCGGTCAAAAGGAAAGTTGTCGCCAGTAGGCCAAAATGCGGTTGTAGTCATAACTTTTGTGGTTGTTATTAAACCAATAACAAAAATTTTGTTCTACGAACACAAACACACACACACACACATACTTACATACACATTAAGAAAATAAAGTTCAAGTGTGTCAATATTTGGTTGTAAAATAAACGAGGTGGGGTAACAAATTAATGAAATTAAAAAAAAAAACGAGTTCAAAGATTTTATTATTTTATTACGCTGCTAAAAGCACTTTGGAAAGTCATAGATATACCAAAGTGTCTGAGATTAATTAAAATTTTTCTATACACTGAAAGAATAATTCACTACATATCAGCGTTCTATTAGACTAAATACGGAATTTCATAAATTCAATGATTTATTTCATTAAATTAAGGAAAACATTGCCATTCTTTGATAAAAATAATGAAATTTTTCTTTGAATTAATCAGCAAAATTCTTTCAGTGTTTGAAAAAAAGTAGTGTGATTTTATATTTTGACTTGAATTACTATTTAGTGGGAATTTTCGTGAAATTTTTTGAAGTAAATAGGACTAGCAGTAAAAAAAATGTCCGTTTAAAAAGGGTGTTGCCGTTATTGCTTTAATAAAAAATAAAAAAACTAAAATGGGAAAAAATTTAAAGAAGAAAAAACGTGTTTTCACAAAGCTTTAGCTTAAATGTAAAAGCTTAAGCTGAGATCGAACTAAATTTAAAGGCAGCACTTCAGTTTAAAAATTTGCTAACACTGAAATTTGACTAGGTTAGGTTAGGTTAAAAACACAGTTCACCCTCAAAAAGACAAACAGAAGGGAGGCTCATGTGGGCTCTCTGATGTGGAGCCTTTGTGATACCTGTATAAAAGGAAAGTAAAGAAGGGCAGCAATAGAAATAAAATTAATTGGGACTAAATTGCTCACAATTTAAATTTTATTGATGTCGTTTTTAGGATTTTAATAATTTTTTTTTTAATATTTAAAAGGTAAAGATTTGTGGCCAATTTTATCTGGCAGCTACTTGTGAAAGTACTGAAGAGAAAGCATGGCTGGTGCCATAATTTGCCAATGAGTGACAGAGGCACACTCGTATGTATAAGAAACTGAAAATGTTAAATAACAGTTCTGTTACCATTAAATCCAACACAACAAGTTAACATTTTATTAAACTTTCATTTTAGTATTGTTTAACATTCAGTTATTTTAAGGTCAACAAACCATTTTTTGTACGAGTATTATTGGCTGGCTACAGCAAAAACAAATTTTTTAAGTAGGCAAAACACACAAGTACACTGAGCAATTGTATTTTACTTTTAAAGCGGCCCATACACGACAGCAGTATACACTTTTAATCAAGTGTGTTTGATCTAATAAGCTCAAACTAAATAGCACACCATCAAACTGCTACCATATTCATTTCATTAAAGAAAAATCGAAAAAGAGGTTTTGCCGTTACTGCTTTAATAAAAAAAAAAATTAAAGAAATGGATTTTTTCTTAAAGCAGTTGTTTTAAATTTAGTTGACACACCATGTTGACTCTAGTTAGCTAAAATATTTTATGATGGAAAAAAATAAACACTACCAGCAAGCTTGCATCATCAGCAAAATATGAAAATATATTTGATATATGGCTACGGCAAAGTGTAAATTCACATCAAACCTTTGATACCAAAACTGATGCTTTATTTAAGATGTTGTCGTGTAGGGGTCGCTTAACGTATCAAGTATTTTGAAGGCTTTTAAGCAGTTACAAACACAGTTTTGGTTTGTTTTTTCGCTACTTAATAATTCAATGACTTGCATTAAAGCTTGCTATTAAATAAATTATTAAAATAAAAATTTTGCTTTTGAATTGCTCTTGGGGCCGTCGTTTCTAAATCTAACCTGCAACCCCCAGATTGGTAGGCTAGTACGCTATCTACCCTAGAGGGGCACCCTACAAATCCTCCCAGAGTCTAGTATTCTTTAAGTATTAAAAAACTTCTTTGACTTATTTGTCTGCCATGTCCAAGGGTTGTAGGTAATGTTGTCCTATGTAGCGAAAACGGGTCCAAATTAGACCATTACAGTAAAACAATATGTATTCTCTTGGCTCTTCATCTTCGTTACATAACCTGGAGAGATCATTTTGCCTGATCCTCATATTCTGCAATGTCTAGTCAGGAATTCCGTGCAATGCGAATTTCTGATAAGGGTGGATAGTTAAGTGCACACTATTCGATATTTAACTTATCGAAATTTTTCATTTAATGTCCTCCCAAATTCTTGTTATTTGACTTGTAAAACTTATGTAATAGTGGCTCTCAGATTAGTTTTATAAATTTTTAAAAGGGAAAATAAATTTCATATGAAATTTTCATTTAAATATCAAAAGAAATTTTTAAATTAAGTTCTCATTTAAATTTCATATGAAATTTTTATTTAAATTTCGTTTGATATCAAATTCTATTATTTGCCTTCTGATTTATGAATTATTAGACATTTTTTAAAGGCCTCACCCGGCCCAGTTTTTTATTACATGAGTCGAGAAAGAGAAATCCGTTTAAAAATGGAATTCATAACCTTATGAAGTGGTTAATGTTTTTGCTAACATTATTAACGGAGGCGCCAACTAAAATGATAAATAAAATATTTCAAAGCATAATTTGAGGCTTAAATTAACATCTTTTTCAACAGTGGCGAGTGAAATTAAAAAAAAGTGGGCGTAAAAATGGGCATGGCCGGCTCGAAAGTATTGCATATAGACTATATGTAGCAAATTTCAGACAACTGCGTTGGAAAATAAAAATTTGTCTAGCGAACAAACAAACAGAAAAGAATTTTAATTTTATAGATTTTAAAACATTTCAGAATTTTGCAAAACAGCTTCAAAAAAAAAAAAGCAAAATACTTAAAAAATGTTTATACATACACACATAACTATGAATTTCACAAAATAGTGGTCATTGTGAATTATAATTCTGCTCACCTGTTGAACTTGAAATAGAATATAAAGAAAATAAAAACAACAAATGTAGTGTATATGAGCTGTACATAACCCACCCCTCCCCCTTTCCATAACAAAAACAATTATTTTAAGAGTAAAAAAAAAACACAAAAAGCAACTCATCTACAGCTCTTACAAATTAACAGTTACTTGAACATAGTGAGAGAAAATCACAAGCGCTTATACAACAAGAGCAACCATTTTATTTAGCAAAGAGAGCAATATTTATCTACTCTGTTAGTTTTTAAATTTACTGTAAAAAACTTGTTTTTTTTTCTTGAAAATTTACTAATAGTATGTTCAGACGAGACAAGGTTCGCTCTCTTTCGAGGGTTCACATCCCAATCTCGAATGAAACAGGAAGATTCGCCATACAAAATTAAGTGAGCGAATCTGCAGGTTTCATTTTGAAACTCTTGCCGAAACCATGAAAATTTAGTATCATCCCTAGTTTCTATCGCTAGTTTATCTTAACTAGCTGTCCAACAAAACAAATTGTAAACAAAGAAATATTATTGTTTTGCAAGCATTTCAATGTATTAGTAAGAAACAAAGGAAAGAGTGTTAAATTGCTTAAATATAAAAATAAACATAATAAATAACACAACATATTAAATTATTTGAAATAATAAATAAATTTTTTATAAATTATTATTTTTTCTAAAAATACATATATTTATATATTAAAATTTACCTTTTTTATCCATTTCAAAACTAAAAAACAAACGCGGGCAAATGCGAAACAACAAAAAACAAAACAAAGCAACAGTCAAATGAAACTCATTATGTGTCGTCTGAACGCAAATTTTAACAATCGAGGTTCAGAGAGCGAAACCAGCATTGAACCTCGTCGTGTGAACATGCTATAAGAAAGCAAGTAAAGTGGAGCTAAGGCTCCCAAAATTTTAACATCTCAAATTTAGTAGAAAACTTGTAAGCGTTAGCAAAGGTTGTGTATATATGCGGTTTGCGGTAAATTATTCTTTTTTCTTTTGCATGTCGTGAAAACGTACACGGTGTGGAAAATATAAATAACTTTGTGCTGTGTTTTATTTAATTAAAAATAAATAAATAAGAAAAGAAAGAAAAAAAAAAAAACAACAGAAGTAAGTGTTTAAAAGTGCTTTTTTTTAAATAATGGAATACGATAAGTATAACTAAAAAGAAAAATATGTGAGCATATAATATGAAATTAAATTTCTTTGTAATCATGTGAGATCTATTACTCCATTTCTATAAATAAAAAAAATATTTTTTTTACAAAAATGGCCATAAAATAGCAAAAACAAATAAATAAAAAAAAACATAAAAACAAGAAACAAACCAAATTTGTATTTAATTAAACGGAAATTATGCTGAAGTTTTCTTGAGTCACGTCATTATTAAGTGCAAAACAATAGCAGCAAGAATACAACTGCCAATAAAAGGCAAAGAGAGTAAAAATAATAAAAACAACAATCACATTGTATAACTGAGTGTAGTCAGTCATCAGTGTTATTTTTTTCATTGGTTGCTTATTATTTTAAATTAACTTTAATTTGCTTTTTTTATTGCTGTTTTTGTACTTTATTTGTTTTGTTTTTCTGTGGCTTCTGATTATACACATTATATTTTTTTATTTATTGTTTTATTTAAATATTTATTTTTTAGCCTGCGGTTTGGTTAATTACAAAGAGAATGTCCGAAACGGGTATTTTTTATGAAACCTTTCATTTCATAGGCATTTCTAGAAATAAAAACAAAACAGTGTCACATTATAGCGTTTTTTGCTTCTTAGAAACACAGAAATAGTTGTAAGCCAATTAAAAATTTTAATTAATGTAATACAGGCCAAGCATAAACATTCCCAACTTATTTTTTTAGTTTGGCAAAACAGTTTTTTAAACTAAACAATTTTCTATGACAAAAAAGTAAAGGAAAATTTTAATTTTTAGTTCATAATAAACCTGATGAATTAAATATTTATTCGGAACAAACAAATTTTTTTTTTTTTCGTTCACTTAAAAGATTTTTATTATATTAAAAATATTTATTATTATAATTAAACTTTTAATTGATACCATTAATGAATGGTGAAAAAACTATTTTAAATAAAATATTTTTTTGTAAGTTTATTTGACTTTTACTTCTTAAATTGAAACTACTAGTTTATTAAGCTTGAGGTCGTATTTTAAATATTCATTTTAATATCAATATTTCCCTCCAACTTGGTGTAGCTTCTTCAAGATATTATTTATTAATATAAAATAAATATTTATAATACGACCTCAAGCTTAATAAACTAGCCATTTCAATTTAATTACAATAATTTTAGTAAATTATTCGATCTTACAAATTTATTATTATTTAATATTATCTTAAATCTTAAGCTTGGTTAATATTAAATAATAATTTAATTAAAATATTTAACTCTTTTCTGATGTCTTTCTGTAAACAAAAGAAATTGAAAAAAAATATGAAATTTAATTTTTTTTTTTTTTTGCATGAACTTTTTTTAATTTCCACAAAATCTTCACACTTAATATTTAAAAAAAAAATAATTTAAAGAAACCGCTTGACCTGGTATATTAAACGATTTAAATAAATTTTTTTTGTTAAAGAAAAATTATTTTTCATAAACATTAGTTAAAGCCTACGAAAGAGAAGTTCATTTTGTTCAGTTTAAGGTATGTGCCGTACCGACATTACCTCTGATACGACCACTGTACACAAGTTTTTAATCCCAGAATCGTGTAAGGGCACGTGATCAAATTTTTTGTTAAAGAAAAATTATTTTACCTAAAAATTAGTTAAGTCTACCTAAAGATAAATTTATTACTTTTAGTTTGAGGTCTGTCATGTACCGACATCTTTTCTTATGTAGCCACGGTACAAAACTTTTTGCGAACTTAACTTGATTAAATTAAAAAAAAAAAAACTTCTGCGGAAGTAAAGAGTGTTAGCTTTTAATTAAAAAAAAAATAATATGTTGTCGCCATGATAACAAAAATATAATCACAAGCCAAATTTTATAAATTTAAAAAGAATAGTAAAACCAGTTAAAACTGATAATGCGGGTTTAAATTATAATACTGAGTAAAAAGACTTGTCAAAAATTTAAATAAAATGAAAGAGTAGTCATAGTCAGTTTTTTAAATCGATTTTAAATTTATAAAATTCTTATGAACAAAAGTCAGCTCTTAATAAAAGTCTACTTTTTGGTGTTTACAATTGTAGCCCAAAACATCAAAAAATATGGATAGAAATTTGGAAGTCTTAATAACACAAACAGCTGACAAAATCCCATGAAAATCTTAAACCTTGTATTATAGTGTCAAAAAACCCCATATGATCTTATGACAGTCGTTCATATCAAATACAATTTGATTTTGGCTCTTTGAAAATCCAATGAAAATCTTAAAATTAAAACACAATAAGCTGCTTGGGTAGTGGTCCCAAAAGATCTAGACAAAATTAGTCCTACAACAATTACGATTTAGGAACTGGGCCGCACAATAGATTTTAAAGGTCGCGGTGCAATTAATGATAATAATAATAAGTGTTTCTACAAATTTTTAAATGATGTTTTGTTGCCAAATGTGAAGAAATTTTAAAATGTGAGAGCTTAATATTTTCTAAAAATTTTTATAAAAATTAATTAATAAAATCAGAGCTGACATTTGCAAAAATCTTAAAAAGTATAATACCACCGACTTGTTAAATAAGAATTAGTCAGAGAACATATTATTACACATGTGTAGACGAACTTGCAATTATGTATAGCTTTCACTATATGAGTTACATAGAGAAAGACATGACCTTATTAAAGACATTTAGAGAAACAAAAAATTTTTTATGAAAAACACTTCCGTTTTTACGCAGATTTCGTTAGTTAAAATTAGTATTTTGTAGGGCGGGGGTAAGAGCAAAATATTAACCAAATAAACTAAAATGCTCAACAAAATTTTTATATGTAGACTGATAAATTTGGACGAATGAAAATGGTGAAGAAAAGTAAATATTTGGCTTCTACCTTGTAAAATAAAAACACTTTATTCTTTCTTCATATCGAAGCTTTATTTTTTAAGACACAGTTTTCGAAATGGCTTAATGCTGCAATTTAGTATTTAGTTGTCAAGTACTATCGTTTAGTAAAGCTGACGTTGTTCGCTTTTTAATACGATAAAGCAAATTAAATATCAGAATAGAAATCGCATTGAAACTAAAAAAAGTAAAGTTAAAGTTAAAAAATAATTAAATTCACTTATAAGTATTTAAGGCCATATGGAAAACGATTTTATTTTTATAATTATATTTCTCATAAAAAATTAAGAAAATTTTGATTTTAGCTTCTAACTTTTTCTAGCCTTTTTTTATGGCAATTTAGCTTTTTTTTTCTAGCTTAGGGGCAACGCTGCTAAAATTTAATCAAAATCTGTATATTTGATTTATAAAATCTGAGCTTTAACTATCGGTAACTTGTAATAATGGCCCTTAATTTTTAAAATATTTTTGACTCTTTTTTTTCATTTAGATGATCTAATTTTTAGTTTCCTAGAAACACATGCACTTGAAGCAGTCATTTTTATTTAATTTAATTTTTTTTTAGTTTTCAGTATCATTTTGTTTTATTTAAATTTAAGTGCTTAAGAAAATAATTTATAATTTCCTTCTTTTCTAGCAAAACACGACTTTCAAAATAAAAATAAAAAAAATTAGAACTTAAAAAAAAGTGAAAGAAAAAAAAAACAAATAAAATAAATATTTTCATTTGTATTTTTTTTGCTATTTATCATAAAAAAAATTTCTGTATGTGATTGTCTGTACGAAAGCGACATTTTTGGAGCAGAGCACCAAACAGAGTCTCCATCGGAGCCTTCATCATTGCGTGTGTTTGTATACATAAGAGTACATGGTTTTTTAAATGAGTTTTCTCGCAAAGGAATAGTAGGTCAGGTCAGTAATACTATTTTGTTTTCATATATTATTTACATTTTTGTCTCCCCTTATTTCCATTCTATTTCATTAAATTTTTGTTATTGCTGAGAACATTCACATTTAAATGCAATGAAGTATGTGAGTATTCTTAATTGTGGTTGGTCTCTTCGAAATTCATACACACACACACACACACACACACACTACATATATTTTCTTTAGTGAAAATACAATTGAAAAAATCATAAAATTCATGGAATATTTAGTTGTTATTGTTGTGAGTTCATTTTATCCTGTTGTTTCTTTAAGTACTTTTCTCTTTTCTTCTATTGCAATTAAGTTGATGTATGACAATCGTCTTAGTTTTGTTTTCTATTGTTTTTCTATTGTTAATGCTATTGTTGTTGTTGTTTTTTTATTATTTTGAAAAACTAAACAATAACAAAAATCAAATTATAAATAAATGAAACGAACGGTTTTGTGTTGAATAACATTTTTATTTAGAAAAAAAAAATATATTTTTTTGTTGTTGTGTAAATGAGATCAAGTAACATGAAATTTATTATCTTTTGTACTCACAGTTACTGATTTCACTTTTATTTATAAAACTATTCTTCAGAGTAATAAAATTAATGAGATATCAAGTGTGAATTAAATTTATAAAAAAAGTTTTAATTTATGGCAGAAAAATTGTAAAGAAAGTCACAGAATATTTTTAAAAAACTTTCAAGGTGCACAACACCAAAAATCTTTCTTAATTTATTTAAATAAAATTTAATTTTCTAAAATTTTGGAGGCTCATAACACGTAAAATACGAATTTCCCCCCGAAAATATACTTAATGTTCTCGTCTTAAACTTAAATTTTCTTTCATCTCCAATACATTTTGTTTACTTTGATAAAGTACATACACTCTTTTTTACATTTAAAAAGGTGTCTTTCTTAAGCGAACGATAGCTGTATTTGTAAAGGGTTGTTAAATTTTAAGGGCCGATGTAGAATGTGAACCACACCTAAACATCAAGTTTTTTCTGCATTTCATTTGACATTTCCCAATTTCAGACTAACTCAATTTGAACCATGGAAAGATACCCGATCGAGCAAAGCATTAAAGTTATTCAGATCGTTCAAATCAAAATGCATATAGTGCACTTCATCTTCAGTGATGAGGCACATTTTCACCTCAGTGGATTCGTCAATAAGTAGAACTGCCGCATTTGGGCGAATGCTAATCCAAGAGTGATTGTCGATAAACCAATAAACCCACAAAGAGTGACTGTTTGGTGCGGCTTATGGGCTGGCGGCATCGTCGGGCCGTATTTTTTTGAAAATGAGGCCGGTCAGGCAGTTACTGTAAATGGTGTTTGCTATCGTGAGATGATAACGAACTTTTTATGGCCCGAAACAATGGCTCTTTTGGGCGACAAATTCAATGGCCGTGTTATCTCACGTGATGGCGATGTCAATTGGCCTCCAAGATCATGTGATTTGACACTGTTGGACTTCTTTCTTTGGGGTTATTTGAAATAAAAGCTAATCTACCACTCAAATACTCAGAAGTCACTTAGTGTATTATTTCAAATTTGAGTCTATTGAATAATTGTGATAAAATATTAAACACCCTATAAAAAGTCTTATTATTTTAGGTTTTTGTTGTTGGAAAAACAACCAAACATTTTTCTAAATTATAATAAAATAATAAGACTAAAACTACACTACTGTGAATCACTTAATTATGTTTTTAATTTGCAATAAAATATTTTTTTCTATTAAACACTCCCTTAATACACAAATACATAAATTGAAATGAATTCTTAAATAAATAAAAATAAAAATAAAAATATTACATTTCAAGTTAGAGAATCTATTAAAATGCAAAAAAAAAAAAAAAAAAAAAAAAAAAAAAAAAAAAAAAAAAAAAAATTGTAATTTAATTTTGAAAATAGGCAACAGAGCTTCAGAGCATTCAGCTGAATGTTCAATAGCGATAATTACATACTGTCAGGCAATTAAAAAAATGTAATCATTTAATGTTGTTACTAATTAAAACTTATAGACTAAAGAGCTGCTCAAAACATTTTAAAAGTTCCACATCACTACAAAGATATATAAAATTTTATATAAAAAAAGTTACTTGTGCTTACAAGCTATGCTTTTGCAGACCGTTTTTGTATTATATACACACTGGGTACCTATTAAGAATAAAAACACATTTTTTTTGATTGATTGATTCATAGCTTTTTTATAGTGTGTTAATTCCCCTTTTTTCCTCTTACTTTATAATTTATAGTTGTATTTTAAGAGAATTAATAAATAGGGGGTATTTTTTGTTTTTTGTTATTAAAGCTTTAAGACTTTGAATTAATTTTTTGCTTGATCAAACCGTCTAAAAATTTTGTATGAAAAGTAACTTTTTAAAATGTTGTGTACGAGTTGTTTGGTTTTATTTTATACATCTTTAAAGCCTATTCGCTTGTCTGCAGAAATCAATCAGAAAGTTTCTGTTTAATTGTCCTGGCAAGATTGCACCTTTTCAGTTCATGCTGCAATAAATTAATAGTTTTACATGCTGTCTTTCTGCAACCACATGTCGTCCAGATCCATGAGGTCATAAGAATTGCTTTATCATATAACGAATGCCGTTCACAGTCACCCCTATATCGACCTCAACTTCAAAAAAGTATGGCCTAACTAAAATCCCCACCTGACAGTAAGAGATTGTGCATCCATTTGTTACTCATGGATTGCATGAAGATTTTCTGAAGCCCGAATTCAATCATTTTCGTGATTTTTTCGAAATTTTTTTTATTAAAATATAATTTGGATAATGAACAAATTAAACAAATTTCAGTCTGAGATATCTTTTTTATGCCTAATTGGAATATGTCTTCTTTACAATTAAATAAAAAAGAAATTAAAAGTAACTGTTTTAAAATGAAAAAGAGCTCCCTTACTGGAACACTCTATACTAGACACTACAATCTTATAAAAAAAAACATTTTACTTTTGTAAAATTAGCTTTTTTAAAAAGTTTTATTGTTAGACTCTGTCTGCTCTTACAGTTCAACCTAAATTGGAGGGGCAAGCAGAGCGTTTTCTTGGGCTCAATATATATGTTAAAGCTGGTGATATATAAAATTAATTATTTTAATTAATAAAATCCAATAAAGATAAACAGATATAACGTTAAAAACGCCAAATGAAATAAAAAACCGGTCAAAAATAAAGAAAAATATGTTTTGCAGCCAACTTCACTACAAAACACGCAATCAATATTAGATTTTTTAATGGCCTAGGGTTGTCTATACATTTCTTATGGGCATGATAGTTTTTGACAGATAAAAAAACGCTTGCCACGTTAGAGTGAATATATTTTATAAATCTTTTAATTTCATAATTTAATTTAAAATCTTTTTAAAAGGATTTTATTATATGAGTAATAGTTTTTAGCTGGACAATCTATTGTTACATCACATCTTAAAAATTGTTTAATTCTATTCATAATTTTAAAGTATATTTTATTAACCAATTTTTTTTATTAATAGTAAGTGCTAGTAATTTAGTTTGTTGTAGATAGAGTAAAAAACGAAAATTAAATAAAATAATTTAGAATTAAATTTAATTTGTAGCATCCCCCAAAAGTCTGCAATTTAAAATGGCAAAACAAATAGCCTTAAAGTATGCTAAACAAAAATCTCTGAATTTTTACTCAAGCACATAATTAAATATCAACAAAAGCAGGATTTTAGAAACAACTAAGATATAAAGAATGATATAAAGAAATAGTTCTAAAAGGAAATAACTAAATAAATTATAAATACTCTGGTAATACATTTAACAAGCAAAAGAAAAATAAATATAAAAAGCAACATGGAAAGAGTAAAACAATAGGCTTGTTAAACTAACTGGCCTTAACAATATCAGTGTTTGTATTCTCTATTAGGCACAGCAATGAAAGAGCACAGGAACTAGAAATGTGGAAACAGACTTGAAATGAATTTTAACCAAATACAATTTAAAATATTTGTTTTAAGCTTTTTTGTTATTTTTAGTTTTGTTATGCTGTAGCCTTTATTTGTGTGTGTGGGAATTTTAATGTTGTTTGCCGGCTAGAAAAAAAAAAACCCCAACTCTTAACTGCATTATATTGTCTTTATTTATTTAACAAAAGAATGCATACAAAAAGACCTTGAAGTGTTCACAACGGCATTATCAACATTCTATTTTTTTTTTTAACAAAAAAAGGGGTAAATTAAGTTCATAGTTGCATGAGCTTGACAATCATAATGATGCAAAAACTTAGAGCAATTGTTAAACTGTAGTGGTGTGTTGGTATTTGTCAAAACGGAAAATGCCATTATGTGTGGTAGTGAGTACGAGTATACACAAAAATTTAACTGTACTTTGTCATAAAACTACGTATGCTACTCGTATTATATAAACTGCTTTTTTAGCTGCAGTGGTTTGTTGGGCAGCAGTTAGCAATAGCGACAAGTGCTTTTCTTATACTGAATGATTTTTTAATACATAAAATTTAGAGAAATAGAATGATTTATATAATTCAATGTTTAAAGATGATTTCATGTAAATATTAAACACGTCTACTCTCAAATGTTTCATAAGCTAGGTAAAATTTTGCCATATATTATCGAACACATCAGCCGGTATCTCACGAATAAATTCTTTAAAGTGGCTGCCAGTGCATTAACATTAGAAATGAGCCTTAGCAAAAAATAATCTAAAGGTTTTAAATTGCACGATCTAGGTGGCCATTTGATAAACTGTTTAGTGAACTCGCCACTGTGTCGCGTGGTGTGATAAAACCCCATGTCAGTCAAGTCCAGCTCTTTAATTTTTGGTAACAAAAAAAATTGTAATCATGGCATTTCAGCACTCATTATTCTTAATTTATGATCATCAACAACATTGGCGCATACAGTTGCGTTATTTTCCTCTGTCCACACTGTACGTATGCATGTTAGAGGTTTTATGTTCAAATTTAGTCACAAGATTAAAAATAGCGGTCTCAAAAGGTCGATTAAATGGAAGAAGTGCTCTTTCTTACGCATGAATTTTGTTCATTTCTAAGTCAATTCATGGTTAAATTATAAATGAAACTGAATATGTTTAATAACAGACAAAATCAGTGTTGCCAAAAAGAAAATCACCCTTTTAAGGCTACTAAAATGCGGGAACGAAGCTTAGAGCTGACAATATAAATAGAATAATTTTTTTTTAAATTAAAAAAAAGCGGTTTCAAGATTTTGTTTTCTTTATAAAAATTATTCACAGGCCAAATCGAATGAAATCGAGAAATTTGAAATAATTTGTAAATTTCTATATCGAAAACTGCAATTTTCATTTCCTTAGTTTAGTTACCAAGAACAAAATAACTTTAATTCAAAATTTAAAGAAAAAATTTCAGCATGAGTGTAAAAGTTAATTTGTGTTTGAGTTCATTTTTCAATGTTAATTAACTTTTGTTACAAAAAGTAAACGTCAACTAACATTAAATGCATTACAAGCAAAGAGTCAAAAATGTTGAGTCTTAATGAAAGTAACGCTGTCAATTCAAATGTGATGATTGCCAAACACAGGACACGACAGAACACCGACTGCTGTTGATAATCGAATGATGGATTTCTTTGCAGCACATCAACTGTTAGTTAGTTGATTTGTATTTAAATATTTGTTAAGGTTTCTGTTAAATAGCCTTGTCACTCAGTATTTTTGTCATTAACATTTTTTTGTTGTTGTCATTTTTCCCTGTTGCTGTTGTCATTATTTCCTTTTTATCATTTGTAAATTGCAAAAAAATAAAAAACAGCATTTGATTGCATTGTTTGTTACGTGTTTTATATTTTATAAAATCAATTTAGGTTAATGGCTAGAAGGGAGCTACTTTCAAGCAGTTTAACGCAACTGAAATGACCTCTACAATAGTGTAAACAAACACACATCAAAAATTATAATTTTTTAGGGTAAAAAAAAGAATCCCTTGCTGTTTTTATAACACAAGTCAGACATCATACAGTGAAAGAATTCTGTGCATTAATTTAATTTTTCCAATAATCACAATATTTCATTAAACCAAAAAAATATTTCTTTAGACCTATGAATTACTTCATTAATTCAATAAAATATTCCTTCACTGATACATAATTTAAACCATTTACTTCCATTAGAATTTTATTTAAAAAAAAATCTATCAATTCATGACTGATTTCATTTCATACTTTTTTCCACTTAAACTTAAATTTTATACAAAACTTTAATTATTTAATTTCGAGTTAATTTTTTAATTCTGAAATTTAAAGATTAAGATTTTGTATGCATGTATCAAATCCCTTTTGGTAAAAATAAATCCTGTTTAACCATTTTAACCACTGACTGTTAATGTGCACCAGCTCTCAGCTCTTTATTTTAAAAGATTTTTCTTTTTCAAGTCTCTCATTAACATTACATGGTACCACAAGCCTACCACATTAAATTTAGACATAAAAAAAGCAAAAGAATGCAAAATACTGACTAAATTATTCTACCTTATAAAGCAAAAACTATTTTTGGCACACACTTCATAGAAGATTTAAAAAAAAAAGCAAGCAATTTTTAGCAACTTGTTTTTAAGGAATAAATAAAGTAAATGCTAATTTTTTTTTATTAAAATGGGAGAAAAAGAAACAGAATTAAAGCTATTTAATAAATTTATTGTAAGAAAAATGCAACCTTACTGACAACCCAAATGCATACAACTGTGACTTGTATTACACCGCTAGTAATACACCTTTTATTCTTCCCTTTTCTCTTCTAACCTTTGTGTGAATAACACGTTTAATAAATTAATTAATTATATTGAATTTATAAATGAAGCAAATCGAGTCTTATCATTATTTTGGTTAAAAAGGTAATCACGCGAAATTCTACTTCGTAAATCTTTATTAGATCAAAAAGCTCTAACATTTATTTAATTTTTTTTAATTTTAAAAATATTATAAAAAAATTAATTTTTTTTAATAAAAAGTAAAAATGAAAAAAAAAATAAAAAATTTTATTTATTTTAATAGAAAGTTGATTAAAAAATATTACTTTTTTTTAATTTTTAATCATCAAAAAATCTTTTTAAAAAAACTAAAATTTTATTTTATTTTCAAGAAAATTTTTTATTTAATTTTTAATTGTCAAAAAAATTTTATTTTTTAATAATTTTTTTTTCTAGTTTTCAATTTATTTAAATATTTTTTTTATTAAAAATTAAAAAAAAATTTAATTCGAAAATATAAATAAATAATTTTTTTAATAAAAAAAAAATTAATAAAAAAGTTAATTTAAAAAATTATAAAAAAAATAATATTTTTAGAAAGAGTCTTAAGAAATGTTTAATAAAAAATTTTAGTGTTTTTAATTATGAAAAAATCTTTTGAAAAAAACTAAAATTTTATTTAAAGTTTCAAAAAAAAAAATTTTATTTAATTTTTAGTTGTCCAAAAAAAAAATAAAAAAAATATTTGTTAATAATAATTAATTTTTTATTAAAACAATAATAATTATAATTATTTTTTCAGTAATTTTTTTTTTATTTTTCATTAAAAAAATTAATTTTTTAGTTTTTTTTTGGAATTAAATTTTTTTTATTTGTAATAAAAACTTTATTACAAATTAAAAAAAAAATTTAATTCCAAAAAAATTATAAAAATATTAATTATTTTATATGAAAAATAAAAAAAAAATTACTGAAAAAATAATTATAAAAAATTATTTTTTTAATAAAAAGTTAATTTAAAAAAATTAATTTTTTAATAGAAAGTTAATTTAAAAAAATTAATTTTTTCAATAAAAATTTAACGAAACAAAAAATTATAAAAAATTATTTTTTTTTTTTAAGTTTTAAAAATAAAAAAAATAAAAATGTTTTAATCATCAAAAAAATTCTTTTTTTTTTTCAAGAAAAATTTTTATTTCTTTTTTAATTATCAAAAAAAAAAATGTAATAATTTCTATTTGGAATTTAAAAGTTTAACAAAATATTAATCTTTATTTGTGCTTAATTCCAGAAATTGTGTTGGCTTTAAAATTTATTCTTTTACTCATGATATTCTCATGAGTTATTTATTCAGTACAATAAGTACTGAAGGGGATAGCATACCTATATGGACCATTTCATCAGACGCTACTCTGAATCCGTATAGGTAAAACTGTGTGTCGAAGTTGTTGGTTTGAAGAAAATTCTGTTCTGTTTATACTGCTGTATACGTATGTAGTTTTTCAAATGTTACATTGACCTTATTATTATCATCATTACTATATCCATATAAACTGTAATACTGAGAACAATTATTATATTAAGAACAAGAGACTTCATTATCATTATCATCATTATGAAGCGTTTTTTGTAGCAACTAACCAACCAACACATTTAGCAAGCCTCCTTTCATTTTGTTGTACGAGTTTATCAAATTGTAACAATAAATATAATTTATACATTTTCATTTCTTTACTATTGCTGCGGTTCAGATAATTACATAACTAATTTGGCACCATCAATTTTTAGGCTCATTAAGTTAAGTACATGTGTGAGTAAAAGTGTTTTTTTGTTTAGGAGAGTAAATAAGCTTTAAGGTTTTATTGTTTGCCAGCCTTGTCATGTTGAATTTAAGAGGTTCCAAAATTTTTTATTTATTTTTTGTTTTCTAATTTTTGGCAGTTTTAATTTATTTTTATGGTGTATGAATGTAAGTACGAGTACAAAGCAAAATATGCAATAAATAGGAAAAGTATGTTTTGAATACAAATGACGATGAGGTCAGGGTTGCTGTTATAAATATAAATCTTTGTTAATCCTAAAATACTTGCAATAAAATATGCTTTTATGGCCAAAAATAAAATATATAATTTTTGTGCTGCTTCTTCTTCTTTTACTGCTTATTGTGAATATATAACAAATAAAGAATAATTTATAAATATATTTTTTTTAATTAAGTAAACGATTTTATTGAGGAATAATACTGTACAATTATAATAATAAATTAAATTAATATAATTTAAAAATATTTTAATAACTTGTTTTATTTTATTAATGAGAAATTAATTTAAAAAACCAAAAGCCTGAAACCTTAAATATTTACACACTGTTATTAAAAGCACTACAACTGTGCTAATCACGTTGCAATATAAAATGTATTGCCCTTTTGTTTTATTGGTTTAAAAAAATTTTTTTTGTAATATAATTAGATTTCCTGTATGTAACAGGGTAATTGTATAATGTTAATTGTTTCCCATGAATTTTTAATAGTTGATTTTTTTAACATTTAAAACACGAAAAAGGCTAATGAGAGAAACTTTATTTAACAAAATTAAAAAAAAGAAACATTTAATGTTTAAAATTAATTTAAACATTTTTTACAGAACGAATTGTAAATTTTGTTAATTGCTTTTGCATTAAAAAAAAAGTGAATAATTTTTTTAATAAAAAAGAAAACAATAAGTGTAAGGCCAGTAGTGCGATTCAGCACGATACGAACATTCGTATCGAAAAAACTAATATAACGATATTTAATAGAATTCGCAATTCAGTAACTTTCCAACAAAAATATTCAGTATAAAAAAATCGTTATTCGTGCTTTAAGTTATAAAAATTAAATCTCTTCGTATAAAGTCAACAATCCAGGACTTGTTTACCATAAGCGGCTGGCAGATAGATGACTTTAGAAGTTTAATCTTCAAAACTGGCGCTTCAACAACAGAATTCAAAAAGCACATCAGCCATTCAACCCAACTTGTTAAACTTAAAATCTTCAATTTAAATGTAAATTCTACTTTACTTTATGAATGTGAAACAATTTTGTCTATTTTTTATACTTTAAAGATTTTTTAAGCACGAATTTGTAAATTATACACACAAACAAATAAATTTATGTTGTTATCATACAGATTTTTCTAACTAAATTCTAATTGCTTTTCTACTTTAAATATTATTTTTTTTTAATTTTTGCTTGCTTATTGTATTTCATTTGCTACGTATTTTTTCACTGTTTCAAAGATAACCTTTGGCTCAGTTCAAAAATTATTAGATTAAAATTTAATTGTAAACAAAATAAGTAAATAAAATGTAGGCATTTCAGGCAATATTTTTGAAATGAGTAATAAATTGAATTCATTATACAGTAGGTAATTAGCAAATAAAAATTTAATGTTAAAATACAGGAAAGAAAAAATTCACTAGAATTTTTTTTATGTCAAAAAAGTTCTTAAAGACTTTACACTACACAGAGAGAATTTTGTTCAAACATTTCAATTTGTCATTAGTTGACTGAAAAATTCATTACTTTTCAACTAATGGCAAGTTTCATTACACTAATGAAATATTTCATTTAATTAATTCAGTGTAATATTTCATTAATTCAATGAAATATTCATTAATTTAATGAAATATTCAATAATTTAATAAAATGTTCATTAATTTAAAAAAAAATGTTTCATTAATTCAATGAAATATTTCATTAAATACATTTCATTAAATCAATAAAATATTCATTAATTAAATGAAATATTCAATAATTTAATGAAATGTTCATTAATTTAAAAAAATGTTTCATTAATTCAATGAAATATTCATTAATTCAACTAAATATTTATTAATTCAATGAAATATTCATTAATTTATGGGTGCCCCCGTAGACTAGTAGGTAGCGTACTAACCTATCAATCTGGGGGTCGCAGGTTCGATCCCTGTCTAGCCCTTGGGAGTTTTCTGCAGACAAGTGTTGTTAAAAAAATATTATCATTAAATTTTATCAATAAATTTTAATGAAATATTTTTTATAAATACATTTCATTAATTCAATGAAATATTTATTCATTTATGAAATATTCATTATTAAAAAAAATTTTCATTAATTTCATGAAATATTTTCATTAATTCAATAAAATACTCATTAAATCAATGAAATATTCATTAAATTATTGAAATATTTTCTATTAATACATTTCATTAATTCAATGAAATATTTATTTATTTAATGAAATATTCATTATTAAAAAATATTTCATTAATTTCATGAAATATTTTCATTAATTTAATGAAATAGCTTCATTAAATACAATTCATTTTTATTTTATTAATTCATAAAATTTTTAAAATATTTCATTGAATTAAAAAAACCTTTTAATGAAATTGTTTCAATTTACATTTTTCTTTCAGTGTATTTGGTTTTCTATGTCTGATAATCACATGTCTGATGTCAAAATTAATTACTTAAGAATATTTTTATTTGAAATTTGTTAGCGAAAACAAATTTTTGAATTCTAAAAAGAAATTTTCCTTAAAAATGGTTAGACGCAAAAAAATCTTTTGTTGTTGTTGTTTAAATAAAACTTTTTTTTGAAAGCAAATATAATCAAAGGTAATTCCAGCATTTACAATCTTGTTAGTCATACAATTTTACCATCAATTTGATAAGAGTTAATTTTCTTTTGAACAAAATTTTAGCTTTAAATAATTCAATAATAAATTCAAAAGGCAAAACCACAAAAATGACGTTGAACACAAAATTAAATTGATTTTTAAGACTTAATAAAACTTCAACTACAAATAAGAAAACAAACTAACAAACAAACTTGTGCAGCTTAATATGCAGTGAGTCCATTTCGTTTGCAACTTTTCTCCCTAAAAAAAAAATAAATAAATTCATTTGAAGAGAAGTAAGTTCAACTCTTGTTAGATTTAAACTGAACTTTAAGGCAACGAGTATTTTATAAATTAAAATGATGTCGAAGATGATGATGATAATGATGAGGATGCTGCATGCATATTGTGTATTTAAAGTTTTGTTTATTTAAGGATTCCTTCATTTATGTATGAATGCGCACATGCCAAACAGCTAACATTAACATGAAGTTTGTTGTTTGAAACGCTTTAAAAAAGCTTCTATAGAAAAAAATTATTTTCTTGTTTAAGACTTTTTGGTAAAATAAATATAAAAAATTTTAAAGAGTTGAGCTTTATTTTACAATGCTTATAATAGAGATAACAACAACAACTTTGGTAGCGACGATTTAATTTGAGTTGTGATTGTGTAAATTTTTTTAATCGTGATAATAGAAAATCGGTGTTACAGCTGAAAATCATTTTAAAAGAATTAAATTGTGATCTCTATTATGTTAATTGAATGGCTACAACCTAAAATTTTAATGGGAAAGAAATTTAGTTCTCGCAACTAAAATTGTTTTCTGTGTGTAGGACCACAAGGTTGTTTAAAAAAGATGAGCTGTCTTTTTTACAAGAAAGCTCGCTGAAAACCTGCTATTGAATAAATTCAAATTGGTTTGGAAGAAATTAAATTTAAAATATTGATTTTTTTTTTTTTTTGAGAGCGTTACACTCAAGTAAGAATCACATTAATTCCCATTGCTTTTGCTGCTGCTACAAAGTAAAATTTGTTGTACTGAGAAGGGTCATTGACAAAGATAAATCGGTAAAAAGATAGCTAATGTGTGTGGGTTTATGCGGCTGTTTTAAAGCATCCTGTTGCTTGATTTTTTTTTTCATATCCCTCTTATTATTTATGATGTGCTTTTTTCCAAGAAAATGAAGCAAGAAAAAAAATAGTTTCAGATAACTAAGCAAAAAGGAAGCTAAAAGTTTTTGGTGACATTTTTTTTAAAACCAAAAATTCTTAAAAAAAATTTAAGTTCTAAATGCTGTCGTTGGTGTAATGGAAATCACTGTAAGCCAAATATGACAATAATGAAAAGCAGACACACAAGCACACACATGAATACACACTTATCTATATAGTTATTTACACACCGTTCATCTAAGCCGTTATTATTAAAAGTGGTATAAGTCCACTTTAAAAAAAAATTATTCAAAGGTAATTTTAGTAAGATGGTGTTTATATCTTATTGGAATTTCTTATTAAATAATTTTTTTTTTAATAATGGACTTATGACACTTACAAAAATAACGGCTCATATATGCTCTATCGGCTGTAATTTTTTTTAAAAACATTATTTTATTTTAAAGAAAATGTTAATTAATGGTCATAAGCCACCTATTTTGCAGCATTTTTTTAAAATGTTTTTACACCTGTTACAAAAATTTTTGTTTATCTATTGCTTCTCTTTCTGCTCGTGTATATAATTTTTTTTTGTTTTTTTGTTGCACAAACTCATGTTTTATATTCGTTTTTATTCTTTATTTTTGACTATTATATCTTATCATTGCTGACATTATTGTGAATAGCACTGACTTCTTTTATATATTTTTTCTTTTTTATTACATTAAATTGTCTGGCAAAAATTTACTTGAGTTTTCTTGTTAAAATTTTTAGAGGGCTGGTTCTTAGTTGAATGATAACTCCCCCCACAGTGTTCAGTTGTTTTACAAAGTTTATTTCTTTTATTCATGTAATAATATGTCTGACATTGTATGACTGTAAGTATATAAAAGTGTAATATTATATTACTTAGAACATAAAACAATCATTTACATAGTCAACGACATCAACATTAAATATGACGACGGTGTGGGGCTGTGTAAATATTTGATACACGCACAAAAATAATTCATAATTTAAACAGTTACGAAAATGTGATAATTTTCTATGGTCACACCATTAAAAGGAATAGATCGTCAGTGGATTTACTGAAGTAGTGCGCAGTGCCTTTCACAGGCATTTTAAAAAACTTTTAAAATAAAATAGTTGCGGGAACTACTCGAATGATCACTGCTCCTTTAGTGAGACTACACGCAAAGAAAAAATATGGTTGAGGCAACCATATTCTGGTGGAAACATAGTATGGTTAGATTTATGATTGCTTCTAATCATATATATTTTTAAACCAAAGATATTAAAAACAGCTTTCAACTGCAGATGTTGTGGTTCAACCTCCGGTCAAGGCAAGAAATTTTTTTAATTTTTTTTTAATACATACATATTTTAATATGATTTAAAAAAACAATTTAATTTAAATTTTTTGTATAAATAAAGTTTTTTTTTTATTCTATTGACTTTTTCTTTTATATCAATTTGTATTTATTTATTACATAATACAACATCGGGTTTAAATTTATTTTTTTTAATTTTAGTTGACTCTACCAGGGCTCGAACTTGCGAACACTTAGTTAAGAAGCATTAACTCACCACTCAACCACTTCAGCCACAAAGCTCAGTTGAGTTTGAACGATTAAGTTTTTGTTTTATACTCACTTTATTTACATGGCTGCGAAAGAGACAAAATAGAAAATAATTTACATTCAACTATATTTTTATCACTATTATGTTTGCTATGAACATATTTATGATTTCAAGTAAAATTTTATTAAACATAATATTTATGATAATTATATGGTTGATCTAAGACACTAAACATAATATAATTAAAAATAACTAGAAACATGTTTATCGTGATCAGTGTAATGTTTAGATCCTTCAAATTAATAATAATATTTTTGTGAAGAACACACTATGTTTGAGGTGACCATATTCAACCATCTTTTTTTTTTGCGTGTACTCACTAGTAACATTACTAAGCTTACTATTGATTGATTTACGTGGGGGTCTAAACGGCCTTCAATTAGAGTCGCAAGACTCCGTTTTGAACCAGCCTACTATTCATGAATGATTCAAACATGTTCTAAGTTGATTTGTTCGCTTTAGGTAGCAAAAACTAAAATGTCATAAACGGCCTTTTTATGTAAAGAATCAATTATTTGCAGCCTTGTTTTGCTTTAGCCATTCAGTTTTACTTCTGGGATTTTCTTCATGATTCTATTACTCTTTCTTCGCCATCTTATGTGTTCATTTTTCGTAAAGTAATTCCAATTTTAAAATTTTTATTACGTTTTTATTACAAGAAAACTTAAAAGATTTTTAAAGAAATTAAATAAATAAAATAAATTTAATAACAAAAAAAAATCTATTTTATTTTCTAAAAGCTCTCATATATAAATGTGATTATCTTTAGAAAGAAGATTTAATTCAAAATCTAAACAATATTTTTTTTATTTAATTTTGTTTGAACACATGGACAGATATGCACAATTGAATTAAAAAAGAAGATAAAAAAATTAAAATGCATTTTGTATAGGAAAATAAAATGGAGAAAAAAAAAAGCTCTTCTGTTACTTGTACTGATAGTTAAACATAGACAAAGGAAACGTATACAAGAACAAATACAAACACAAGAAATAGAAAAAGAAAAAGAAACAACAGCTTTACAATAAACTCCTTTGAAATTTCTATTCAATTTTAACAACCTGTATAAAATCGTACATGTACTGGCACACATGCATGGGAATACAGATAATAAAACAAACAAAACTTTATGAAAAAAATAAGTTTAACTCGGTCTTATTAAATTTTATATACCCTATTTCACTAAAGTAAGCAAAATTATCATATTTTTAAATCGTAAATGCTCAAAATTTAATCTTTAATCGTGGTGTGCAAAATGCATGGAAAATTTTAGAAAAATTATTTACTTAGTACAGTAAGTACTAAGAGTAATCTGAATCTTCAGTGGATTACTCTCAAGATTTGTTAAATTCCTGCCTCAACTCTTTAATACTTATCTCAACCAAATGAGAATTTTAGTCAATAGACAAACAAAAAGTTTCAAAAAATTTTAACAAGAAAATAAAAAACTAACAATTTTCTTTTTATGTTCGAAAAAAAAACCAAAGTTTTATCAATCAAACGGCCACATTTTTGTAAAAATTATTTTATTCAAATATTTTTCTTAAAACCAACACAAGGCGAAATAATTATTTTGACTTTTTTAAACAGGAACAATTTTTTGTACAAATTGTATTTAAAAAAAAAAAAAAAAACATTAAAAAATAGATAAATATAAAAATCAATATAAATAAAGGTAGTCTTATGGCATCGAGACACAGATTTCTCGGCCGTTCTACCTGATATATTTTGAATGAGTTTAGGGGCCTTTTCTCAGATATCTTAATGTCAATTTACGGCTACAAAATGCTGTCCAGTAAGTGGTTCAAAACGTAAGCTTGCGATTCTAATTGAAGGCCATAAGGCTTTAATTTTTGACTTACAACTAGGCCATTTAAAAAACGAATGATGTCAATTTAAAGAGCAATAACTAACGTATTAATAAACTTCACTCCTTTGTACGCTGCATAGGCACTTCATTAGCTAAACGGTTCTATAGACATCACTTAAGCGACTCCTCTATTTATTAGGATAAAGACTATACATAGAAAATAATTTTTGTTGTGGTAACTAAAATTCTTTCCAAACAAAAATTAAGTTGTTTTAATAAAATATTTTAGTTGTAGCAACCAAAAATCGCTACTTTAGTCCAAAATTTTATTTTTTCTAAATATATCGATTTGTTAGCCGGATTTTCTATTGTTATGATTAAAAAATTCGATGGTCACAATAAAACTTATTTATATTTACCCTTCTTATTTAATGTGCAGGGTATAAAAATATTAAAACTCTAAGATATGCAGTTTATGCAGGGCTGGAATTATTTTTCTCTTTAAAAAAAAATTTTTTTTTAATAAAAATTTTGGTTCCTTAAAAAATTTTTTAAATGTACAAAAAAAAAAAAAGAAAGTTTTTGTTCAGTGATTGACTTTTGGTAATGCATCTAAAATCAAGTAAATTTAATAAAAATGTTAAAATTTCATTTAACATCGAGTGTGATGAACTTATTCTAAAATAATGACAACAGCAAAATACAAGCGAGCAATCAAGTGATTAAGCCTAAAAACTCGAACCACTAAATATGTTAGCAAGCTAATACAATATTCGTTTCATTAAAGAAAAATTGCCAGAATTATCGTTATTAATAGTAATAAATTTTATAGTGCATTTATTATTGAAGAAAAAAAAATTAATAAACAAAAAATTTTAAGAAAATCCTGTTTGGACGAAGGAATAGCTAAATTATAGAGAAAAAAGCATGAAAATTATAATACATTTTTAATGCATAATATCTCGATTTGGGCCCTATTGGGTGCTCCAATAGATTAGTAGGTAGCGCACTACCAATCTGGGGTTGTAGGTTCGACCCTGGGTATTTGCTACAGACAAACCAAAGAAGAAAAAAAAATTAAAAATTAATTTTTCATTGAATTAATGAACAAAAGTTTTTCAGTGTGCCTGTTTTATTATTAATTTTAATAAAATTTCTATAAATTTTTCTTTTTAAATCTTAAGTTTCCATGCCTGATAAACACTTGGCTTTGTGCTATTACAAAGACATGATACACTCGTGTAATATTATAAAAAGAGTAAATCCTGGTGTGTAATATTTGATTTGTAGTTGTTGCTCTTTTCAACAAGAAAATATGCAAACAAAAAGACAAAACACGATTGACAAAGAAGCATTTATGATGGGTTTTTACATGAAACAGACAGACATGTACCAAGAGTAGAACACAAGAAAATTAACAAATAAATAAATCAAATGTTCAAAGGAATGTGCTCATTCAAATGTCAATTGAATGGCATTAAATTAGATCAAAGGTAATAAGAAGAAAGAAAAAGAAAACAAATTAAAGCAGAAGCTAAAACAGAAATATACCGCTTAGCATCATTAGAAACGGTATTCTTGAATGGTTACGCTGCGCTCAGCTGCTAAGCAAGTTTAGAAAGATATTGATTTATATCAAGTGTAAAAAAATATGAGTATGAAGAACTTAGGCCCCTAAAAGAAGCAATAAAAAGCCTTACAAAAACCAGTGTTAAAAGTAGGATTGCCTAAAACACATACACTCATTTTATCTACTTAAAAAAATTTATTTAAACAGAAATCTTGTAAACCACATTGATTAATTCTCACTACACTTAAAAATTCTTTTATTCATACAGTTAAAAAAGTTAGCCTTTAGGTGGTCTGTAAAAAAATTCAAGGGTAAATTTTAGTGCTTACGAAAAGTCTAGTAAAAGATTATTATCAGTAAATTGAAACCGTTGTGTGTGTGATTTATTTAAAGCATAAAAAAAATATGTTACTTTTACTCAAACGATCAATTATGCATTTTTTTTTTAATTTAATCATTCAAAGTGATGACTGTATGATAAAATTGCGCATTAAATCGTAGACAATAATTGCACGATTAACAACTGATTGCTGTTTTATGCTGATATGATTAAATCTAAACAGCAAAATTCATACACAGCTTTTAGCATGCATATAACTTGATTAAACCATTCAACAACACAAAAACGTATTTCAATACAAATATACACCAACAACAAAAAACCTCCCCCACTTTACTGCCCAGTAGTTAAATAAAATATATGTTTTATATTCAATCATGTTAAACAGCATAAAAAAAACAACCCCTACTTTACTAGCCAATTGTTTACTCAAATATGTGTGATTGTTGATTGAATGAACTTTCGCATTTTTATGTTTTTGAAAGAATCATGTCGATTAGCATACTTTACTATAGAGAAGTTTACTCAAATATGTGTGATGGTTGATTGAATAATTTTTCCTATTTTAGAATTTCGCATTTTAAATGCAATCATGGCGATTAGCATTAAAAAAAAACCCCTACTTTACAATATATAGAGTTTACTCAAACATATTTGATGGTTGATTGAATAACTTTTCGCCTTTCAAATGCAATCATGTTGATTAGCATAAAAAACAACCCCTACTTTACTACTAGTAGTTTAGTCAAATATGTGTGATGGTTGATTGAATAGTTTTACCTATATTTGTATTTTGCGTTTTAAATTCAATCATCTTGATTAGCATAAAAAACAAACCCTACTTTACAATATACAGAAGTTTACTCAAACATATTTGATGGTTGATTGAATAACTTTTCGAATTTTTGTGTTTGTGAATGCTTGTGTTTTGCGTTTTAAATTCAATCATCTTGATTAGCATAAAAAAACAACCCCTACTTTACCTTGGTTGGTTGAATAAATTTTCGCATTTGCGTTTTAAATTCTCTCATGTCATGCCTTGCGCATGATTTTTATCACACACACCGTTTTCAACTCTCTGATAACAATTTTTTACTAGACTTTTTTTCGTAAGCAGCAAAATATACCCTTGAATTTTTCTATGCAGACCGCTTAAAAACTTACTTTTTTAACTTTAAGAATACAATTTTTTTTTTGTACTTAATCGTTCGTTGTACCTAAATAGCTGCTTTGTGGGGTTTGATTGATTCTTTATAACAAATTTTAATCATGCACAATTGAACAAAAGAGCGATTTTTGCAGTTTTCTGATTGTTATCATGGATTGTTTAGGAAATTTCTATATTTTGCTATCTCAAAATGAGCTTCCGTATAGAGATAAGCTTTAGATTTCTAGCATTCGTGCCTTTAATCGGAATTAAAAAATACACATACAATTACTATCAATAATATAATTGGAAAACAATAGTAAACCTTTCATTATAATGCTGCATTCAAATATTTTCTGGCCTTTTAATAACTAAATTTATACTTTAAACAAAAATTTCATTTAAAATCTAAAAAAGATTTTAAACAATGTTTAACATTGATTAGGAAAATAAACACAGCATTTGTATAGGCAATAAGCATACTCGTACATTCACTCATGTTTGTTTGTGTAAATATAGATTTTTAAATTTGTGTTCATCATAAAAAAAAAGAGAAAATCAGCCCACAATAATACGCTTCTCTCTGTAACTTACACAAACACTTGCTAAAATTTATAAATCCAATTTGCAAACACATTTAACAAACAAATAGTTCTTTGAATATTAAATATGTCAACAAAAGATTCTATTTTTTATATTGTTAAAATGCTAGACACACATATGAATGATTAAAAACATTTTCTGTTTAAATTTAAAACCATGATAAGTACCAATTTCAAGTTTAATACAAAGTATTTGATTACAATAGGGGATTTGAAAATGTATTTTTAAGTTATTTAAAGATTTAATTTTGTTTTATTGTCTTAAATTAAGTTTAATAAATATTATATTTTTTTTAATTTCAGATACTGACACGTCTTTTGTTGTTTAATTTTAATTTTTAATTTAGGTAAGTTAAAAGACAACATGAAAATATAAATATGGCTTTAATAGATGTTAATTTCTTTCAATTTTTTAACAAAAAAAAAAATAATTTTTTATTAAACTTGTTTTAACTTTTCTTTAAATTTTTACATAGAAGATTGCTAGATAGGACATATATCATTTTAAAGAAGAGGTCGTCTAGATTTGTAAATACACAGAAATTGCTTTGAACTATTTAAAATTTTTTTTTTTGGAAATTTCAATATACCCCCTGCTATTGCTTTGAGGGGTTTTTACAATTCGCCACTTTGCCGAGGTACCATTCCCGATTTTGATTACGAAAATTTCCAAAATCAAAAATTAATTTAATTTGTAGGCTCTAAACTTTCTGGAAATATTTTCTGAAAACTTCGTAGTTTTCATTTCATGATGCAAAGCGGAAACTGGCAAAATCCTTGAGAAAAACAGTACTGGGGCTTATGAAAATTTCAAAAAAAATTTAAAAATAATTCAAAGTAACTTGTGAGTACGTGGGCAGTAGATTTTAAATTTGCACAACCTCAGCTATAAAATGATATGTGTCCCATCCCGTAATCTTCTATAGTTCATTCGTAAAATGCTAAAATCCTTCAAAGCAACAGTACTGGAGTATACGCAAATTTCAAAAAATTTCAAAATATTCAATAGTAACTTTTGGATTAAGGCATAAGACATATACCATTTTGAAGGGAAGGCTGTCTAATTTTATAATTTTTTTTTTGTTCTATAAGATAAAAAGTAACAATTCATAAGCGACTTTTAATTAATTTATTTTTTTTTTTTCAAAATAAAATCTTAAGTTTCAAAACCACAAAACCCATACTGACCTTAAATTTCTTACAAGGTCTTTTCTTTATAAACACAATAAATTGATTTGTATTTCTACAATTTATTTCTGTCATTTGTATTTTGCATTTGTAGTCACAATTATATATTTTTTTTTTGTGTAATTTGTGGATCAGTATCATTTTGCAGTAAATTAATGAGGTGAAATGAAAGTGAGCGCGCGTTATAAACGAAAAAAGAAATAAACAAAAATATTAAGGGTAATCACAAGAACACTTTTTGCTTTAATTTAGTAAGAAAGAAAGATTAAAAAAATTATTTTTCTTTATAAAAAAAAAAAAAAACTAAAAATACTTACGTAAATTAGACGTGTCCCGGAAGTTTATTAATTAAATGATTTGAGCTAAGAAAGTTGGAAGTAAAAAAAAAAAAAAAAAAAAATAAAAACTGGTAGGTGTGGTGTAATAAAAATAAATATGTTGGCTAAAGTCTTATTTAATGAAATGAGCCGTTATTTTTGAAAGTGGTACAAGTCCACTTTTTAAAAAAAAATAAGTCAGAGGTAATTTTAGTAAGATATAGACACCATCTTACTAAAAATTTGGTAAATTTATTTTTTTTTTAAATGGACTTATAACACTTTCAAAAATATAAGTTCGAATTAAAAAAATAAAAATATCGAAAAAATACAAAAAAAAAATTAAAAAAAAAAAATATAGAACAAATGAAACGACCTGCACAATAGATCTTAACCCTTTAAGGACTATAAAGGCACCGGTGTCCCAAGCCAAAAATTTGATTTTATATAACTATTTAACAGGTCCTCATCATCGCTATTTGTCCATGGGCTTACATGTAATTTTTGAATTTTCCTACCAAATCCTTTTTTCAAACTCCTAATAAGTATATGACTAAATAAACTGTTTTGTAGAAAGTACGCTTATGGTTCTCTCTGAAAAGGTTACAAGTTTCTTTGCAATAGTGGCCCACGATAATAATAATTTTTTTTTTGCAGTTTTAAAGCACTAGATCCTGCTTTTTCGAATTAGTTTGTTCTATATAATTTTTTATTTAGGGCAAAGCTACAGTTGTAATGAAAACAGAAACACTAATTTTAAATTAGATTTCGAGATATAAGCGTGAGAAAAACTAAATATTTTAGAGCATAAAATTAAGCCTTTTATTATTGCAATCAAATGAGTGTACGCCCAACAAACAGGGTCTAGGCAGGAAATGAACCTGCGGACCCCAGAGTTAGTATGTATATTATATCATAATTATTCAGTCGCCCTAAAAACCACCAACTGTGATTACCTTTTATAAGTTTTAATCAAGCCAATTATTTTACACACATAAATTATTTTCTTAAAAACAAACTGTATTTTTATACAGACACAACAATAAATACAGCTTGCCCGCCTGTCTGCCTTTTCAAAAACTAAACAGTTTGGAAAAATTTTCGCTTTAAAAATTTTATTTATTATTCATATTGCCACTACAAGGCCATTGAATTTAGTTTTCCATAAACAAAAAAATAATGAAAAAAATATTTGAAATATTTAAAAGAGAAATTTTATTAGGCTTAACTGTTTTCAGACTGAGTGGACTTAACGTGGATTGATTTAACTTCAATTTGAATGCTTGATGTTCTGCAAAAAAATAGGCCAAAAGCTAAATTTTGTGGAGTGAAAATTTCAGAACTATATAAATAGTTTATATTCAAAAAGAGTTTAGTTTTATAGCAATTTCACTCAGAATATTTAAAAAAGGCCAAAGTTGAACTGCTAAAATTCTATGGACTAGTGAGATTTTATTTTTTTTAAATTTTTTTTTTTATAAAATTTTGGAATGAATGAATTTTTTTCTTAATAATTATTCTGCCTCTAAAATTTATTAATGGTTTTTTTTCTGTTATTAAAAATTGATTTAATTAAAAACCATTTTTTTATATTTTTATTATATATTTTTTCTATATAATGAATCACTGTGTGTGTGTAAGGCGGCCACATTAAAAAAAAGAGAAACTAACAAAAGGCAATTTATATAAAAAAAAAAATTCGTATTTAAATTGATGCTATGACGTAAATATATTCGTTTACGTAAATAATAGATTCATGAAGATTGCCTTTGAAGAAATTATTCATTTTTCAATGACTAGACAATTACTAGAAAATGATTTTATTTTTTATACAAAACACATCAACACAAGTATAAAAATAATTAAAACTTAATTATCACCTTATTACTGCGCATTTTTTAGTATTTATTACTTGTACGAAAAAATTTTTTATTTTGGCCCACTGTGTGTAATAATTTTTTTTTTTAACAATAAAGTAGAATTGATTTAAACTGGAATTTTTTATACATTTTTTATTTCATTTAAATTATATTTCATTTAAATTTTATTATTTTTTAAGTCATATTCATAATAGGGGTTTTTAAAAACCCCTAATTAAAAAATTATTTTTTTTTTTATAATTTGGCTGTTAGATTATGGCTGTTAAGTTTTCTAGTTTATTTTTGAAAGTATTATGAGTCAACTTTAATAACAATGTGTGAGCTCTAATGGTGTCTATTTCTTAACCCTGACTGTCATTTTTTTAAATGATTAACTGGCAAATTTTAAAATGACCAAATAGTGTTAAAGATCTAGGAAAAGTTAAGTTGGATTTTTATACTTTCGTTTTGATTTTGTGTGTAAACGGAAAGAACTAAATCATATAAAAATCTCTTATAAGTTTTTAAGCTGTCAAATTATATATTAAACGAAAGAAATTCTTGATGATGTTTTACTATTTAAAATGTGTTTTTTAAGCCAATTAGAACTAACGAAATGCTTAACTATCAAAATAATTGGCCTACTCTGCTCACTCTGGCTCATCATCATCAAGCAATTCTAACAAATTACTTATTTAAATAACAATTGCTTAACTTATAGACGACTTTAGGATTTTTTATAAAGCCTATTGATTGTATCGCTTAAGCAAAATTTACTTTTTTTTAAATAATTTTGACAGCAACATTCGCTGGTTTTATACCATTTTTTGGGTAAAAATTTTATTTGTTTTTAATAATTTTTTTAATTGCTAAATATTCGTTAAAATATCGTTATACTTGTTGTTACGAAGCGATTCAACGTAATAAAAGTTACTGAATCGCACTATTGTAATGTTTTTTTTTTTTATTAAAAATTTGTGCGAGCTGTAATTGCTTCATTTTCCATGATATTTTTAAATTTAAAATTATTAAAAATAAATAATGAATATAAAGAATTTCATTTTTTATTTATTTCAAAAAGCTTTCAGTTGTGTGGGTGTATGGAACCATGTGAATGAGCTGTATAATTCAATTTTGAATGCTGGTGTTGGTGATAAACACTTAAATGATTTAAAAGTTTTAATAAACAAATTCACTCTTAATGGGCTTTCTTTGCTTTCTTTATTTTTATTTTTAGTTGTTTTTAGATCATAATTTAATGTATTTATAATTTTTTTTATTTAAACTTTTAATTTATGCTTTCTTCCGTCTAGTCTGTTTCATTTATAATTTGATTTCTTTCATGCCCAAAATTGTTCAAGCTCTTTGTGCAGTTTTTAATTATTTTGTTAAAACAGATTTGTTTTTTTTTTATTTTTTTTTTTAGCCACATTCATTGCATATTTTTATTTTTAGTTTTTGGTTAGTAGTGAAAATTAAAATAGAAAAAAAACTCATTTTAAACGACAGTTGCCTGCTAAATTACAAGTTTTTGTGTGAAAGGGTTGAAATGCTGCATTTTACTTGGCTTAAATATTTAAATAGAGACTACAAAATGAATCTTGTTTTTAGGTCAAAATTTATGAATAGCTTCTGCATAAATGAAATCCGCATAATGTGTAAAAAAAAAAATTTAGGTTGCCTTAAAAAAAATAATTATTTTTAGATGTTACACCCGATGAACAGCTTCCTTTATTAGCTAAACATTTTGTGTGCGCTTAATGAGTACGTATGTATGTATGTAGCAACAAAAAGTGAAATAAAATTAATTTAAATTCACAGTATGTTTTTTTTTTGTCAATTAAAAGTCATATTGAATTAAAAAAAAAAACAATTAAATTGGGACAAAATATGTTTAAATTTAAATTTCATATAATCAGGAAGAGGAGTTTAATGAGAGGTGTCAGCTGGAAGCATTGTCACATGACGTGTGAGCTCACGAAGAAACTGGCCATAAAGGAGGGATGCTAGTCTCTGTATAATAAAGGTTTCAGAGGAGCACTAAACATCTTGATAGATAGTCAAGCGACTCTCCTGGCTCTTCAACCAAATGTTATATCTTCTGCTTAAGTCAGACTAGGTAATTCAATCTGCGATATCAAGCTGAGTTATAAATATTTGCTATAGATCCCTGTAAAATATAAAATTTTCTTCGAAAATATCAAAAAAAAAAATAACGATATTTTATGGAATTCGGCATTCAGTAACTCTCCGACAAAAACATGCGATACGATAGACATGGTTATTTGTGATGATTATTTACACACAATTCAGCTTGCAACTCAGTTATCAGCACATAAATAAGCATCGCAAATAACGATTTCTATGGTAGCGATGGTTTTTTTCTCCATTAAAGCGTATTTTCATCTGAATGGCTACGTGAATAAACAAAATTGTCGAAAATGAGGCTTAGTAAATCCTCATAAGATCCATGAGAAACAAATGCTCCCCAAAACGAGCAACTGTCTGGTAGGGAGTTTGATTAGAATGTATTCGTTACGCGAACATGAAAACGGTATTTTTTAAGGTTTCAACTGAAGAATATGGATGTATTTTCAGCAACACGGCTCTACCTGCCACACAGCTCGTGAAACAATCGGCAGGAAATGGAAAAGTGCACTCTTACTGGGATTTCCTCATGTAAATCACAGAACCTGATTCTAATATTTTCTGTTTTACTCTACATTGTCCCGGGATTCCTGACTGAACATTACAGAGTATTAAGGATCAGTCCAAATGATCTAATGGTTTAATTTGCACCCATTTATGCTACTTATAACAACATCACCTACAACCGTCACTCAAAGCGGACAAATCACCCAAAGAAGTTTCTGAATTCTTAATGAATACTAGACTCTGGGATGTTTTGTAACCTGGAAGTAGTATCACAATAGGTCTATTTTTGTTCGCGTTCTTCGTTCTAGTTCTAATCTTAACCTAAGTCAGTGTCTGGTAAACCATTCCGCTCAGACTCTCAGATCACTATTATTAACTGTCAGCATCTTCTGGTATATACTTCACCTTAGCGTGAGAAAGCTTTTGGCCTGCCTGTCTGACTTCAATTTGTTATTCCCAGTTTTTTCTAGAATTACGATTTGATATTTTCTTTAATTTAGCTTCTACTCCTGTGAACGCACAATAGGCTCCTCTTTAGTCTAATTTTTCAGCCCGTTCTTTGCCAGTATGGCCCTGATGTCCAGTCATCTAATATAATGTGAGGTTGTAATTGATTCTTGGTTTGTTCACAGTTGACAGACAGTCTATTACAAGAGAAGTGTAAGACCCGCAGTGCAGCTAAACTGTTTGACATCAATCATATAATCTTCTCTCTACTTCTTTTTCTTCAACACTTTCTAGCACAAATGGGCATCTGCTTCTAAGATCGTTGGCCAATTTCTTTTGAAAGCTGACGCCAGTTTCTTGTTAAGAACAGACATTGAAGCAAACCTCATCCACCTCTGCCTGCCAGCAAGGTAATTTCAGCCAATAGTCCTTCTAAGGAATTAGAAATTGTTGTCCATCATAACAGTAGATGTCTAATAGTTAGATACCCTAATAAAAGCGCTTGGCTGGCAACAAAATGTTTAAAGACAAAATATGTCAGCATAAAAATCTGTTAAATGTCACTATTAACTTATTTGAAGTGATTATATAGGGTCCGCCATCGAACGTTTTTTTTTTCAACTAGTGATTATTTCGTCAGCTCATGTCTGATTTGACAGATAATTAGTTTTATCCTTCCGATGAAAGAATATAATTGTGTTTTCGCTTCGCTAAGTGGGCCTGCGATCGACTTGCAGAAGATGCCGATTTTGCTAAGAAAATCATCTTTTCAGATGAAGCTCATTTTAATCTTGGCGGGTATGTAAACAAGCAAAATTATCGCATTTGGGGCACAGAAACCCCGCACGCATACATTGAAAAGCCGACGGATTTTGGTCCAGAGGCATAATTGGGCCATTTTTCTTCGAAAATGAGCAAGGAGTGGACGTTATTCAATGGCGATCGTTATCGGGCCATGTTGAACGAATTTTTGTTCACAAATATTGAAGAGGAGGATATTGGCAACATTTGGTTTCAACAGGATGGCGCTACGAATCACACAGCCGAAGGTACACTCGATGTTTTTATAGCATTTTCAAAACAAAAAAAATTTTTTTTAATTAAAATAAATTTTTAAAATTGTTTTAATTGAAAATGTTTAATTTTTTTCTGTGAATTAAAACAGAAAATTATAAAATTTTATTAAAGCCCAATCTTAGGAGTACAACAACTTTCCATGTATCAGCACAGCCTTAAATTGTTCTACCCATATAAACCTTTAAATGAAAATGTTTGTATGTAAACACTTACATAAGAGCACGATAATAACGTTGTTTCCGCTTAAATATCATTGACTTTCCATTCTAATTTAGTTTTCTATTTCTAGGTCGTATTCGTAATTTTCTATCCATCCAGTTTTTTTAAATGCCAACAACAAAATGTTATAAAAAAAATTATTAAAAACATAAACAAGCTGCAATTGTTGGTAAATAAATGGATGGATGCTGGCGCTAGTTGGCACTATTCTTGGCTCCAGCTTGTGCTCATAAAACAAATGGGGGAAAAAAAAGAGCAGCATGAAAAAAAATTGTTTACGGTTCAAATATGATGATGTTTGTGGTAATAGTTTTTATTGTTTTTGTTTTGTTTCCTTTTTGTTTTCCATTGTTGTTGCTGGTTGCTGTTTTGCCTTGTACAATATTTTCCATAAAGATTTTTGCCTTAGTTTTTGTCAACTTTTGTCAAGGTTGTTTTAAGTTTCTCCTCTCTCTCTCGCTCTCTTTTTTACGGGTATTAAAATATTAAAATGAAAATTATAATAACAAAACAACACGTTAAATGCTGTTATTTAATTCTGTTGTTGTTGTTGAAGTTATTGCTTAAGTTTAATACATTAAAAGAGCTTAAGGCCATGATTGATTTTACTTTCACCAATTCAGATTCTTTTTTTTTTGCTTTTAGACTTGAAATGAAATAAGTTTGTGTCAGCATTTTAAAAATTTATTTTAATAACTTGAGGATGTGCTTTACATACAAAACAGAATTCATATTTTTTCGTAATTAAAACGTGTCGACTCATTTTGAAATTTATTACATTTAATTCAAGTATGTAGTTGATAAAAAGTTGAACGATATTATATCCTGAGGAATTTGAAGTCCCATGTTCTTGCATACAAGTCTTCAAGTGAATCAGGAGACTTGACAAGTACTTAAACAGAAAAAATTATGCTTTAATTGAAAATTTTTGTTAAAAAAAGTTGTGAAATTGATTACATTTTTAATTGAATCAAACAACTATTAAGCCTGTAAGAACTACGAAACTAAACAAGAGAGAAAATAGAAAAAAAGAACAAGGAGAAGAACACGACAAATAAGATAAAAGAAAAATAAGAAGAAGAAAAAAAGAGGAAGAATAAGAAGACAACAAAGAAGAAGAAGAGAAATAAGTGAAAGACGATATATAAGAAGAAAGAAAAGAAGAAAAATAGAAGAAAAAGGAAGAGAAGAGAAATAAGTAGAAGAAGAAAAATAAGAAGATGGAGATGGAAATGTATAAGCAAAAGAAAGAAAAGAAGAACCAGAGAAAGATGATGAAGAAAAAAGAAAAAGAAAAAATAATAAGAAAATAAATAAGAAAGAAAAGACCAAAATAAGCAGAAAGAAAATAAAAATAAGAAGAAGAAAAAAAGAAGAGGAAAAAGATTAAAAAGGAGAAGAAGAAAAAGAAAAATAAGAGGAAAAAAGAATAAGAAGAAGATAAATAAGCCAAAGAAAGAAAATAAAAAGAAGGAAAAGAAAAATAAGAAGAAGAAAAAAGAAGAGGAAGAAGATTAAAAAGAAGAAGAAAAAGAAAAATAAAAGGAAAAAAGAATAAAAAGAAGATAAATTAGCCAAAGAAAGAAAAGAAGAAGAAAATAAAATGAAGGAAAAGAAAAATAAGAAGAAAAAAGAAGAGGAAGAAAAAGAAGAAAATGAAAAAGAAAAACCTAAGAAGAAGGTTCTATATAAGAAGAAGAAAGAAAAGAAGAAAAATAAGAAGAAGAAAAAGAAGAGAAATAAGTAGAGAAACTTTTTTAAAAGTTAAGAAAATGAGACATAACCAAATAACCCACTGACACCTAGAGCTGATAGAGCAGAAATGGCTTGCAAATATCGCTTTCAGAAGAGTCCGTTATGATGTAAATCAGTTGTTGCTTCTTAAGAAGCCAAAAAGCTCGCTGCATCTACAGCCGATAGTGCAACAATGCCGTGCATGGCTCTTAGCAATACACTGATATTTTCAAGCACATCTGTATTAGCTTAGAAGACTTTTAAAGCTAGCTTATTTCAAGAGAGTTGATTTACATCCACAGACGGTATTTGGTTCTGATCTTGGTTCGAACTTAAATCTTGCCATTCTGCTTAATAGCCGTATTCAAAACCTATCTATAGAAGTTACTCAATGTTGAAGGCGACAGATAGCAACAGCCATTTCGTTAAAGGCACTTTTGAAAAAAGTATTTTTTCTAAGCCCCTGCTTACTGGCTTAATGTAATTGACAAACGAAAAAAAATCCAATTCATGTTCTGCAATTTCTTTTTAGAGCAACGAAGTGAAAGGATTAAAGAGATAAAAATCAATTGAAATAAATTCTGTAAAAAAAATGAAGAAAGAAAAAACCCAAAATACTAAAAATAATGAAACATTAAGAAAACTATATAAACGGGGACAAATATTATTATTGCAGTGTGAGTACGAGTATAAGGCCATTAATTTTAGTTTTATATGTTTGTTTATTGCAGCGAGACTTATGGCTTTTTATAGTTTTCTCTTGTACTTTGGCATCGATAAGTTTATTTATTTTCATATTTATTTTTTTTATGGCTCTACACGTTGTTGCTGTTTGTAAACATTTGGTTTTATGACCGTTTTATTTCATTTTAAGAGTCTCTAGTTGTGTGTGAGTGTTTTTGGTTTTCTAGTGACACGATTTTTTTTTACTATTTTACCCCAAAACTATTTTTACCATTTTACTTTATCTATCCATAATTTTCTTGTTTTTCTTTTATTTTATTTGCAACAATTTATTGTTTGGTCATTTCTGTATACAATTTCGAAAATATTTTCCTTTCAAAAATCTTGTATTGCAAAGAAGGTTCGCTTTGGAAATATTTTTAAAAATTATTCAAAAAAAAAAAAAAACTTTTATGAATTATTTTTTTTTTTTTTTTTCATTTTAATAAAAAAATTAAATTTATTTAATTTTCCATTTTTTAATTTAAATTTGTTAATTTTTTTTAATGTTTTTAAAGTCTATACTTCCCTTGAAAACATCGAATAATTTTTTTAAATAAAATTTGTTTTCTTTTCTCTCATTTCTTTTATTTTTTATAGTTAAAATTATATTTTATATATTATTTTTCACTGTTGACCTTTTGCCTTAAATATTTAAAAGGGGGACAATTTTAATTTCATTTTTTTTTCTGTTTGTTAATGTTTGTAACACACATATTTTTTATTTTTTTTTTGGCTCTGCTTGGCATTTTGTTGATTTTTGTGATTCTTAAGTAGCAGGTCATTTACCAGGGATGGATTTTTGAGCACACTTAAGAATTTCTTAACATAGAATTTTAGCTAAAACGTTTTCAAGGGGTTGTTTGTAACAGTTTTTTATTATTATTATAAAGTGTTTATTTCTTTTAATTAAATTTGTTTTAATTTCTTTTTTTTTTTATTTATTTATTTGCAGTTAAAAAGGCAATTTCATAAGGAATTTGTTTGGGAAGATTTTTTAAAAACATTAAAAAGGTAAGCAAGTAGTGCTTTAAATTAATTATTTATTTATTTAGTCTAACAGAATTAAATTCTAAGACTCTCTAGGCTCTAAATTAATTAAAAACAGAAAAAATTAATTTTTTATTTCCAAAAAACCCTAAAAAAGGTTAAACAGTTTAGCTAAGTGCTCTTATTTTCAACAATTTAACATAAATTTTGCTAAATAAATGCTTTAGAATTTCACACATACTAAGAAAACACCGGTGACACCGCTTATACACAACGTGGAAAAAATATAAAAGACATGGAAATTAAAAAAAAAACAATTCTTCGTTCTGGCCACTTTTTATTTTACCCCGCCAGATTTTTTACACTCTTACACTGTGGCAAAAATTAAGTTTTTAAAGCTATCTGGCATACCAACACTTAGAAGGAATATTAGCTTATCTTCCATACTTTCTTTGGAAGGCAATTGAAATTCATGAGTCTCTGTTCAAATTAAAAAAAAAATTGTATGTTCACAATCATTTAATACCAGGAAGATCTTTCGAATATTTTTAGAAAAATATCATGTGACGAAGAATCTAAAAAATTGCAATTAATCACCTCGTAGGATATCACAATGTGTAACTAATCACTTTAGTTCCTAAAAAAATACGTTAGGTAGCATGTTCCGCAGATTTATAATTAGAATCAGGAGCAGATTTCTTATCTTTAGGGCCGGAATAAAGCTTTTGTAGCACTACACTCAAGTTAGAAATTTTTCCTAATTCTAGTATTCATTAAGAATTCGCAGAATTAATTAGTTGATTTGTGCGTCTTGTTAGACGGTTTTGTTATGCAACTAGTTATTCTTCTCGTTTAGGCAATAACTAAACCTTAACCTCAAATGTAGGCACAAAGAATGATGATAGCGTTTGAACATCAACAGAAAGAATATTTACTCGTTTTATGTATTCAAAGGGGCCAAATTGTGGCATTCGATATTGCATAAAAGCATTAGAAATTTAGTTTGTTTAGTAAATTAATTAATAATTTAATTAATAAAATTAAGTTAACTCACCTACTTTTGCTAAGCAAAATATTTGTTCGAATAAAATTGTTGTCCGAACAAAATTATTTTGTCCGAATAAAATTTTTGTATTTGAGCAGAATATTTATACATGCGTGCAAAAGGCATAAAATTTTTGTTCATATGAAATTTTTGTGTCCGAACAAAATTTTTGTGCCAACAAAAATTTGTCTAAACAAAATTTTTGTCCGAACAAAATTTTTGTCTTAAAAAAAATTGTTGTCTAAACAAAATTGTTGTCTAAACAAAGTTGTTGTTTAAACAAAATTTTTGTCTAAACAAAATTTTTACCCGAACAAAATTTCGAAGTATGCTTGATATCGATTTGGACAAAAATTTTGGTCCAAAGAAAATTTTCGTCCAAACAAAATTTAAAAAAAAAAAAAAAATTTTGTTGCAGTATCCGAAATAATTTTTGTGTCCGGACAAAATTGTTGAGTAAACAAAATTTTTGTCCCAACAAAATGATTGTCTAAACAAAATTTTTGCTTAAACAAAATTTTTGTCTAAACAAAATTCTTGTCCGAACAAATTTAAAAAAAAAAATGGAAAAAAATTTCGCTTCTTAAAAAATTTTGGTTCAAACAAAATTTTCGTTCGAACAAAATTTTAAAAATTTAAAAATTTTCTGTTGCAGTTTACTCGATATCGGATGGTGGCCTTCTATAAATTAAGTTGTTTATATGATTGCCTGGATTCTGGCGTCACTTTACTAAAACCGCAGCACAATACGAGTATTTCAAAATATCCTTAAATACAATTTTTAGTGGCCTTTTTATTTATTTATAATTTTTTTTTTTAATTTTAGCTTAAACAATTTTCTGTTTTTTCACAAAATTTTTAAAGAATTTTTCTTAAACTTCCTCTCTTTGAAAATAAAAAGTAGTGCGCTATTTTTTTTAATTATTTATGCTCAACTTTTTGAAGCGCTGCAGCATATTTAACAGCGACATAGATAAACTAGGCTAACCAACTTCCCGGCATAATTATCCTAGCACCCCAGCCACCACAAAACTTCACTCTTTGTGAAATAATTGCAATACATTTGTCAAGAAACTTTTTTTTGATTTTGTAGAAAAACTATAATCCCCAGACCAGAACACTCAAATCTAAAGTATCATGTGTGTGTTTGACAATGAGTGTGTTTGTTTTTTGTTAAGAAATTTAAATGGGAAATTTTTTGCTTTTTTAAGGGAGAAAAAGAATAGCAAAACCAAACCTTTGCATGCAGTAAATTTAGAAAACAAAACCGGTTAATTATACTCGTAGTCAACAGGAAAAGTTGTTATAATTTCTTTGCTTATTTTATGATATTTTTTTTTATTTTTTTTAATATTTTTTTTATTTTCAAAATAAAATTATGAAAAGGAAATTTAGGTATTTTCATAAAATTTTTTGTAACAAACGAAGGGTAACATTTAATGAAATTTAAATTTTCCTGTTTTCTGTTTAAAATGAAATTCTAAAATGCTTTTTGCTAAAAAATTTCTTTAATTTTAATTGAATTTGATTGATTTTATTAAAAATTTATGTAGGAGAAAAAATGATGACGATACTGGCATAAGGAGCGACGGAAATATATAAATATAAATATTTCTTCACATTCGATATGGATAGAATTAGAATTAGGACGAAGAGCGAGAACAAGTCACCTGGCACTCCATAGCGATTGACATTTCAATACAATTTAAATGGAAATTTAATTGCCTTTGCCGAGTGTGAGTAGACAGTTTACCATAGCCGGCGCACATGTTTTCATTCATAAATTAAGTTAGAGAACCTTAGTTAGATATCTATCTAGGGTGTTCAAGATTTTTCATCACTCTAATACGTTTTCTTGACGATTAAGTGTTTTAAAATAAAAGTCTGGCTAATTCTTGAAACTGGTGGTCTTTAATAAAGCAACCAATCCGAAATACATAGATAAACTATAAATGGTTTTATATTCCCTAATCTTTTCTAAAAAAAAATTTTTGTTTGTTACCTAAATACCACTTTTTTCAATTTTTTTTTATTTTTCTTTGATTTGAACTAAAACATTTGTTGATGTGAATAGACACAAACAAACAATAAAAAAAAATGATATGAATTCATAAATTCAAGAAATATTTTTATGAATGTGTTTCTTATGTTGCTTGTTGTCTATTTTCTTTGTATTCTTGTTTTCTACTTTGCGTTCCACCCTTTTTTAAACATCCGTTTCCGGTTTTTATTTAGAATTTTTATGTAATTTTTTCTACATTTTAGATTCATTAAAACAAGTACGTCTAAGACTTTTATTGTAAAGGTTTTTGTCATCAACTAATTCATGCACGTTTAAAAAAGGCAACTACAGCAACATTGAAAATTAGGAAAAGCAACATGAATATTAAAAAAAAAGAAAGAAAAAAATTATTACATGAAATAGGGAGCAGCAAAAAAAAAAAAAGCTTTAAATTGCTTTGAGTAGAGCAGAGAGTTGAAATGAAAAACTTTATAGTTACTCCTTGTAAATCAAATACATCTTTTTATCATTTTGTTTTCTGGCTGTTCTTTTGTATAATAGATTTTTTAATAGTTAACCCACCAAACATTATATGTGTATTTAACAGGGAACAAATAATCGCATTCGATACCGAATGAAAACCATTGTAATTTTAGGGTTTTTGTATGAAAAAATTTTTAAATTTGAATAATTTGACCATAGTTATGTACTTGAAGTAGAAGCTTTTACTTTATTAAAAAATTTTTAAAATCTGCAAAGTTTCTTGACAAAGGGTTTTAAACAGTAATCGAACTTGCTATCCTCAGACTGATAGGTTGTACGTTATCTAATACTAGAAAAAACATAAAGTTTTGATTTCGTGTTTGTTCAAAATGAACAATGAAATTATTTCATAAATTATGAGAACTAAAAAATATATTCATTGAATTAATGAAATATTTCATTATTTATGTGAATTAAGAAATATTTTCATTGAATTGATTAAATATTTTCATTGATTTAATTACAAAATTCATAAATTATCGAAATTAATGAAATATTTTCATTGATTTAATGAATTATTTTATGAATCATGTGCATTAAAAATTATTTTTATTGAATTGATGAAATATTTTCATTGATTTAATTACAAAATTCATGAATTGTGGAAATTAATGAAATATTTTCATTGATTTAATGAAATATTTCATGAATCATGTGCATTAAAAATTATTTTTTTGAATTGATGAAATATTTTCATTGAATTAATTAAAAAATTCATGAATTATGGAAATTAATAAAATATTTTCATTGATTTAATGAAATATTTCATAAAGTATGTGAATTAAAAATATTTTTATTGAATTGATGAAATATTTTCATTGATTCAATTAAAAAATTCATGAATTATGGATATTAATTAAATATTTCGTAAATTATGTGAGTTAATGAAATATTTTTATTAGCTTAATGAAATTATTTCAATAAATGAATGACTATTTCATTCAATTAATAAATACATTTCATTAATATAATGAAATGTGTTACAACAAATGTCTCTTATGTATTATATGTAAGTAAAGTTTTCATTATTTTCCTAAAACTTAAAAAATTCTACAAAACGATTTCTAACACTCTTCCCTTCTCTTACAGCTTGTTTTAGTGCGCATTTTTAAACAATTAAACAACAGATAAAAAAAAACTGCCAACCAACAGCAGACAATAGACCAATTAAAAGTAGTCGTTCAAATTGGTTTTAGAGTTAAAAAAATTGTTCTTTTTTTTAAATAAAAAATAGTAAAGAGTTGCATAATATTTTGTTGACACAGCTTTTATTAACATCTATTGGCAGCCTTTGAAGTGCAAATATTTTTTAAGAGAACAAAAATTTTGTTTTTTTTGGAAACAATTGAGTTTTTTTTTTTTTTAAACAAAGTGCTTAGATTTGTTTTTAAATTTAAGCCGTTATTAGTAAAAGTGGTATAAGTCCAACTTAAAAAAAATTAAATTGCAGTCATTTTAGTAAGAGGGTGTCTATAGCTTACTTAAATTAACGGTAATTAATTTTTTTTTTTGCAATGGACTTATAACACTTTCATAAGAAATAAGAAAAAAATTTATAAATTATTAAATTGTATTATAAAATATATTCTTTAATATAGAAAGACATGGTGTAAGCCCTGCACATAATTTGCCGTTAGATGACGTAGATTGTCCACTGTTTAAAGAAAAAAATAATACATTTCTTGCTTTCTTTCTCTTATTTAGCTGTAGATTATTTGCCAATAGGTTCACATCGAGTGACGCTATTTGTGCTATATGCACAGAAAATTTTAATTTTATTTGCGGAATGGCGTAATCTTTCTTAAAGGTTTCCAGTTAGCTTGGTATGTTTACAAACATTTATGCTCACATTAATGTCGCTTAACAAATTCTCGTTTGTGTTTATGTTTCAAAGAATATATCCAAACTTTTATTTGCGTTTCTGTGTAGACTTCAACTTATTGCCAGCCAATCCATGTTTGCCACTGTGCTTGCTTTAAAATTATTTGCATTCATTTTTCGAAATGTTTGTTTTAAGCAAACATGCCCAACTGTGGTAATTGTTGACATATTGGAAAATCAAAGCACCAACTGTGTTATGCCTTGTTATATTTAATATTCATTTGGTAAATATTGTGGAACGGTTTATGATGGCTTTAGCCTCAAATCATTATGACCCAAGTGCAAAATTATAAATTCATAAAAAGTTACCTTTTTCCCTGTTTTAATAGAAATTCTTGAAGAAAAAGAGTTTTGTGATAAAATTGTTTCGGGAATTCTTGAAAGGTAAAGCTAAACGAAACATTTCATTTAATTTTATTAAATATTTTTTTATACTTTATTTATACTTAAATATTTGCGAAATATTTTCATAATTTTCATTGTTGGCAATAAAATTTTTTCTCATACAAGTAGTTTTTAATGTAACCTTCACATATGACCTCTCTTTTTTCCTTTTTCTTTAGATTTCTTATTAAAATGTATATGCCTTGTGTACAAATTGTTGGCTTTTCTTATTGTTTTTCTATTGTTTTTTGTTTTTTAAAAAAAAAGTTTACATACTAAGAAAACGCTCTGAAAGTGTTTTTGTTGTTTAATTTTGAAATAAGGACAAAGATATTAAAAGTTAAAAGGGCACGTTATTATTATTATTAAAAGTAATAATGATGATGACGACATGTATTCACCTCAAGTAAAAATGCTTATAAAAGTTTCTGTAACACACCAGGCAAGGCGCAAGGTTTAAGCTAAATTTAGAGAAATGGTTGTTTTGATGCAACAAACATAAATTAAAGCGGCACTCAGCAATTTAAAAAAATTTCTATTTTATACATCATAATTAAGTTCTCGTTGCCGTGTTAAATAAGTTACAGTATCAACCATCTCACTTTGAGCTTTTAACGTGTGAGAGGCGCCAGTAGTGCTACTATATTTTTTATTGTTGTGATTTTACATTTGACAGTTAATAAATTTCTTGAAAATACTAAAAAAAAAATTATGTGTTTTTGTTATGAGTGTTTTTTTTTTTTTTTTAAACTAAATTCATGATGTCACACTTCCTCGTTTATTTTAATTTAAAAAAATAAAAAAAAACTTGTTTTTTTATTTATTAAAATGAAAGCGAAAGACAGACTGACAGCAATACAAGCTGTTTATTTTCATGTTTTCTGGACAATTTTCATTTTTTAATTAATTAATTTCTTATTTGTTTTTCTTAAATTTTATTTAACAAATTTGTATAAAAAGAAAAATACCAAATAAAGGTAAAGAATTTAAAGGCAATTAATCAAGTAAATTTTTCCCAGCTTTGAAAAAAATTTAAATAAAATTTACACTGTGCGACATACTGATTTTTTTTTCCAAATAAAGAGGTTTTGACGGCTTGTTATGGTAAAACAAACTCAAAAAAAAGTATGTAATAAGTGATGTAGATAATTCAACGTAATTTTTTACGTAACTCTTTTTAAGAAATAGAATTTATAACGTACATTTTTATGCCTAAAAAAATTTAATAACGCAATTTATTAAGAAACTGTGCTAAATACTTCATAGCTAATAACTTTATTTAAAGAGAAATGTAGTTAGTTAATTACATATAATAATTCTATTAATTTTTATGTAACGTAATATTTTACGTAATGGAATTTATAAAGTGACGTAATTTCTTACGTGCCTTTCTTTTCTACGCTTAAAAAAATTAGTAGCACAATTTATTAAATAACTTTGCTATTTACGTAACATGTTTAACGTTTTTCTTTAATAAGTAGTGTAAGTACTTAAGTAATGCAGCTAATTACGTAATGTAATTAATTGTTATGTAACTTAATTTGTTTAAGTAATCGAATTTACGATATAACGTGAAAATACTGTAAGGTAATTTAATAGGTAATTCTTTACATATTAGAAAAAAGTATTATAACGCAATTTAATAACTAATTACAATTACTTTATGTTATGTAACGTATTAGTAAAAAAATAAATAACGCAATTCATTAGTAACTTTACAAATTATGTTACGTAACGTCATGTAACTTTACGTAATATTATGAGTCATAATATTTTAGTGTTGTTATAGATTGCTTAACGCAGATAGTTACGTAACGCAATGTGTTAACGTAACGTAAAATAAAAAGCTATTTAATTAATATATGTGACCCGGCCTATGTAAAGGTGGCTTATGACTCAAAAAAAATTTTTCCACTTTTTTTTTGGTTTCGATAGTTTTTGTGGACGCTCTTTCAAGTGGTGAAAAACTTACTTTTAAATCTGAGCACTGACACGATTTTGTTTTCGGTCAGAAACTGGTTTGTGCTTTGCATTGAAAAAAAACATCGCTCTTTATATACACACACGAACTTATCTCATTTATGCTCTTTTGCCTTTTGGGCATGACTGTTCATAACGCAAAAGAAAAACTACTAAGAAACTGACGAAATGCATTGTTTATCTTTAACAGCTGTTTCTCGCAATTTCTTTTTTGAGTCATAAGCCACCTTTTCATAGGCCGGGTCACATATGCATCTAAACCTGTGTCATCCAATACCTATTAAAAATGTGTTTCATTTGTAGTTTCTCGGCAAGTTTTAAAAATGTTTTAGCAAGGAAATTTGCTAGTAAGGTGACTTGCAAATAGCTTGAATGTCGTTGTGTTAACGTAAGATTCATTCGACAACTGAAGAGAAGCTAGAGAGCGGGGAAGAACAGAAAAAATCGAAAAATGTTCCTTGCGAGTGCCAAGCAGTGGCAAGACGCAGAATAAACCGCTTAGGTAGTGAGGTATTAGTAACAGAGATCTAAACATGGTTAATTCTACAGCAATTGCGAGATTCGTAAGAAGTCTCGGATTGTCGTTAAGAACTGAACTGCACAATTAATTGACTATAGCCCATGGTGATGATAATGATTATGATCTTGTGTTAGTGTGAGTGTGCAAGAGGGACAAGGTCGGGGTACAATATTGGCCTTAAAAAAAACTGAGTAAATATTTTCAAGACAAATTTGTCTCAATATTTATTTAAATTTTTTTTTGTTTCTGCTTGAATACCATTTTTTTAAAGACCATTTGCCCCACAACCTAAAGAGTGTTTTGCACACACCCTGGTCTATGTTTTTTTTTTTTTTTTTTTTTTTTTTTTTTTTTTTTTTTTTTAATTTATTAAAAAATATGACCAAACAAAAGCTACAAAATAATATTCTTAATGAAAGTTTATTGATCATAAATACCGTGTTATTAAGTAAATACTTGAATAGAAAGATGATTGATGTACCTGAAATGAAAAAAAAGAAAGTAGCAGTTAGAATACTAAATGAAAAAGGAGATGATAAAAAAATAAATAAAATTCACCAAAAATAATGCTCATTTACTAAAATAAGGTCTTAATACAAAAGAAAAAAATTGAACTTAAAATATTTTTTTTTAAATTTAATTAAAAATAACTTTTGCCTAATCTCTAATTTGAAATAAAAAAGCAAATTAAAAAAAAAATTTTTTTCTAGAAAATCATGATTTTCGACTTATGACATTTATGCAGTAAACACACATGGTACACACGTACTATGCGTTTATTTATGGCAAAAAAAAATTTTTGTTTAAAAAAAATTTTTATTAAACAAATTTCCTATAGAAAACCCAAATCATATTGTTTATAGAACGACTGTTAGTTTTACCATAAAAATCCATTTTACTAAAATTACTTAAGCAACCTAAAAATGAAGAATTTATCAAGCAGGACTAATACAAACTCATAATAGAATAAAAACGACAAATTGAAATCATTCAATACCATTAACCAGCCAAACTATCATGGCATGGCCTCAAATGTAACCTAAAATAAACATCCCAAACAAATGCCTAACATGACAAGAAATGATGATTTTTAGCAAATATGTACTTAATAAAAGATATTTGTATTACAATAAAAAAAAAGGACACCAGAGATGTTTAACGGAGGGTTAAATGACTATTTGGGGAAAGAAAAATACACCAAATCATGTTAAATGAAATGAAGGCACACAAAAACTTACACAAGATTAATAATGAAGATTATGACAATGGCAACAAGAAAAAAAGTTATTGTAGCTGCAAGAAGGAAAAAAAATCAGTAGATGAGGTTTGTAAGTCAAAGTTTATGAAGGTTTACTTAGTTTTAGCTTGACTCAGCACTATGAGCTGCTAACGTTTGAGGTTAAAATGTTGTAATCAGCAAAAATCAACATGACAATGTCATATCTGCTGACAGACAGAGATTTTAATTTTTATTCTTTCAACTTGCTAAGCAGCTGTTGCCAGTCATTATTTTTTTTTTTTAAAACTGGAAAAATGCTGCCATAAAATTATTTTCTATTTTTAAGAAAATAAAAAGTCTTGTTCAGCTCATCTTTAAACATTTCCAATGTCTAACACAAAATATTTTTGTATATTTTAACGTACAATCATGTTAGAAAAAATTATGCCAGTAATTGTGTCTTAAGCAGCAGCTATGAATAATAGATCTTTTAGATTACAAGGCTGTTTGTCTTAGGGTCTTTAATTAACCAAGTGAGTGAAGATAAATATGCTGAGTACAATATATTTTAACGTAACCTTTTACGTTTTTTAGTATTTAAAAATATTTTGCAGTTTTTTCTAAGAGATTTTCTAGAAATCGCCTTTTTTAATCATGGTAATAGAAAATCAGTCTTGCGGCTCAAAATATTTTTAAGAAAACTAAATTACAGGATTCTGCTTAGGACATTTAAAAAAAAATTAATTATCATAACTGAATTTTAGATTAAAAATAAATCTGGTTCTGTGTGTGTAGACAGAAAACAACTTCGGTTGTGAGAACTAAATTTCTTTCCAATTAAAAATTAATTTGTGATAATTAAATCTTTTAGCTCTAGCAACTGGAATGAATTTCTGTTAGAAATATTTTGAGCTTTAAGACCGATTTGATTGGAAACAAATTTGGTTCTCATAACCAAAATTGTTTTCACACGAACAGAGTATGTTTTGGTACACACTCTAGAAACTTTTTTTTTAACAACACAAAACTATAGAGTCTAAATAAACGAATCAAAAGTGCGATCCTCCATTAAGAAAGGCTTTATTTGCTACTGCAAATAAAAATTCAGCTGGTAAAATTTTACTCCTGCTTTGATACATATTTGTGTTTCAGTTTATATACATTTTATCACTCACTTATTTAGCAAAAATATTTACTAACAGAATACCCAAAGGCCTCATTATCAAGCGAACTATTTTCACACTATGTATGCTTCACTAAAAAATGCTTTAAAAAATAGCAATAAACAGTAAAATCTCTATCAATCCTAACGAAATACATTAAAAACTCAAAGAAAAAAATAGAATGTAGGTTTAATATAATTTGTTTTACTTTAACTTGATTAAGAGAATTAAAAAGAGTTGAAACCAGCTACGGTTTGCTTTCAAAAAAAAAAAAAACGCTAAGGGAAGAAAAGGTTTAAACATAGCAAAGTGCTTACTGTAATGACACTTAATGATAAAATGCTTAAAATGATGATGATGGTATTGTAATGAAAGCAGCTAGGCGTAAGCATATGCATTTAAGTGTACTGAAATAATGGCCAATGTCCTGTGTATAAGATCAAATAAAAACTGAAAATGTGTGCCCACATTTAAATTAAAGCAGACGGATTCTTTGGTTACTGCAGTGTGTTGCAGATAATTTTGTGCAGCACAGCGTAATTAACAGTTTAAATATAAAAAATAAAGCCAAGCCAGCATAAGGGCTAATTTTCTTTTATCTTGCTGGAAGAAAAAACAGAAGGGAAATTACTTTAAGAATTGTTGTGGGCATAAAAACTATATTGACCATTAAAGCATCTCAACTTAATCACCAACCCTTATGTACTGCACAGTTTATAAACAACTTCGAAAGAATAAATTTTAATTTAATTAGGTTATTTCGGTTACTAGATTTATTCACTCTAACTATTTTTGTAATAGAGAAGTAGACTGCAGTTAACGCCAGAATTGTGTATTAAAAATAAAAGTTTGTGAGTGCTCGTTGCACAAGTTTTTCTTTCTCAATCAATTTAATTTTTAATTATAAATTTAATATTTTAATTTTTTTTTATTCTATTTTATTGTGAGGTATGGAAATCAAATACACAGAAAACAACTTTGGTTGTGAGAACTGAATTTGTCATTAGTCAAATCAGTTGTAATGATCGAAATTTGTAAAATTTAGTTCTCTATTTGAGCTGCAACATGTTTTGCAAACTATCATGAAAATTCTCATATTTTACAAAAATAAATTTTTTTTAAAAAAAAAATTAATTTTGTTTCTAAAAAAAATTAATTTTTTTTTTAGAAAAAATTCTAAAAAAAATTAATTTTTTTTTTAATTTTTCTAAAAAAAAATTAATTTTTTTCTAAAAAAATTTAGAAAAAATTTTTTTTTAAATTTATTTTTTTTTTATTTTGTAAAATATCCACACACTGAAAAAACAGCTTCGGTTGTGCGAACTAAATCTCTTTCCAACTGATTTTTTGATTAGAAACAAATTTAGTTCTCACAACCGAAGTTGTTTTCTAAATGTAGAATTTGAAATGCTAAAGATTTTTAGAATTAGGCGATTTTACCTAAAATATTTATTATTTCCAATATTTCGTGTTCCTGTAGAAAAAAGGCTAAGTCTGGTAGAGCTACTTATGAGCATTTCCCCATACACTTAGAAAAGAACTTCGGTTGTGATAACTAAATTTATTTCCAATCAAAAATCTAGTTGTGACTATCGAATTTTTTATTTAAGACAATAGAAAATCGGTCTTACAGTTAAAAATATTTTTAAGAGAACTAAATTTCGGTCTATATATTTTGGAATTTTGGCTACCACAACTAAAAAAATTTATTTTTTATTGGAAACAAATTTAGTTCTGACAACCGAAGTTATTTTCTGTGTGTAGATTATTGCATATCTGGGGGGTTGTAGTTTCAATTCCTCCCTATACTTTTTTTTCTGTTGCTACAACTAAAAAATTTGATTATAACAACTTAATTTGTGATTGTTATCATAAACTGTTTTTTTTAAAGATACATCGACAATACCTTAATTACTGTAAAGTTCCTTTATATATTTTCTCTCTTCAAATTAATCATCTTGGTTTTTGTGTTTTCATTTGGATCTGCAGTGCTGTGTTCCTTCTTTTAATTTCATTTGTTTGTCAAAGACTTGTCATTTCATAGTTACAAGCAAAAATATGCAATAAATTTTGCGGTTTTGCCTGGTCTTGAATGGTTTCATTTATTTTTTGATATTTCGTTTTTACAATATGAAATTATAATAAATAGCAACTTTTAGCCACAGACAATCTGTATATAAACCTTTAAAATTCACATGCACACTTACATACTTTGACTTTTGCATTAAACCAACGAGCAAAACTCAAATGTTTCAAAGAAAAGTTAACAAAACTTATTGATTTTACCTTTCTAAAGGTTATTTTGAAAAGTAAAAACTAAAGTTGTGTTATTAAGCATAAATTTTACAAAAAAAGCTAAATTTGGCTTCCAAAAAGCTAAATTGGCAACACTGTTTAGCATAATTTACATGATATTTAGCTAGAATTCACTGACAAGCAAGAAATTCATGAGAAGCAACAATTGCTTTAGGTCATTACGTCTCTCTCTCTCTCTCTCTCTCTCTCTCTCTCTCTCTTTCACTCTCCCTCTTCCATCTAACCTAACCTTAACGTGTCTATGATTTATTTACTATCATAACGTAATTGTTTGCGGGGATATTGTATTTATTTGATAATGTTCTGTTACGTGTGTATCATCTACATTAAAACATAATAGAAAATGCACATCACACTTAATTCTGGTCAACATAACAATGTGATTTGTGACCACAATAAAGTGGTTTTTATGACATTTCGTGTATACAGAAACTACAGTCACAAAAGTGACAAACTTTATTGGGAAAACAATGAATGAAATTCAAAATAATTCTATTCAAAATTTTAATAAAACAAGTGCTAGTGAAAGGAAAGTACTTGTGTGGCTAAAAGGCATTATATTCGAATGCAAAAGGTAAGAATAAAATTAAAATAAAATATTTTTGGGAAGTTTGTTTGGTAAAATGCCTGCTGGTTTGAGCATTTGACTCAATTCTCATTTGTTTTGCTAAGAAGCAATGGAAGTACTTAAGCTAATAAAGATCAGGGTAGCTCCCGTGAAATGATCCATATGGATGTTAGGGTTTCTTGTACTAAACGTACAAAATAAATAATAAATTTCATATAAGGACAGTTTGCTAGTTCCGTGAATTTTTGATTAAAAAAACGTTTTTTCGTTAAATAAATATACTTTTAGATCAATATATTTAGTCGAACGATTTCTCATAATTTTTATTCTTTCCAAATAATGAGGTTTCTCAAAGGCCTCAAAATCGTCGTTTGTTTCGGTAAAGAACTCTTCATTCGACCTAAAGCTCTTACTACCTAAACTTTTCTTCAGGTTTAGAAAAAGAAAATAGTCTTAGGGACTTAATTGGTAGAATATGCTAGATAGGGTATAGATTTTTAGGCAGAGTAACGTTTCCCTGCCACTTTCGATATAGGATGTAGGAGGGTTCATATCGTACGTTCACAGACACTACTCCCTATTTCATCCTTCCCATAACCTATTTTCTTAGTTTCCACACAATGCATTGCATGAGTAGGGGTCATCTCCTGAGTTCTGTTAAAAAAAAAAAAAAAAAAAAAAAAAAATTAAAATGGCTATTTTGTTAAGCTTGAGGTCTTATTTTTCAAAAAATTATTGTTATTTTGTTAAGCTTGAGGTCTTTTTTTTCAAAAAATTATTGTTTTGAAAAATAAGACCTCAAGCTTAACAAAATAGCCATTTTAACATTTTAATTAAAAAGAAAAAGGTCAAATAAAACTAACTAATAAAAAAAAAAAAAATTAATTTAAAAAAAGAGCGACTTATGCAACACCCACTTTTTAGATTTTTTTAAGAATTAAACAGGTTGTTTTTTTAACAACAAAAATCCCTCAAGCATTTTTGATTGTCTGCTGAAAACACCCAGGTTCATAACAGGAATGGAGCCCTCAATCCCCCAATTAGAAGGTTAGCACTCTATCCATCATATCCCCTAAAATGATATGTGTTCCAATAGATCAGATGCCTTAAGATAAAAGAGTTTGGGCACAGTAGCCTTCATCTTTCAAACACCACATATACGCTATTTTTGTACCAAGTGAAATTTTCAATGGTTTTTAAAAAATTTTACAAATACAATGGGGAGAAACTGTATTCCCAGGATGATAGCCCTATCCATTGTGGCTAGTTTCCATTAGGTTCTATTCCTTAAGATAGAAGGGTTAAGCCAGATTGGCGTCATCTCTCTAGAAACCTTTTTAAATTCAGTACATTTGTGAAGAATATGGAAGGAAATTTTTTTATCGCATGAGATATTTTTAAAAAACGTGGTTTAGTAAAGAAATTTCCCATAGAAAATTTGGAATTTTTTTTTTTAATTTCACAAACTGTAGAAACTTTTACCGTTTTTATAAAATATTTTAAATCTTTTCTGCAGATTTATTGGCACAACTAAAGTTATTTGCTTGCTCGTGTGTATGTTGCCCAGTAATTTCATCAGGCCAATAAGCAAGCTGACTTAATTATTTACCCCCTTATCCAAAAAAATTAACGTAGACTTTAAAGTGAACGTTATCGAAATTTTTCATATAATTTTTTCATAAATTTTTTTAATATTTTAAGAAGAGTTTTGAGATTTTTTAATTTTTTTTACAAACGCACTTTTCATGCAAAATTTCTACAAGAGTTGATCGCTTGTGTTATAGCATTCGTTTGAAATTAACTGGAATGAGTTTAAAATAAATTTCATGCTACAAAAAACTGGGCTTAAGAAATATTTAAGCTGATTAAAAATGTGTCAATCACTTCTTGAATTTTTGTTTTATTAAAAAAAAAAAGTTTAAAACTTTTTTTCTTCGTTAAATTATACTCTTGTGTCATTTGCTTTCAATGCCTTCGTTAATCTTGCTGCATAAAATAAACGTTCTGTTCAAGAAAAAAATTGTTCAGTATTTTTTTTTTTCATTAACTGAAGTGTTTAAACTATTTTTGGGACTTTTGGCACGCTGCTCATAAATAACCAAAATTATTTTACTGGCTTGCAGTGCTTTTGAAATATTATCGTTATGAAATTGTTCAACGGAAAATGATGTTAAAGGAAAACCCCATGAAATATTAATGATAAAATTTTTAAGAAATAAACAAAGATAAAAGCGATCAAGGTGTCTAGAAATTTTATACCAAAAGTAGGTACTGAAAAAATTTTGAAAAATTTTCTAGACGAATGTTGAGGGCTTGTGTTATTTAAACAGCATAAAGCGGCTATAAGAAGTTAATGTTACAATTTTGTAGATCGAGTGCTTGGGTTTTAGAAGAAAAGCCCTACAACCCATTCACTCGATTTTCTTATAGCCGCTCAGCAGAAATGACATCAAACTCTATACTTAACTGTTGACAGGACTCAGCTACCTTATGAAGAAAATTGGTGTCAAGAAGACCAAAAAATATGCTGAGTGCCCTTGTAGATTTGTATTAGAATTAGAATGAGGAGCGGAAACAAGTCACCTAGTCACTGCCGTCAAAATAAACCTTTGTGACATGGTAGCATACTAACCCAACAATCTGAGGGTTGCAGGTTCGATTACCGCCTAGACCCTGTATGTTTTCTGCAGACAAATCAAGATTTGTGCTGTTAAAAAAATATTAAAAAGATATTTTGAGCGTTTTGCGCTCAATTAGCTCCTTCGAGACTGGCATACTGGCTTCAAAGATCTTAGATAAATTGTATTTCCCACAATAATTACGAGATTCATGAAGAGTATTGAATAATTTTGTTAAGGAATTGGGCTACACAATAGTTCTTTCAAGTCACAGTTAAGCTTGAGTTTTTTTTTTTTTTTTTTTTTTTTTTATTAAAATTGGATTACAACTTTCTATAGTTAAAGTTAAGATTTTGTGAGGCTATCAAGAGGTTTTTGGCTGTGAGTTTGAATGTAATTTATTGATATTTGTAATTTAAAGTCAAAACAAAAGCTTGATATTTGACTTATAAAATCTTAACTTTAATTTAACTTGAGTGGGAGCTGAACTTAAACAATTTAAGTTTTTCATATAAACTTTCTTGTGTTATGCCAACAGCATATTAAATTTTTTGCTGGGTATTAGCACAGTTTTATGCTATAAACCTAGAGACGAATAAGACGTAAAAAAAATAAGGCAAAACCTAAAGTTTCTAAAGAGACAAATATAATTTACTTAACAACCCCATAAAACTTTGACTGGATTTTCTTGTAATATTTTGTTTAGCTTTTTTTTTTATTATTAAACATTTTTGCTGTCTTTGGAATTGGCAGGATTGCTAGTTGCTGGAATTATGTTCTACATAAAGCAGAAGCCACAAAATAAAATAAAAATAAATAAAATAAATGAAAAAATATTTTAGGCATAAAATTGATAGTTTCTTTAGAATAGTTTTCCCTTAAGAATTTTTATTATAAAAAAAAAAGCATATTTTAGTTTGACATGGGGTTAAATGAAGTTTGTATAAGTTTTGCTAAAAGTTTTACTAGAATTGCTTTCATAATTGAAAAGAAAAATTATTTTTTGTGGTTGTGTGCAGGCAGATTTAAATTAAAATTGTGGAAAAATTATATTAAGAAAAATTTATTTTTATTTTAGGCTTAGATAAACACAAAGCATTGTGGGCTGCTGAAAAAAGCTTTAAGCTCCAAAGCATTAAAAAAAAATTTATTTTAAGTCTTTTGAATTTTGTACTTCCTTTCCTGCTGGTCTTGTATTAATTGTCTCTTTTTAAATGTCATATTTTATATTTATTAAATTTAAATGCAGACTTTTCTTTTCTTTTTTTTTTCTATATTTAAGTTAAAAACTGCTTATTGTTGTTGTTCCCATTTTTTTTTTTAATATTTAAACTGCAGTTTTCTATACGAGTGTTTTACCATTTAACATTTAGAAGTGGCATAGTAGTAGTAGTAGTTCATTACACTTCGTTTATCACAGTCACAATTGGCTTAAGTTTGAAGAGTTTTTTGTAAAGTGGTAAAAAACATTAAATTTGTAGTGCCATGAAGGGTCTATTAAATGTATTATAGCAGTAATAAATATTAACAAAATAAAATTAAATGTTAAAACACATGAGTGCTTGAAAATATTTAAGCTTAAAAAACAGCAAGAAACTTTTTAGTTTTAAAATAAAATTTTTTTTAGAAGCCACTAAATCCAAATCAATCCAATTCAGTTCAGTATGGATTTCTGCTGTTCTAATATGTCCGCTTTGGCTTTCCAAAAATTTTGCAATCTTTGTTTTTTTACTTTGTTTTTTTACTTTGTTTTTTAACTAAATTTATTTTCAAGCAAAAATTCATTTGTTAAGAAACAATTTCTTTAGTTGTAGGAACCAGAATTCTTCAAATTAGTTCTAATAAAATCATTTTGAGCTGTTAGACCGATTTTCTATAGTCACAATTAAAACATTCGGGGGTCACAACTGAATTTTTAATTGGAAACAAATTTAGTTGTCACAACCGAAGTTATTCTCTAAGAAAACAACTTTGGTTGTGAGAACTAAATTTGTTGTTAATCAAAAATTTAGTTGCGATAATCGAATTTTTTAATTACGGTAACAGAAAAACTGTCATACAGCTTGAACTTTTTTTGAGAGAACTAAATTTTGGACAGCATTATCGAATACTTGTTGCTACAACTAAAAAATTTGATTATTGGAAACATGAAGTTATTGTTTGTGGCGCAGAATATTTCCGAACCTATAAAAGGATCTTTCAAGGCATTACATTATCTGTATAGCTTAATTTTTCTCTGTCAGAACATCGAATAGTTTTTAGTAATCCAAAATCAACCAAGTTTTGCAATGAGTGATTTAGAGTTGCTTGTTCTGAGATAACGAGTGCCACACAGCTCTAAGACATGAACCTGCGCTTGAAAAATGGAAGCTACTTTTCCCATTGCAATTATCACATACCAAAAATTTAAAATGGAAGCAGTTTCCATATCCTAAAATCTAAGCTATTGACTTGGTTTGTAAGTGCTTGGTTTTTCCCTAAAACTAAAGACTAAATTTGATGGGCCTATAATTTTTTTTGCAAAATTCTTTTTTTTATGAAAACATTGCTTTAATTATTAAGGAATAGATGCTTTAATTACACTGTGGAACAAAATAAAAAAATTTTTTTAAGCAATAAAATTCTGACCAAAAGCACACACATTTTTTTCAGTTTATTTAATAATCACACACCCTATTTATAGACTTGTAAAAAACTTTTTTCAGTTGGTATTCTAATCCTTAGAAAAAAAACAATCAGCTGGCTGGTTTTATACCACCTTATAAATCTTTTTTTAGGTACATAAAATTTTTAGCAAACTTAACCTTCTAACTCTTTAATTAATAAAACTCAGCCGTATTTTAGGAAAGTAGGAAAAAACCCACAACGCAAAGAGCTTGAAGTTTAACATGTTGAACTAAAATATTCCCCTCTGAAGACATTAATAATGAGAATTTAATTTAATCAGCAGAAATATTTTAAGGGTTAATCCATAAAACTGGAATTTGAAAGGTTGTTTCTATTAAAAAAAATATTTTAAATTTAATTTATCTAAATATTATTTCTCCTCTTTTCAAAAACATCATTTTGGGGGACACCCTTTACAAACAGTTATGCCAAAAAAAAAAGTTAAGAAAAGTTATTGATTTGCTCTTACAAAACTTGACATAAATACGTTTAAATGAAATAGAAAAAAAAAAATAAAAGAAAATTTAACATTCTTTTGGTAAATACAAGCAAAGTAAAGTTCTTATGAGCTGTAATATAGTACTAGGAAAGGTACAAAACAAAAATTACAACAAACTAGAAAATAGCATATCATATCGTTGTTTGAACTTTAAATAGCTTAAGCTATTAAAAAAAAATTTTTTTTTGTAAAAATTACTAATTACAAGCAGGATCCGTTGTACACATAAAAAACAACTTTGGTTGTGACAACAAATTTGTTTAAAATCAAAAATTCAGTTGTGATAATAAATTTTTTTTTAATGGCGTAACCAAAATTTAGCTCCCTTAAAAACATTTTGAGCCGCAAAACTGATTGTCTATTATCACGATTAAAAAATGCGTTGGTCACAACTGAAACAAATCACAGAAGCTAAAATAGACTTATTGTGATGCTACTGGTAATGTTACAAATCCCTCGCACGTAAAGTATTCCATAACAATTTTCATTATCAAATACTAAAATTCGGATTCAGGCTTTTATTTTTCCACTTATTAATTTTCCAATGTTTTAGTTGTTTTCACATTTTCATTAATTAAAATTTTAGTTTTATTTAAATTAATGTTGCACTAAAAATAGTTTTCTTTGTGTTATGGTTAGTTTTATGACTGCAGCTACCATATAACTGCAACCCTTATGAATTAAGTGGAGAAAAATATGTTAATGATTTATGTTAGGCAAGAACAAAAAAATTAAAATTGAAGAAAATCGATAAGTCATGTTTGTGCTTTTTTTTAAAAGGGACATGTAGGCATTACATACACACAAATTTCGTTAAAGTGAAAGTATTTTTTTTTTTTTTTTTTTTTTGTAATAGAAAATAAAGTGAGTAATTAAAAAGAGTCACCACATAAAAGTGTAAATACACACAGAAAATAACTTTGGTTGTCGGAACTAAATTTGTTTCCAATCAAAAATTCAGTTGTGGTAATCAATTTTTTTTAGTTGTGGTAACCAAAATTCCATAATATAAACCAAAATTTGAGCTGCAAGACCGATTTTCTATTGTTTCAAATAAAAAATTGTTTATTGATTTTAATGAATTACAGCTCATTTTATTTGAAGCTGATGAGGCTGTAGGCTTGCAAAAAACAAAAACCTGAAGCCTAAAATGCCGCATTCAACATCGAGCAAGGGATTGCTATGGGAATTTAAAAATTTCTTAAATTTTGATCAAACTTTTCCTTAAATCCAATACTCTGGAAGCAAAATATTCCATTCCATATCCATCGAAATTTATATTAAAAATTTTGCTCGATATCGAATGCCATAATTTGATTTGAAAATTTTTAATTTTCGAAAAACTGCTTAAAATAGAAGGAGAAAAAAATATTAGCAAATTTTAAATTTCCAGTTAACTTGTATGAAAATTAAAAATTTCAAAATTTTAACAAAATATTAATCTTTATTTGTGTGCAGAATTTCATATTTTCTTTCCAACCAAATAGAACACTTGATACAAAACGTGCATAATGAGTGAAAAACGTTGAAATTTTTTCCTTTGGACTTATTTGACTTTTACTTTACTTGAATAATTTAAAATTTTTTTTTTAATTTAATAAAATTTCCCAAAATCTAATCTACAACTCAGAAGGTCTATTTTCATCTTAAGCCTGGTCTTGTTTATCACCACCTAACATAACTATAAACTGATTTATGTGTGTGTGTGTATCCTCAAAGGTCGCTAGCCTTTACTCAAGTGTTTACTTGATTTAGTATTTTTCTCTTTACTTTGCTTTTTTTAATTTTTTTTTTCTCTTTTGTTTAACAATTTTTATTGTATTTTACTTTTCAATTTTATAAATCTTTTACATTTGATTGTGCATCATGCCAGTTTGTTTTCAAGTATTTTGTTGACACTGATCACGTACTACCGCAAAAGAAGTGTTGCTTGACTGGTTATTGTCTCTTTACTTATTTCTTTCCCTTGCCTTGTTGTTATCTCGTATTCATGCATGTGTTAATGTATTTATGTGTGTGTGCGTGCGTATTTGTTGTTTGTGTGCTTTTGTTATTGTATTGTTAAGTAGACTTTATTGTTACGTGTTTGATAAAAGTAGGAACTAACTACGAAAAATGTCAGCAGGAAGTTTTATGTATCCTTTAAGAGTGCCTGCCTGGTCTATAAGCTGCACCTCATACATTGTGTTGCTATTTAATTTAAGTTTTATTTTTTTCTTCTACTATTGATGTTGTTATTTTGTTGCTATTGTATGTGTATTTTGGGTGTTTGTACTCGTATGTTTAAGTAAAGGTGCTTATGCAACATATTATTTAGATAATATTTATGACTGACTGACAGCAACAATGACTGTGCCAGCAACTTAATCAGCAACAATAACAAAAGCTAACATTGATTGAGTTGGCTTGAGAATTGTTTGAATAAGTACAAGCTGAAACCCTAAAATTACTTGCAGTAAGTTAAGCAGCTGCATAAGCAAAATGAAAATAATAAATTTATGGATTTGTTATTAAAGTTACTTAGTTTAGTAATATTTTTATCTACTCTGAGATCATTTTGTATGTAACTCTGAATTTTGTCATTAACGCAAGGATAAATTGTATTGTTTTTCAACATATGAAATAAATTCATTAACTTATTGAAATATTTCATTAATTTAATTTAATAATTTCAGTAAGTTTAAGAAATAATTTCATTGATTTTATTACCTCATTATTTCAAGTTTAATAAATAATTTAATCAGTTTCATAAATTTTTTTTTATTAATTTAATCAAATAATTTCATTAATTTTATGAAATAACTTCGTTAATTTTTTTAAATAATTTAATTAATTAAATAAAAAATTTAATTAGCATTCCGAAATAATTTTATTAGATTTGTGAAATAATTTAATTCATTTTATTAAGTAATTTTATGATAAAATTTCATTAATTTAATTAAATAATTTCATTAATTTTATGAAATAATTTAATTAATTATATAAAAAAATTTAATTAATATTCTGAAATAAGTTTATTAGATTTATAAAATAGTTTCATTAATTTAATTAAGTAATTAATTTTATAAAATTTTTTTATTATATTAACGAAATATTTATAATTATATTCTGAAGAAGCTACAAAAATTGGAGCGAAATATCGATATAAAAATAAATTTTTGAAAAATAAGACCTCAAGCTTAATTTCATTAATTTTATAAAAAATTTTAATAATTTAATCAAACAGTTATGTTAATTTTTTTAAATAATTTAATAAATTAAATAATAAAATTAATTAGCTTTATGAAATAGTTTAATTAAATAATTTAATTAATTTTATAAAAAAAATTTATATATTTAATAAAATGATTTTATTAATTTAATTAAGGAATTTAATTAATATTATAAAAAAAATTTCATAATTTAATCAAATAATTTCATTAATTTAATGAAATAATGTCATTAATTTCATTAATTTAAAAAAAAATATATTATTAATTTAATAAAATAATTTCAATTTTTTGAAATAATTTAATTAATTAATTAAAAAAAATTAATTAATATTCTGAAATAGATTTATAAAATAATTTCATTAATTTAATTAAATATTTTAATTAATTTTATTAAATAATTTTATGATAAAATTTCATTAATTTATTGAAATACTTTATTAATTTATTGAAATAATTTAATTAATTTATTGAAATAATTTAATTAATTTATTGAAATAATTTAATTAATTTATTGAAATAATTTCATTAATTTATTGAAATAATTTCATTAATTTATTGAAATAATTTCATTAATTTATTGAAATAATTTCATTAATTGAAATAATTTCATTAATTATATGAAATAATTTTAATAATTTAATGAATATATTTGATCAATTGAAATATTTCACTGAATTAAAAATTTAAGTTAAATCTTTTCATTTAATTTATGAAACATTTTTCTTTCAGTGTTGTTGCTATTTTCAAAAAATTTTTACAATATTTTTAAAGTTTAGAGAGAAAAAAAGTTTTTTTTTATTACACTGAGAGAACCACTGCGATTTTCTTGACGATTAAAAAAATTCAGTCATAAAAAAAATTAAATTTTTTATTACAATTCTCGTTTATAAATCTTTCCTTTTTTTTATAAAAAAGCTTTTTTTATTTCTCTAAAATCAGTAGTAAAGGTCATTATACTACTTCTCTTTTACAGGTGAAAATTTGCTGCTTGTGTTCTGAACAAAAATATTAAATTGACAGTTTACCGCAAAACTCAATATTAAAACACACACTCATGCAGACACTACTGCAAACATCAAAGTAAATAACTGCAAATAAATTAAATGCAATAAAATTATAATTTCAATGACTTAATTAATATTGAAATCTCCATATGCAAATATGAATGCAAAATGCAAATAATGAAACTAATAAAAATGTCTAAATAATTAAAAATAAATTTTTATGCAATAAATTAATGTAAAGCTAAATATTAAACAAGTTTAAAACAAATACTCTAATGAACTTGTTATAGCAGTTTTGAATTTCGTATTATCTGTTTAGTTATTTCAATTTAAAGAATTATGTTTGTATTCAAAGAAAATTATTGTGACAAATTTGAAGGAAAAATTTGTCATAAGTTCTACTTGAAATCGTTATTAATCATTTTAAATACCAGCCTTAATATTTTTAACTTTTTTCTAAAGAAAACTGGCTGTATGAACTGAGTGTGGTCTCTATAAATTTGTTGCCCAAAACGAAAGTAAGAAAGTTCCCAAATTTTAAAAATTAAAAAAAAAAAAACAATAAAGATGTTAAGGACTAAATTTAGTTGGGTACTAAGCTTATATGAGCATTGAAAGAAAAATGTAGCAAAACTCTAGCTCTCTCTTTGACAAGATATCCGAATTTTTATATTAAAAAAATAACAGCAGCAAGAACAAGTTTTGAGACTCAATTCATATTAAAATGGTGGAGTTAGTGCACAATAATTTAAGTGGTACACAGTTTTGAAGAGTTAGGTAATCTTCATTGTAGGTAATTAGTTCATTGAAGAGCTACAAGGGTCCCAAATCTCCATACAAAGAACTAATGGAAAATATTAATAAACTGCAGTTGAATTCCACTGCCTTTTAAAATAAACCCACACATTCATATTATAAACAAAAATTCTTTTAAAATAATTTAATCCCTTTTATGGCAAAAACGGAAAGCTCTAATAGTCTTGTATAAGTCTTACAAGTTCACAGAAATATTTTATTTTACCCTGTTACAAGAATGTGCCATCGTTAAGCAAGTATTTACATTTTAACTGATAGTTTTAAAGAATTTCCATACACGAAAAATATTTTTTCTTATTCATTTAATTTAGGGCTTTTTTTTAAATTGTTAAAAGAGTTTTTTTTGGTTTGTTTCTCGCTACTCCACACACTAATTTAGTGTAGCTGTGTGAGTACGTAAGTGCCACTCTAAAATTTCTACAGAAAAAATGTAATAAAACGTTAGAAGCAATAACATTTACAATAATAAGCGTAACGGCTTATATAACATAAAAAAGATTGCTACAGTTAAGCTGTAAACAACAGTGAAAGTGTAGAGTAAAAGGAAAACGGAAACTAAAGCGCGTTATTCAAACGGATATAGACACTTGAATTTTCTTTATTTTAAATTCATTTGTTACAAAACACTTAAACCGTAAAAAAAGGCTTTTTAATTTAGAATAAGGAAAAAGATTAAAAAAAAAAATTTTAAATACAAAACGAAAAAAATTGTAAAAATACAACAAAAGGAAAAACATTCAAGCTTAAGGTCTTAGTCCAATATTTCAAAGATGCCTTGAATAATATTTTAGCTATTATATTATTTTTGAAAGTGGTATAAGCCTCATGAAAGAAAAGAAATTTAATAAGCTTAATAAAAATACCGCTAATTTTTTTTTAAAGTGAACTTATGCCACTTTCAAAACTAGTGGCTCAAATATTTAAATATAAAAATAAAACAATGTTTTATCGAATATATTAAGTTTTAACTACATTTCAGTCGTTATTTTTTAAAGTAGCATAACTCCACTTTGAAAAAAAATATTGAGAGTGGAGAAATTTTAACAAGCTGCTGCCTAGATCTTACCAAAATTAACACTAACTAATTATTTTTAAAGTGGACTTATTTCACTTTCAAAACTAATGGCTCAAACATTGGAATATAAAAATAAAACGATGTTTTATCGAAATCATTAAGTTTTAACTACATTTCAGCCATTATTTTTTAAAGTAGCATAACTCCACTTTGAAAAAAAAATATTGAGAGTGGAGAAATTTTAACAAGCTCATTTTTTTTAAAGCTCAAACATTGAAATATAAAAGATGTTTTATCGAAAATATTAAGTTTTAACAAAATATTAATCTTTATTTGTGCTTAATTCTAGAAATTGAGGATTCAGAGTAGCGTCTGATGAAATGGTCCATATAGGTATGCTATCCCCTTCAGTACTTATTGTACTGAATAAATAACTCATGAGAATATCATGAGTAAAAGAATAAATTTTAAAGCCAACACAATTTCTGGAATTAAGCACAAATAAAGATTAATATTTTGTTAAACTTTTAAATTCCAAATAGAAATTATTACATTAAGTTTTAACTATATTTCAATAGAATAAAACCACTTTGAAAAAAAAAAAATTTTATAAGCTACTGTCTATATCTTACTAAAATTAACGCTAACTTATGTTTTTAAAAGTGAACTTATACCACTTTCAAATCTAAAGGCTCAAAGAGGGGAATATAAAAATAAAACAAAGTTTTATTAAAGTCATTAAGCTCAACTAATATTTAAGTCGCTATTATTGAAAGTGGTATAAGTCCACTTGGAAAAAAACTAAAGATAGAGATAATTTTAGCAAGCTACTATATACATATATCTTAATAAAGCCAACGCTGACTTTAAAAAAAAGGTGGACTTATACCATTTTTAAAAATAACGGCTCAAATATTGTTTAAGCTTATCATTTTATTTTTATATTCTAATATTTCGTCCATCGAGAAAAAAAGAAGAAGAGATTCAAAGGATTGTTGAATTATTTTTGCATAAAAGTGAATAGAACTTAAGCTTGACTAATAATTTTTAATATTAAAAAAATTTTTTTTCATTTGCTTTTTACTAAATTTTATTTTTAAATAAATTTTTTTTCAACCCTCCAAACATTCGATTCCTTAAAAAAATTGTTTATGAAAATTATTTGAAATAAAGTTCTTTACAGTTCTGGTTTTAGTTTAATATTAGGAAACCAGCATTTTGAAATCAGATCTTGCAAATAGAATATTTTCTTAAGCTGCTAGTGAATATGTAAATTTAATTTTAGTTTAATACTCGTACATCCTCTTCACTTGCGTAGTTTAAGGAGATGTTGATGCACGTTGCTTTTTTTTTTTTTTAATTTCATATTAAAACTCATGGTATTTTATGATTTAATATATACAAGTTGCTTTCACCACAGACCACTACTACATGCTCTGCACTCTTTTAAATCTGTGTTGTTAGTGTTAATAAATGGTTTCTGAAGTGAAGCACAAAAAAAAATTTTGAAAGTAAAAAAAAAGAAGGAAAAAATTGTTGAAAGTATTACTGAATATTTGCAACTTGTGCAAGAATTTAAACAATTTTTTTTAATGACTGCTAGTTCCCACGCAGTGTAAGAAAAATGTAGACAACAACAATAAAAAATTAGCATTCTAGAAATAATTATGTTATAAATGCACTGAGAGAATGTTATGGATAAATCCTATGAATTTATGCCTAAGAAAACTGTAGAATTTTGTGTATAAATTCTCTGAATTTTGCCATTAATCTAAGGAATAATGCTTTTGTTAAGTGAAACATTTATTTAATTAAAGCAATTACTTTATTAAATGAATAAATGTTTCACTTAACGAATGAAATATTTCAATGAATCAATCAATTATTTTATTAGTCTAATGACAAAATTGAGAGGATTAAAAATTTTTTTGAAGTACAAAAACCATTTTTTAAACTTCAAATTGACTAAAGTTTTCATTCCTTTCATATATTCGGTGTAATTTTCTAACCGACTACTGCTAAAACAATACAACAACACTTTGACAATGAAATGTTTTGCTGCTTAATGTCTAGTGGTTTCTGTTTTTTTTCCTTGTGTTATCATGGTTTATTGCAAACTTTACCAAGGTAGGCCGTACATTCAACTTTGATTTAGTAGCTGTTTTGTTGTTGTTGTTCTTTGTTTTTTGTATGTCAGATATGCATATTTTGTTTTTTCTTTCTGCAACAAACAACATACACATTTTACATTAAAACAAAAAAAAAACAAAAAAATCAATAGTTGGCAAATTTTCATAAGCCCCTATAACTATTTTATGAAATAGTTACCGCAAGAAAAAGAGTCAATGTCACACATTGTTGGCAAATTAAAGGAGACAGAAACTCTTTTTTTTGTTTTAATAATTTTCATTCTGGATAAAAGTAAACTAACGTCAGCATTGATAAATTCAACAAAACAGTAAAGCAGATGAACAATGTTTTTTTTTTTGTTAATGTCGCCAGTCATTAAGGTGATGATAAAACAAAAATAGAAACTAATACAGGCTTAGAAAATCAAAGGACTTTTTCCGGTTTTGTTTTTGCTTACATTAAAAAAGGCCATTTAGTAAATGCTCAGAGTAAATAATTATCTAAAATTTGTTTTAAAATACTTGTACACCAGCCCCCATGTTGTTAAGGGTTGCAAGGCTGTCACTTGTTCACATATCACTAATATTATCACAGCCACCTATAACTTTCTTTTAATTACAATTAAAATTCATTAAATATGAGAGCCGTTTCTTTTATTTGTGAAGAGTCATAGTCATTGGTCAATATTTAAAAATTACTTTAAAATAGCTTTTACTACACTGAGAAAACAACTTCGTTCGTGAGAACTAAATTTATTTCCAATCAAAAATTCAGTTGTGGAAGTTGAAGTTTTTAATAGTGACAATGGAAAATCTATCTAACAGCTCGAAATATTTTTAAGAGTATCGAATTTTATTTACTACAATTGAAATATTTGATTGCCACAACTAAATTTTTGATTAGAAACAAATTTAGTTCTCCCAACCGAAGTAGTTTTCTGTGTGTATCTAATTATAAGTGAATGAACAGCCTCTTAAAATATTATTATAATAGAAAGCCCTGCCTTTTAATTGAAAAATACAAAAACAAAAGTTATTCTTAGTTTAGTTCTGGTATTCTGCATGGATATTTTTGTATTTCATGAACTGTCTTGAACTTGGAAAAATTAAAATAATAAAACCATTAGCAGGTACTGAAAATTAAATGTAGCTTAGGAAAATTCGAAATGCGATAATGTGCTTTGCATTAATATTCACAGAGAACACAGTGCTCGTTATTTTTCTTTCAGCTTAAAAGTTTGCTAATAAATGGTAAAAATACATTTTTATGCATCTTAAAAAATAAAAAAGGAATTATTTTACTGGTTTTATTAACACGGAAGAATTTAAATTTGTGTTTTTCTAATTTTTTTCTTATTATTTTTCTAATACAATACAAATTCTTAAAGAAGTTTGGCTTGTCATTCAAACTGAAAATGTTTGCAAAGATGATACAAGCTACGAATGGTGTTTGTCATATTTTTTTAATGGTTATGGGCACCTTAACGTATACGTTATATTAGCTACAGCTTGAAAATAAATCAATTATACGTAAGCATATACTAAACCCAGCATACAATAAAGAGGTTACTGATATAAAATCTTCTCTTCAATCTGCAATCTCATTACTATTTTAGCACCACAGTAATCTGCACACTGGGGACTATATGATTTAAAAAAAAATTTTTAAATAATTCAAAGTAACTTTTGAGCATTTGGATGGTAGTTTACAAATCTTGACAACCTGCCCTTTAAAGCAAAAATGTGTCCTAATCCGTAATCTTCTTGAGAAATTAAAGTATTTCTGCATATATGTACCCATGCACTTATATTTCTTTTAAAAGTATTTAGAAAAATTTAATGACGTCAGATGTGTTTGATAAATATGTCATAAATACTGAAAAACGTAATGGGTTGCGTCAAAACATATTTAACTCACCATATTTATCTTCATTCAGTTAAGATAAGCTCGTTGAGAAAATTTGTATAAAAAACACTAAATTTTTGAGACGAACTAATTGCCTGGGTGATAAAAACAGCTCGTTATTTTTTTTAATTCTATTATGTCATTATAGAGGGCCCAAACAATTTTCTTATAAAATTCAAGCAAAACATATTTGTTAAAGAAAAAAGTCTATTGCTCTAACATCCTTTAAATTTATAATGTTAAATTTTTCTTTTAATAGACTTTAATGATCTTTCCATATTCACAAACTTCTTCTTATAAAATTCTAGCAAACAGTTTTGTTTGCCTAGTTAGCGCTCTAGCTTTCATTAAACACATTAATTAATTTTTTTTTTACAATTAAAACAGCAGTTTAATTTTTACTTAAATATATTTAAATATAGATAACAATTCTGTTTTGATACTGTGCTAAAGCAAAAGACTTAAGACACAAACTTTGTATTACATCAGCAGCAGCATTTCACAAACTTCTTCATGAGTAAAAACTTTAGACACAAACTTCGTTTTTAAACCGAATTAACAGACTTAAGGCATGAGCTCTAAAAGTAGTCCAAAGACAAATAAATGACTTAAGATAGAAAATTTTATTAAAAAAAAAAAAAAAAAAAAATTTCACTTTTCCTCTTTTCTTTTAAGAAAAAATTTTTATCATAGAAAATTCTTTGATTATGGGAATTTTCTATCCAAAACTAAAAATTGCTTGCAAAGCATTTTAAAGTTTGGCAAAGACTCACTTTTATCTCAGGAATTGCAGCATGTAAAATAAGACCAAGTTGTTAAAAATTCTAGAGAAGGCATTACCAGAATATCATTCTAAAAACAAAGTTAGCAACATTGATTTTAACACCACATAAAACTTATTTAAAGGCAGCTGTTATCATTTACATTTTTGTGTTTCATCTTTTGATTAAAATAGTTTTATTAAACTAAAGTTACGGTCACATTAAACAAATATTTTGAAGAAATATCCATTTAAATTAGTGCAATTTATTACTAAAATACAACATACTTAAATTTTTATATTATATGAATTAATTTAATGTAATTCAAGTCATGTTGGCCTATAAAAGTATTAATCAAGAAGTAGTGGTTGCCCTTATGTGAGCAAATATTTATATAATATGACCGTAGCTTAACACTTTGACGAATATGGTGTAAGAAATCTTTTAATTGCCCTCAAAAAAAAAAAAAAGGCTTAATTAAAATAATTTAAAAAGTGTAACAGGCCTTACACATAACATGTCAGTATGTAACTCCCTCTTAATTAATCAATTTCCACACAAGTTCCTGACTATTTTTTCGTATGTAGAAATAAAAAAAGTGGAAGGCAGGCTGGCTAATTGGGATAATACTCTTTCATCAACACCCATCTACTTTATTTTGCTAATAATAAAATCATCAATTTGCGAAATGAAAATCAAAATATAAAAAAAAACAACAACAACAACTGCTTTCATATCATTTCACTTTGGTTTAGCTGAAGTAAAGTTGTATTTCTGTTGGTTGTTGCATGAGTATCATAAGTATACTTAACGTTAAAGACGTTTGTTGTTGTGGCTTAATACTCGTATTGATTCAATATTGCTGTTTCTTTGCTTTTCAAAGTTTCTTTTGTTAATATTTTGTTATTGTGTGTAAGTATTTGCCATAAAGAGAGTCATAACAATTAATTTGCCCCCCACCAAACACTTGCTAAAATTACAATTCTTCTTTTTGAGTTAGTGGTAGTAACGGCAGGTTGAGTGCTTTATTTATTTTCCCATTTTGTTTATTTTTTCTTTTAAGTGTCTTGCTGTATTAAAGTGAGTGTAAGTAATACAATTGTTTAGCAAAGTAAACAAAAACGAAAAAGGGAATTCCATAAAATCATGCTTAAAAAATGTTTAATGTCTTTAATACGTTCTGACAAAAATATAATCACTCCCATATAAGTTTGATTTTCATAAATATATGGGCGTGTCACAAATCCAATCGGAAGGGTTTTAATTCCGTAGTTGCAATTCAGATTGAATTCATTTTATCTTCTCCACGGCGCTGTTCTGTGTTCCGTACGAAATAAAAAAGAGTGGAATTATGAAAATATTTGGAAATTAGCTGTTCTGAATTCCATATATTTTCTAATTATATTTTGAAGTTTTGAAAAAAAAAAATAAAACAATAAATAACATTTCACCAACATTTTTTAGAGGGAATAAAACGAAAAAAAATATCCGGATTTTTCCCTTTTCCCAAAAAAAAAAAAATATGGATTTGGAATACAGAACAATACTGATAGATTCCAATCAGAATTGCTAATTACCAAAAACGCTAACAAATCCCTTTTTTTTATAAATATGGTAGCTTTACATAAGTAGATCAAAACAGATGTTATCTTGTACTAAATTTCAATGCTTTTCTTCTAAATAATAAAAGAAATTTTAAATAAATAAATAAAGAAGTGGCCTGCGAAAAAAAAATATGTGGCAACAATTCTTAAAAAATGATTTTTTATTCAGAAAAAAATTACCAAAATCAAAAAGGAATTTATTTTATAGATTGTAAACTTTCTGAAAGTGTTTTACCATTTTCGCTTATAAAGGGTGTCCGAACAAGAACGCAAGATTTAAATTTGGCGCCATTCGAAGTGTCATTGTTTGACATTTGAACAATTGGTGATGTTTGCTAGTAGAAGGTACGAGGTTAGTAAAAAATGACCATGGACAGCGAAGGGAGTTCGTTAATTGGGTATTGGAGAGACAACATGAAAATGGCAGAATTGTCGCATTTGGGGTGAGGAAAATCCTCGAGTGATTCACGAGAAGCAAATGCATCCTCAACGTGTCACTGTGTGGTGTGGTTTTTGGGCTGGAGGAATCATTAGACCTTTTTTTATGAAAATGAGGCAGGTCAAGCGCAAACAGTCAATGGTGTTCAGTATCGTGAAATGATAACCAGTTTTTGCTTGCCTAGAATTAAAGAAATGAATGTGGAGGACTTGTGGTTTCAACAAGACGGCGCCACATGTCATACAGCCAGAGAAACAATTCAATTGCTGCATCAGTTATTTATTTAAAATTTAAATATTGCGTTCTTGTTGGGACACCCTTTATAAAGTTCGTAGTTTTTCTTTTATGATGCAAAACGGAAACTGGAGTAAATGGAATTTCCCGAAAATTGTTTAAAATAGTTCAAAGAAACTTCTGAGTATTTCGGCGCTGGATTATAAATCTAGAGGACCTCTTGTTTAAAATGATATTTGTCCCATCCCACAGTCTTTAAAGGTTCGTTGGGAAGTTGGTAAAATCAATCAGAGCAACAGCACTGGAGTATATTGAAATTTCAAAAAAAATTCAAAATAATCTAAAGTAACTTCCGGACGAACCATAGAAGATTATTAGATAGGACATATATCATTTTAAAGGGCAGGTCGTCTAGATTTGTAATCTATCGCCTAAATACACAGAAATTACTTTTAACTATTTCTAAAAAATTTTAAAAATAGTCCAAAGTAATTTTTGAGTATTAGGGTGTTAGATTACAAATCTAGACGTCCTACCCTTTAAAATGATGCATCTCCCATCCCGTATTCTTTTTTAGAAGCCAAGGTATTTATGAATTTTTGAACCCATGCACTTATATGTCTCCTAAAAAAATTTATAAATATTCCATAAATAATAAAAAGATATTTAGAAATACTAAAAAACGTAACGGCTTACGTTAAAACATATTTAACTCGGCAGACTTATCTTCAGGCACTTTAATTAAATTTAGCGACAGTATGGTACTTCGCTGACGAAGTAGCGAGGTATAAATATATAATTTGCATTCCTATTAGATATCGTTCTTAGAACTCCATTTTTTATTATTTAAAAATTTTGAAGACCTTCAGACATTTTATTGCTTTTAAAAATGACATTTTTTCTTAGAACTTGTTAATTTTAGTTTCTTGCACTAAAATTAATTATTTATTTAAGATTAAAAAAATAGGTATTCAAAGAAAATTTTTTTTATCAAAATTTTTCATTTCATTTTTTAATTTTTTTCATTTTTAAGTTTATTAAGCTTGAGGTCGTATTATAAAAATTTATTTTTATAGCGATATTTCGCTTTAATAAAAAATAAATAAATTTTTTAAATACGACCTCAAGCTTAATAAGTTAGCTGTTCCAATTATATAATTTTTTATTTTATTTTCATATTTAAGGAGAATTTGGAAAGTCAAAAATATGAATATTTAGATATACAGTCAAAAGTTTATAAGACTCGGCACAGCTGAATTTAACTTGTTTATTGAAGGATTTGGTTTTTTTTTGTTAATATGCGATCTATACACACTCAAGTTCCATGTAATTTTAGTTCAAAAATACGGCCGCCTCTAATGCTCGTTCGTGATTTTATAATTAATTAAAGAAACCCCATTTTGAAATTTCTTTCGATTTTTTTATATTATCGTATACTAGAATTTAACTTATATTAAAATTGAGTGTGTATGGGGCGCTTTACAGATAAATAAATTTTTTTTTTTTTTTTATAATTAAATAAATAAATATTTTTTAAGCTTTTAGGTCTTTTTATATATTTTTATTTATAATTAAATTATTTTATTTATTTATTTACAGATAAAAACCTCAAATAATCAAGATTTATATTTTTTAATAACTAATTATTTCCTTGCATTTCATCGGGCTTTTTTCGTTTTATGAAAATCAAGAAAAAATAATAATAATAATAAAAACAGTTTTTTTAATTCTTATTCAGGTTCTGCAAAAATGTTATTTTAACTGTTGATAAATAATTTAACTTTAAAAAAAATTTCTATGATGAAGAAATTATTTTACTAAAAGCAAAACTCTACTCTATTTTATACAGTTCAAAGTAGGACTGCGTATGTTTATAAAACTCTTAAGAAAATTAAACTTAAATAAAAGGAAATACTAAAAAGTTTTTTTTTTCTGTGCTAGCCTTTTGTACAATCATTAAGGAAGAAACTTTTAAGGATTTTCCATGTGTGTGTGGGTGAACATAAGCAAGTTAAGTAGACAATTTAAGCACAACAAATCAAGAAACATTTTACTGACAGTGACATATGACAACATATCCAATTAAAATGTATTGTGTCCCCTGAAAATAAAAGAGGAACTGCAGGAATGATTTTCTCAAGTGAAAGAAAAACTAAATAAACATTTAAATTATTTATTTAACACAAAAAGAAAAAAATGAAACGAAACGGAAAGAATAAACATGTCATTTTAAAATTTAACAAAGAAATCATAACAAGATTGTGAGTGCTGTACTGCTAGTGAAGTTTAGCTCTAATGATGAATAAATAGGTATGAGTGAACATATAATTTAGCATTAAATGGAGAATTAAATTAAGAGTAAAATGCTATTAAATTCAAAAAGCTAAAACTGATTTAAAACTCGTAATAGTTTGAAATCAATAAGGGAGTCTTTGCCAAATTTTAAAATGTTTTATAAAAAAATATTTTGTTTTTTGAAAAAAAAAAAAAAATTCCCAAAATTTGGTTTTTCTTTTTTAAACAAGAAAATAAAAGGAACAGTGAAAAAATCAAAAAATATCCTTTAGTTTAGTTCTTTTCTATTAAATAAAATTTCACGTTTTTTATCCAAGTCGTTTTGATTTTCACAGCTCATGTCTTAAGTCTTTTGATTCTGTTTAAAAACGAAGTTTCAAGTCTTGAGTTTTTTTCTCATAAAGTTTGTGAAGTACTGCTGCTGGTGGCTCACAAAGTTGGTGTCTTAAGTCCTTTGATTTGTTATCTATATTTAAATCTATTCAAGTTAATTGTTTTAAAAAAATAATTAATGTGTTTAACGGATGCTAGAGCGATAGATTTCTTATTTAATTATCCCAAAGTTGTTTGCTAAAATTTTATTTACAAGAAAAACTTTTTGGCTCTTCTACAATGACATAATGAAACTAAACAGGCTCTTAGAAATTTTCTGGACAAGCTGATGGCTTGTATTAATAGTTTTATAAAACAAAAGCAATCAACATCAAAAATAAATATTTTCCTACACTTCCTATTTAAAATTAAAGGTTTCCCCTTAAATACTTTTTTAAAGCGTTTATCGGCTGCTTAAACCATTTTTTTTTAATTTTTTTTGTTAATGGCCAAATATTTAAAAATGTTTAAACGTTTTAAGCCAAGCAGGCTGTTATTATTAAATTCACTTTTCCTAAATTATAGCAACAAAAACATGAGCTGCTGTGTTTATGTTTGTCTGCTAACATTGTACTCTGTTTTGCTAAAATTTATGTGAATCACAGGTTTTCCTAAATGAAATTGGCTGCAATAAAACTAAAATGGACTTTTTAACAAAAAAAAAAACTTCCTAGTACCAGTTGGTATGACTGCAATTGGAACCAACATCCTTAAAAAAAAAACTTATTTTGGGCTTGCCAATTGGTGTAAAGAGTTTGTCATTTGATTTGTAATTTTCTTTATAAAATTTAAATATTTGGTACCTTTTTTTTTTTAACTTTTTTTTAAACTTTCTGCTTTAATTAAAATGTCTAGTGTTTTCAAGCTTAAGTTCAGATTAGGATAATTTATTTGATATATGTTATTTTAAGTTGTTGGGTTGTTGGAAAAGTAACTTAGTTATTTCCTGATGGAGGATTTAATTCCACCTTAAGCCTGATAAACGTTATATGTTTTAAAAGCTGCTAAAGCAAGGTTTGTGTGTAAAATATTTGCACTTAATTTTACGCAGAAGTTTTTTATTTTTTTACTTTTTTTAAATATGTAAAGCAATAAGCAGCATTTTCGTAAAGTTTCACTTTTTTTACTATAGAAAAGATAAGAATGCTGTTCAAGCCTGAAGAAAGGAAGAACATGTGTTGGTGGTAAGCCAATGCCAGAACTGATTTGCAATATTTTGATAAGAACGGCTGAAGCTAATAAAGACACGATAAAAACATTAGTTGATGCCAATAGGGGACATGAGATCGGAGAGAGGTTAAATTTATCGTATTCATCTGTTTACAACCAATTAAGAAAAATGGTCTGGAATTTGAAAAAAAAAATTATTTTCCCAAAAAATATTCTTCGAACAACCCAAAAGAAATTATGAAAAATTAAAAAAATTACTGGTGAGAAGCTCACATAAGCAAATTTATTTGGGCAATTCTTTCTCAATTCTCTTTAAAATTTTTTGTTTCTGCAATTTTAGAATTCTTATTCAGTCATTCGTTCAGACTTCAACTACCTGCCTTCTTTTTTTTTACAGCCAAATCAAGGATTACCCAACTAACATTGCTGTGTGTGGTCCTGGTCTAAGCTACTTCAATCTTCAGAGGATTACCAATATAGTCTTACTAGCAAACATGAGAATCCTTAATAAGAACCAAATCATTAACTAAACAAAAAGTTCCAAATGTCCCAACAAAAAATTATAATCCCAGCAAACATTTCTTTATTAAATTTATTTTTTCAAAATAGTTGATAAAATCTATTTAAACTTCTTCGGTCATTAACCACTAAATAAATAAAAATCTTAAAAAAATTGCTCAAAATTTTAATACGAATGCGTGGTAAAGGGTATTACAAATTCGACACGACTTACTTTTTCAGTACTGCTTGTTTTAGTCGCCTTCATACCTGCACTAGTCCAAGCATATTTTTATTGCCTCCTTTTTTTGCTTTCATTTCACTGCTGCAAATGCAATTTATGTTGAATGTCGGAATGTATAAGCATTTTGCATTTATGGCATATTTTTTCCTTCCATTTGATTTTTTTTTTCTTTGCATTTCGTTTAATTCTGTTTATCCCATTTTAGATTCCATTTTTTTTTTTTTTTTGGTCTGCACATTTTTACCGTTTATCTTAGTGGGTGTAGTTGTAGAATATTTTCACTTGGGCAAACTTTAGGCAAAATAATTTTGAAATTTTTCAAACAAGATTTTAAAAAAAGAAATTATTTAGCCCATAATCATAGTCGCATTAAGGTCGGAATATTTTTAAAAACGACTTTAAATTCCTAAAATTCTTATGAACAAAAGTCAGCTCTTAATAAAAGCCTACTTTTTTGTGACTATGATTATGGTTCTTTGCAATTTTTGTTAGAAATTTTAAAAATTCCAGAAATTTGAAAAAAAAAAAATTATTTTTCTTAATTAACAAAAATATTTAAATTTTTATGCTCTTATTTAAAAAAAGTTGACGTAGACTTTAAAGTAAAATTTATGAAAAAATTATATGAAAAATTTCGATAACGTTGACTTTAAAATAGCAAAGAGTGGGCAAATTGTTTGATTACTAAAAAGCACCGAAACTTTTTTGCTTGACTCTTGGCTGTAATAAAAAGAAAAGTATTTACTTTGTTAAAATTTCAATATTTTTCTAACGTGGCGAAAGGCTAAGCTAAATTAACTGGTCCTTCGAGCCAGATCAGAAAAATTGCTATACACTTTTGTGAAAAACAGTTAAAAAAATATTGTCTACATCGATAACGTATGATTTTTGGCGTCAATGCGAAGAGACACGGGAAATGTAATATTAGGTTTTGTACGTTTTTTTAAGAAGCATGTCTTGGTACATTGACCAGCTGACTGATTCCCCCTCATAATTCTAAGATTTTCCTAAGACCCAAACATGAACTTATTAAGACTTAATGTTGATTATAATAATTTTTTACTGCTAAATTTGTTTCCATTAATTGAATCTCCAAATTATGGCCAATTGAACTGCAATAATGATTTTTTTTTGAAAGAAAAATATTGCTTTTCTTGCTTTCTTTGTGTCCTAGTGAACTGGCTGCAAATATAAAAACTAAGCAAATCAAACAGTTTTATTTCAATCTTTTGTTTTTCCTCTATTCGCTTTCATTAGTTATCGTTTTTTATTTAAAATATTTTGCAAATTAATCAATTTTTGATTAGACTTATAAACATACAGAAAAAAATATATAAAAAATAAATAAAATTTATACAAATTGAATACATTTGTTTAAATAAATCATACAGGATTGTGCTGTAAATCAACAGCAGCTAAAAAATGTTACAAAAAAAATTATGTTTTTCTGCAGCAATATGGTTGCCAATGATTAATTTCAAACACAAAAAAAAATTGTCATCAAAATAAATTTAAAATATAATTTTTTTAATCAAATTGCAGATTATTTTTATAGTTAAAAAAAGGGATAAATAAATTTTGCCAGATGTGTTTAAAAAAAGATAATTTTAGCTAATGCACTCATATAAGTTTAAGAGGTTATTGTCACCCTCAAGCAAATGCATTTGAAACCATAATATGGGCCTTTTGTAGAGAAAAACCTGTACCTTTTTCACTTAGAAAATAAAGTCTAGGGAGTATCAATTAAGTAAAATGAATTAGCAAATTGTTTATGGTCCTTAAGCCTGTTTAATGTAGTTCCCATCAAATGGTCCTTCGAGCCTGATCAGAATATTCACCTTGATAATGTAAGCCACAAACCACAATTGCTATACACTCTTCTGAAAAATATCGTCTACAGCGATACCATATGAATCCTGGCATTTGGCAGACGCAGACAATGGTTGTGTTAATTTCCTTAAGAGTAGCAAGACCTAGAATGACTTTCTTAGGAAGCAGGATACTGGCTTCAGAAAACCTACAGAAATTTAAACCCACAACGACTACAAAACTCGCTGGAATAAGTCTTTTAGTTAGTTTTTGCGATACTTTAGTTTTATCCGGTTTTTTAAATTATAGAAAAATATTAAAAAAAAAAAAAAAAAAAAAAAAATTATTGTAATAGGTTTGATCGTGTAGTTTTTGCCATTTTCTGATATTACCCGGCTCTTTAAAGCATTAGCGAGTACCAATGTTAAAAAGAGCAAACGCAAAACCTTAAACTTTTGCATCGAAATACTTTCGCATTGCAATAGAGAGTATCCCCCAATTTACTACTTTTAAATGCCAAAGATTTTATATTTAATACTTTTAGCTTTTAAGCCACCCTAATTATTTCTCTTAAATTTGGTAGTTGAAACATTTTCTTTAGATCATTAATTATTTTTATTTCACTGCAATTTCCATTTAAATATATTTCGCTTTCATGATTATAAATCTGTTTTTATTAAAAAGCTTGTAATCCAAAAAAATATAACGCCTAATCAGTCATGCTCTTAATTATGCTTTACACTTTTTTCCACTAACAAACTTGCTTTACCTTTAAGCCATTTGCAATTTAAGCCTCTATGCACCTTTCCTTAAACACCCAGTTCAAACACATTCACTCACAATTTGCATTTTCGCACAGGTATTTAAAAAAAAAAAAAAAAAAAAAAGAACTAGAAAAAATTTTTTAACGTTTATTTTAAGTTTTTCTCTTAATGAAATTTTATTTAAGCTTTTTGGTTTACTTTTATCAGGGATAGAAAATTTTGTTTTAAATGTGTATGAAGTTGGTTTCAATAATATTGTTACGTTTTTCCTTCTGATAAAAACGTTAAGTTTATTAAATTACAAAACTTTCTCAAGACTTATTATAGAAAAGCAATTTTATTATTTATGACACATCTTTAGTGCGGTTCTACTGACCATTCCTATAGCATTGGAAGAGCGACGTATGATTTACTTTAGAGAGCGCCGTCTGTAGGGTCTCACTGCACTGTCGAATATGGCTTCGTTAGAAGTAGCGGTTGGTTTGGGTGACGGACTAACTTTCTTTCTTTATCTGTCTTCTTTAACTCCTTTATCTCCTTTCCTTTCACTCTTCAATTGCTTATTTTTCATTTCCTTCTATACAGGTATCAAAAAGGGACCACGTCAGAGAACCCAAGTGAGCCCAGCTTCTTTTTTTTTTTATTTGGGCGCCTCGTGTAACCCAACCTAACCTAATATTCGTATCGAAAAAACAAGTATAGCGTTATACGGGTACCCTCGTAGACTAATAGATAGCGTACGAACCTATCAATTTGGGTGTTTTCCAGACAAGCCGAGAAGTTTCGCGGATTTGTGTTACTTAAAAAAAAAAAAAAAAAAAAAAAAAAAAAAAAAAAAAAAAAATTCGATAGAAATCGTTATTTTGTTTGTTTAAACCTTTGGAAACTTTTTGTTCGCTTATTGACTAAAATTCTTATGTGGTCGCTTGGTAGAATTAAATAAATATTCAAATGTTTAGGCAGGAATTTAACGGGACTTGGGATTAATCTACTGAAGATTCAGAGTAGCACCTAATGAAGCAGCTGTTTAGAGAATATCATGGAAAATAATGCATTTTGTACAGCACGAATAAAGATTAAATTTTGTCAAAATTTTTAATTTTAAGTTGCAGCTTTTTAACATTTTTTCTGAGTGATTTAGTTCTTTCTAGTCTTTTTTTTTAGACCAACTTAGCTACTGGCAATGTTATTGATTAATGTTTTATGTTTTTGTGACTGCCAAATTTACTTACATTTCCAACTCTGCTACTATCTTTATTGTTACCTTTTGTTGTTAAAGTATTTTTTTTTAACAAGACTTCACTGTTAAATATTGAGTGAGTTAAGTGTTAGCTGCCTAAGAAACAATAAATTCATTCATAAATTAAAATTTTTTTTGTTTAAGGAAAACAAAGATTTTATTGTTTTATTAATTTATGCTTAATGTATAGAAAAAAAAATTTGTTTATCACACACATGGTATAACTGTGATATTAATCTGCTCTATTTATGTAGGAGTACATTGCTGTGAATCTTAAAATTTGTACTAAACGTTTGTCAGTTGTGTGTGTGTGTGTGGTTTTATGTTTGTTACTTATTTTTTTTTTGGTTCTGGCACTTCCTGTTCCGTGCCCTAGATTAGCTTTTTAGACACAACGTTGAAAACAGGAAGTAACAATTGTGACAGTTTTCTTTTTTCCTTTATGCTTTGGCTTTTGTTATCTTTGTGGTGGAAAAGAAAATAAAAAAAATAATAAAAAACTAAATTTGTTGGGTATTAAATGAAGTTTTTGTGTGTTTTAACTGAAGCAAGAAAGTGTAGTTTTTTTTTATAGAAAAATTCTTTTAAATGCTGGTAGGCAGGCCCGTTTAGCTCAATTTACAAATTAAAACCCTTGATTGTATTACAAACTAAACTTAACCCTTTAACGACGAAGAGTTTTTTTTCAGCAGGAATTTAAAAAAAAAAAAATTTAGCAGATTCTTACTTAGAAATTGAATTCCAAAAATTTTCATTACTTTGATTGATGGAATCTTCAAAATTAATTGAAATCTTGTACAGAAAACTTTTCGAACAAACTACCAATTTGCTTAAACTTTCTTAGCAGGCCTCGTTGTTTGGGTCTGCAGATTCTACTGCAACAACTGGCGTGGTATATTATAAATGTGTTACTTATTGTCTGATTACAGACTTAATTAATTGGCGGCAAAGAACACTTCAAACTTAACAGAAGGAAAAAAAAAAAAATAAAATAAAAGTTATAAAAATTTTCCTGTGAAACTTTTTCTACAAGCAACAGAAAGAAAGTTATAATAAAAGCAAAGGATACAAGCAATATCAAGGAAAAATAATAATAATCTAAAAAAGCTATAGAGAAAGCAATGAAAGAAAGAGTGTAAAGAAGATAGCAACAACAAAATCACAACAACACTCACATAGAGTTAGCGTTGAAATTACCAAGAAAATTGAGAAAGAAAAAATTCTAATTACATTTTTATTAATGTTTTTTAAACACACATTCCTTACATTTTCCTCTACAGCAATGACAGAGAAAAAGAAATAATAAAAAACTAAGAAACACATTTTTTCTAGTTTTAATAAAACAAAATACAACAAAAAAAATATTTCTTTTCTTTCAAGCACAATTTATATTACGAATTTTTAAAGCCCATTCCTTTTGTATACTTTTGGAGAGCTGAAAGCTGGCTGAATGAATGTCCTCAACATACGCCATGAAATTTTAATTATGTTTTAGCTAGAAAAACGTTAAACAAGCTGACAATAAAATTAATAGTCTGACAGGTTTCAATAAATCATTTGAAACTTTTGTTACAAGTTTTAATTTGAAAGTTGTAGACGAGTTGATGCCATACAAGGCTGGGTGGGTGTACAAATTCCAAATTCTGTTGTGGCAAATTTTTTTTATTTATTTATTTCAAAAAACAAATAAAAATATTTTAAAATTTGTTACAAAATTGGAAAGGAATTAACAAAAAAAATGTTTATTGATGTAGGCAAGGAATCTGCTTAATCTTAAGCCACCAAAGCAAGTCTAAAATATTCCAAATGCACGACACTCGCATTCCAGTAATTGTACCAGTTAATTGACCTTGTATGTGTATACTGCTGGTTTAAAATGAAAATGAGTTTGATATTTTCTTAATTGCACCAGCATGCTGGTACAATGTATGGGAAATTTTACTCATTTAAATCAAATTTCCTTAAATGGAAACATAATAAATGAAAAAATTCCTTTTCAGTTGTTGTTTAAAGGGTAATTTAAAGATCAAAAAATTAAAATTATCGATATGAATCGATAAAAATAGAAGACTTTCGTAATTGTGGCCAAAAAGGTAGAAAAATTAGCAACAAATAGAGAAAAAAAATTAAAAAAAAAAAAATTTATGTTTTCCGCTCAAACTTTATTGTCATTCGTTTCGATCTCCTTTAGAAACAATTTACCAAAAAAAAAAAATTAAAATTTCTCCAACAAGCTGGTGTAAAATACTCGTATATGGCTGCGTTTGATGGTGAAATCAAAAGATCACGCTGTTGCCGTATATTTGGCCAAATATCGCTTTAAAAATAAAGTTGTTGCTTCTTAAAACCAGCATTTCTTACTTCAGCAAAGCACTGTGTTGCAGCTGGTTTAAGCAAATAATAATAAAGCCACCAGGTTTTCTTATACTGTGACATTCAAAGAGCTGGCTTAGGCACAGCAAATGATAGCTGGTACTCAAAAAAACCTATACCAGGCTCAACAGGCCAGAGATTATCATTATAAAATAGAGGCTTCCTAAATAAAATATGGTAATCCGGCTTTTTAGATACAGTTTGCCACATCGAAAATAAATTTTTTAATAATTAAAGAAAAAATTAATTGAATTAATTAAATTTTTAATTTAATTTTGTTTGTTTGCTATATAAATTTTTGTTTTCCAAAGGATTTGTCTCTGTAGTTTAAAGGAAGGTTAAGAAAGGTCAATCAGCCACGCCTATTTTTAAGCCCACTTTTCCCTCAAAACTTAACGTAAGCCTGAAATTATGTTTTTCAATATTTTATTTAGCAGTTTAGTGGAGCAAAAACATAAGCCACTTTATAAAGTAGTGAATGGCTGGGTTTTTCTAACAATTAAAATTCTATTTGTAAACAAGTACCTTTTAAAATTAGTACATACCGACTTGGGTAATAAAGAAAAAGACCGGGCAAAAACATCTAGTAATAAAATTAAATATAGACAATGAGTGGGCGGCTAAATCGGCTATGGCTGGGTCTAACATAGAGCATTTAATGTCATTTAGAAAAGTATTTTTTAATATTATCAGGTAAAGGTTGGTATCAAATGAACTCTGCTAAACGTATAACAGAGCCAGGATTAAGATGACCTAATTGATATTAAATAATTCGCTCAACTGTTGAGCAGGATTAGAAAAGATATTTACAGGCTGGTGGTCATGATAGTTGGGCAGGCAGTAGGCATGCCAACAATCTTCGACTGTCTTTTAGCTCACGTCACAGCTGCTAATTTACTTTAAAAGTCTACCTCCAATTTTTTTTTTTATTAAATCTGAATAACTTTTTATTAGGGAACTTAAAAAAGCTATCATTTCATTTGTTATTTATTTTCTAATTTATTTAATAAATTTTATTTTCTAATTTTTATCAGCTTCCTTGACATTTTCATATTTTTTTTTTATTCAATAACTTTCTGCACTTTTAGTAAAAATTTTAATTTAATTTAAAAAACTCTAAATAAATTGAAATTTTCTTTTAAAAGCAACTAAAAAAGAAAAACTGATTTGTTTTTTATTATATTTAAACACAGTCAAGCACTTCTTAGTTTATCCTTTTAACTTTCTATTCATTTCTCAAACACAAGTAGCTCACTTGCACTTTGATCTCATCAAGAAATATTTCTAAAGTTTCATTGAGATAAAAGAAAGCTAATCAATACATAAAATACATAAAATAAATATTTAACAAGAATTAAATAAAGGATGATCCTTTAATAGTTAAATAATTTTTCTTTTAAATATATTTAAAATATATTTAAATGCTAATTAAAAAGTGGGCGTGGCAGATTCAAAATCTTTCTTAAAAATATAAAAATAAAATAAGAAATGACAAGAGAGCCAAGTTTGATTGTTTTTTAAGTTTTTTGAAATTTTTTTTATTTTCTGGCTGATCAATTTAATTTTTTTTTTATAAAAAAAAAAAATTCTTCTCTGATAATATCACAAAAGGATCACATCAGAGGACTCAAGTAAGTCCAGCTTTTCGTTTTCTTGTCTATGTAATCTAACCTGGAATTAATTTTTTTATTTTTATAGGCTGCCACAAGGCGCCCCAATAAAAAAAAAATAGAAGGAGGCTCAAAACGGTACTCTGATGGGGTTCATTGTGATTACTTTGTAAATCTTTATTAAGAAAGTCTTTGTCGTAGTCAAATTTAAGACAAGCTAACAAATAGTCAGTGATCTAGGGTTAATTAAGCAATTCTTTGTGTTACAATCGTAAGCTGTTACCTGTTCAACCTATTTAAAACCGTCATAAACTCTCATTTTATTTAGATTAAAGCACAGCTTAGTTTCTAGCTGAAGACCATTCAGTCAACTTGGGGTCTTACTTTGTTTTAGTAACAGCTGGACTTATAAGTATTAAGTTTATTTATAAAGCTTATGCTCATAATTAAATTTGAGACCAAAACCTTAGGTATGAGAATGATTGAAGATTTTGATTTTTTTTATGAAAAAATTTCAATAGTATCGAATTCAACGATTTGGCCTTATATAACTGACACCTAGCTATTTCTCTTTTTAATATAATTTTTATTTAAATAAAAAATATAGGGTTTTTTTCCATAAAACTTATAAAATTTTCATTTCATGGGGTCACCCTTAACTTAACAATTTTACCAAAAACTAAGAAAAGAACTCGTTGAAACAACTGCACATAAAACGAGTATCACAAATGCAGTATCATTATTCATGTCACAAAAACATCCAAAAAAACTACAAGAAACTGACTATTGAAGTTGAAATAGAATACAAAAAAAACAGAAGAAAAAAATTTGTGAATTAATGATAACTATAAATAAGCCATTAAAAAATAAATTTTTTAGTTTAGGCTTATGCCAAAAAAAAGATGTACCAGAAAACAAAACAATTTACCATAATCAGGGCGTAATTCATTGTTTCTAGTTGATGGAAAGAGAATATAAAAAATAGGCCTTAAATAAAATTTCTCTGAAAACTCTTTACTCTAGAAAAAAAGGTTGGCGTATGCCCTTTAATGGTTCATTCCTATCTTTACACCCTTTTTTATAGAACAAATGAAACTGCTGCTTTAATGATAAAACTTAAATTTAGTTTTTTTCTTTTTTTTTATACTTGTCACGCCCACTTTTAAATTAAACAATTTTAATTTGTTTTTTAACAACTAACCCCCTTATCCAAAAAAAAAAAAAACGTAGACTTTAAAGTCAACATTATCGAAATTTTTTATAAATTTTACTTTAAAGTCTACTTCAAATTTTTTTTGGATAAGAGCATAAATATTTGAAAATTTTATAGAAACTTTTTTTTTAGTTTATTTGAATTTTTTCTTTTTAATTACTAGGGCTATTTTATTAAGCTTGGGGTCTTATTTTATAAATTTACTTTTATATCTAAATAACAATAAATTTATAAAATAAGACCTCAAGCTTAATAAAATAGCCATATTAATTATATAAGTTTGTTATTTATATTTTAAATATCCACGCCTATTTTCAGTAGAACAAGTTAGTTTGGTTTTTTTTATATAAAAATTATATTTTTCTGAAATTTAATTTTTATATTTTTATTTATATCAGACACGCCTTCTTTTAAGCCTACTTTTCAATAAAATAATTTTGATTTGTTTTTAGTTTTCAAACGATTGCTTTCAAATGTCAACCTTATTATGCTATATTTTATTATATACCTTTCAAAGTGCCACGCCCACTTTTCCTTAAATTTTTCCAAGCAGCAATTTAGATTGTTTCTAAAATAATTTAAAATCTAGTTTCATTCTTTATTTCTGTTAAATTTAATGTCTATATTCTTTATATTCCTACAAATATATCATATAACTTTGTACTTACCACGCCCACTTTTAATTAAAAAAATTTTTTTTTTTATAAATTTCGCTAAAATTTTATAAATATTTTCAAGAAAGGTGTTCAATATTTACTTTTGTACTTTACCACGCCTACTTTAACGCCCACTTTTACCGATATATTTTAAAAATTTAATGGTTAAAATTTTTTTTTTTTTTAATTTTTTTCTGAAATGGTCTCTTTACTTTAAGTAATTCAATTTGGGTTAGAGCGGGGGAGATATAAGCTAATTTTTATTTCACCTGCACTAACTGTCAGTTTTGTTAAAATGAAATTCGCAAGTTGAAATTCCTTATACCACATCATGCCCTAAAATGCCACTCATGACTTAAAGGCACTATCAAATCTAAATAGCTTATGAAAAAGAGAAAAAAAAATTACTTAAAGGTACCCTGCATGGTTTTTGTTTTAGTTAATAATTCTTCTGAGCAACCCCAGAGAGGGCCATTTTTAAGCTAAAAAAACTGTTCTAAATCATGGGGTTTGTTTTCTGGAAAAAAAAGAGACACAAAAAAGAACTAGTGTAACATTGTTTCCTTTACTAAAGGATCAAAAATACACACTAACTGACATCTTTGGCTGCTTCGATGATACATCATAATTAAGCAAAGTTTTCTTAGCAAAGAACACATTAAAAAAATTTTATTGGCAAAAACAGTAAATGCCAGTAACTAATTAAGTAAATTATAAATATTTTATGCACTAACGTAAAAAAAGGCATTTTGAAAAATGTTTAAGTGCACCTACTCGCAAACTTTATGGTGTAAAGGAATTTCAATTTAATTAATAACGATGTCGTTGATTTATAATGGCACTACGTTGTCGCACAATTTATGTCTTTCTTTTTGAAAGGACCAAAAAAAAAACTAGTGCAACGTTCGATGGCACAGTAAATGAAAATGAAGACAAAAATGTTTGTAACAGAAAAAAAAAACAGAAAATGAAAATGAATTATTGTTGTTGATCAAACAAATAAAAGGAGTCAAATGTCGATTGGCTTTAATTAATTTCAACACTTTTTGGCAATCAAACAGCAAAGCAATAAGAAAAATGAAACAATTTTAAAGCAACATGGCAACATTTATCTCTTTAAATTCTTCTACATGAACGAGTAGTTATTTTTGTTGCCAGACCTTTTGTCTATACACAAACTATAAATTGAGTTGATGGTTTGATCTTTAGTTGATGGTTGTAAATGTTTTTTTTTTACAATTTTCTTATTTCTTTATTATCTAAGGGCTATTTTAAACACTATTGATGTTGCAATTTGTTGTCTGTTTATTTTTTACATTCAAGCTCAATCAGAAAGAAATTTGTTCTGTGATTTGTGTTACCAGTATTTTACACAAAATCATTGATAAATTGAAGGCTCTCAAGTGAAATGGGTAAAGATATTTTAAGTCAGCGGTGTCCAAGCTTTCTGATACTGCGACCTACATAAGAATAAATTAAAAAATTAACGGCCCCTTTTTAAAACAATAAAATATATTTTCAAGTTGTAGCACAAAACTAAACAAAAATTTATGTGATGAATGATATGCATAAATACGTTGACTTCTCAAGAAGATTACCGGATGGGACACATATTATTTTAAAGGGGAGGTCTTCTAGATTTTTAATCTGCTGCCTAAATACTCAGAAATTACTTTGAATTATTTTTAAAATTTTTTTGAAATTTCCATATACCTAAGCGCTGTTGCTCTGAAAGATTTTAGACACTTTCGGACGAACCATAGCAGATTTTGGGATAAAACGCACACCATTTTAAAGGAAAAGTCGTCTAGTTTTTTAATCTCTTATTCAAGTACTCACAAATTACTTTGAATTATTTTTAAAAATTTTTTGAAATTCCCTAATAACCCAGTTCCGCTACTCTGAAGGATTTTAGACACTTTCGGACGAACCATAGCAGATTTTGGAATGAAACACACACTATTTAAAAAGGAAGTCGTCTAGTTTTTTAATCTCCTACTCAAGTACTCACAAATTACTTTGAATTATTTTTAAAAATTTTTTGAAATTCCCTAATAACCCAGTTCTGCAACTCTGAAGGATTTTAGACACTTTCGGACGAACCATAGCAGATTTTGGAATGAAACACACACTATTTTAAAAAGGAAGTCGTCTAGTTTTTTAATCTACTACTCAAGTACTCATAAATTATTTTGGAAATTGGAAATTCCTCAATAACCCAGTATTGTTGTTTTTAGAGATTTTAGCAATTTCCGTTTTGCAATTTCCTTTTTGATTTTGGTAATTTTCGTGGGCAAAGTCGGGAATGGTACCTCGGCAAAGTAAGGGATGGTAAAAATTCCTCAGTACAGCACCAGCGTGGTATATGGAAATTTGATAAACATTTTCTGAGTATTTGGGCGGTATATAACAATTCAGGCTGCTCTCTAAATTGTATTGAAATTTCGATTGCTATGGAGTAACGTAATTTGGCATTTCAATGCACTTACGAGATGCTTGAGAAGTTTTATTATTTTAGTTATGAATTGACGAGCCCAATGACTCTTAGAACCGATATGGCCCATGATAATAATAAAAAAAAAATATTTTATTTTATTTTAAACAATTAAAGAGCTGACATAATATTTATTAGTAATTTTTTGAAAAAAAATTTTTAATAATTTTTTGTTTCTATTTTGTTTCAGGTACGCATTAATAAACAACACGATATTAAACTGTAAGTTAAACTAATTTTTTTAAAAACCTCTCATATATAAATTTTGCGTAACAATTTTGTAATAAATTACTTAACACACTTCAATAATGAAACATGCTATTTTGCAATTGCTATTTCTTATCATAACACCTGACATTAATACGGCTTATCTGTATTCAAAATAAACACAAGAGCTCATAGCTACGTGTGTGTCTGTGTGTGTCAGACATAAAACACCAGCCATTAAGCTAAAACAACAAATAAATGTAAACAAATTTTTACTGTAAATGTGCGAGTGTTGTTGGCAACACAGAAACAAAGCGTTGGCAAAAACAAAACAGCAAAGAAAAATTTTTGGTGGGGAAAACTGTCATACTAATTATAAAACATTACAAACTGTCAGTATTAAAATAACAAACAGCAACAGCAACAACAGTAGCGTCATAACAGCAGAGACAGCAACAAAAAACTTTGTTGTTTAAGGGTAGCAGCTTACAGCAACAATAATAACAACAGAAGCGGAAATAAAAAACATGATAAAACACAACAAAACTTTAATGTTTTTGTTTTCTCTCCAAAAACATTAACCGTGGTGCGTTTTGTTGTTCATACTGCTTTCTAAGGGAAGGAGTTACGCTAGAATGAGAGTTTGTAACTGGCAGGCTTATAAACACGTAACAACAAAAAACTTAATATTTTATATCCTTTTCTGTTTTTTAAGCAGGAATATGTGTGTATCTGTTATTGTATGCAATTTTCAACTCTAATGACACTAACAGCTGTGCGTTACAAATACGAATAAATACGCAAATAAAACAGAAAATAAATAAAACTTTTATGCCAGCGTTAATATCGGATGGTATAAAAAGATGAATGAGTGAGCAAACATCATACTAAATTACATACGGCATAAACTTGTACAGAAACTCACACACACAAGCAGGAATTACTAAAACAAAAGTTATTTCCATGTTGGGAAAGTTTTTCATTTGCCACTTTTTGTGTGTTAACTTTGTAGGAATAGGAAGATTTCTGAAAAGATATAAAACATGAATTTCCCAAAAAATTATTACTAAACTTTTAATTTATAACAAACTACAATTAAAACTTTCTCTTAAACATTTTTACACCATTAAATCAAGTGGGAACAAAACAACTGTGCGTGTGTGTGTGTGTGAAAGAGAAAATATTTTTGATGGTAAATTGAATTCACAAGAGTTGCTTGGTCTAAAAAAAGAAATCAGTTCTGGTTATTCCTAAATTATTTAAATAATTTTTTGGTTAATTTTTTTAATGTTCTTTTTATCTGACTAAGCATAAATTCTGTATTAGAAATGTTTGATTTCTTTTCAAATATTTTTGTCATATAAAAAAAAAATTATAATAATTTTAGTAAATTATTCGATCTTATAAATTTATTATTAGTTAATATTATTCACGCTTAAGGTCTAAATAAAAAAATTAATACGTAAATTTAAGAAAAAATTTAAGTGCCATCAAAAAAAAAAAATTTTCAATAAATTTTCACTTCGGACATGGTTAGAAAGATGAAGAGATAAAGATTAAGAAAGTAAGAGAGAAAGCGAAAGAGAGAGACAAAAACTAGAAAAACAGAAAGAAAGAGTGAGAGAGAAAGAGAGCAGATATAAAGAATGAAAGATAGAGGGAGACAGAGAGAAACAGAGAATGTGAAAAAGGAGAGTGAAAAAATGAAAGAGAAAGAGTGAGAGTGAGAGAAAGAGAGGGAGAAAAAAGATAGACAAAAAAACAAAGAGAGAGTAAAAAAAAAGAGAGAGAGAAAGATAGAGGTAGAGTGAGAGAGATAACATTAGATAACTGAGAGAGAGAGAGAGAAAGGTTAAAAAAAGATTGTGAGAAGAAGAGAGAGAGAAAGGGTAAAAAAAAGATAGTGAGAGGAAGAGACAGAGAGATAAAAGAGTGAGAGAGAATGAAAGCAGAGAAAGACACAGGATGAAAAAGGATAGTGCGAGAGGGTGAAAAACGATACAGGGAGAGAAAAAGATATAAAGAGAGAGTGGAAGCAAAAACAGAGAGAGAGAAAGAGAAAGAGAGACAAAAAGAAAGCTTTAGACAACTGAGAGAGAGAAAGAGTGAAAAAAGATAGTGAGAGACGGTTAAAAAAGATAGTGAGAAAGAGAGAGAGAAAGAAGAATAAAAGAATGAAAGAGAAATATAAAGAGAGATAGAAAGGTAGCAGAGAGAGAGGATGAAAAAAGATCGTGCTAGAGAAAGGGAAATAAGGAGATAGAGATGATGAAAAAGGATAAAGAGAGTGAAAAAGATACAAAGAGAGAGTTAAAGAAAAAAGAAGAAAAAAGAAAAATATAGAGGAAGAGAAAAAGAGAGAGTTTTAGGCAACTGTCGGACGCGTTGTCCAATTTTGTAAAGTACTGCAATCGAAAAAATCATCTTTATTTTCAAAAAGGCTAATTACCCACAAAATTGCAATGTGGGCAGTGGGATATTGGCACCAGCAGCCTTAAATAAAATGAATCGTAAAACAATTAAGAGATGCGTAAAGAGTCTTGCATTGCTTTAACTCGCCAATTAAGCTGCTTAATAGAAGAGGAACAAAACCAAGTTAAAAATTTTCACAAGCACTAAAAATCAATTTTTGCATTAAAAAAACCCGAAATATTATTTTTTAAACAAAAAATTGCAAAAACTATCAGTATTGCAATTCCTTTTTTTTATTTTAATTTTTTTTATATTATTAAAGCACCTTTTATATTTAATTAGAAAACTTTAAATTATTAAAACGTTTTTGCTTTATTTGCTTGACACAACTTTTCTTTTTGAAAAAATAAAGTCATTTGTTTATGCCATCATTATCTTTACCGTCATTAGTAGCAAGCCAGCACTCCTACAAACTGTACATTTTAAAACTTTGTTTTTTTTTTTAGAATAATTTTGCTGGAAGCCAACGCCTTTTCCTAAACTAATTAACTAGAATTGCACTTTAAAGGCACACAATGCAATCACCCACAGCATCAGCAATCAAGGCACTACTTCCCTTTTTTAAATGAAAGAAAACTTTTCTTTCGTTTGAGTTTGAGTTTCGTCTCTTTTTTTTTCAATTTTCTAAACTAAAATATTAATTACTCAAACGAACAATCAAAACCATACAGCTGCAGAAATTAATAAAATAAAAGATTGAATGAACTTTGAAATGACTTTTGGTTGGTGGTAAATTATCACGTTGGCATACAATTTCGTAGCTGCCAGGTAGCAGCTGGCAGATCGTATATCAAGACAAATTAACAATACTATGCAGGTTTTTATATAATAAAAATACTTTTACACTAAGCAACAAAAAAAAAAATTTTTTTGTTTTTCTTTACTGAAACGACTGACTTGTAAATTTTGTTAACAGCTGACCACTGACTAAAAAAATTACTTAAAAAAATATTATTTCTCAAAATAAGAATTTCAATTTCAATTTCATTAAAAAAAAAATTTTTTTGAAATTCTGAAAAAAAAATTTCATTCACTTTTTCTTTTTAATTAATTGGGCTATTTTATTAAGCTTGAGGTCTTATTTTATAAATTTCTTTTTATATCTAAATAACAATAAATTTATAAAATTAGACCTCAAGCTTAATAAAATAGCCATATTAATTATATAAGTTTGCTATTTATATTTTAAACATCCACGACTATTTTCAGTAGAACAAGTTAGTTTCGTGTTTTCAAATAAAAATTTTATTTTTCTGAAATTTAATTTTTATATTTTTATTTATATCACACACGCCTTCTTTTAAGCCTACTTTTCAATAAAATAATTTTGATTTGTTATTTTTCAAACGATTGCTTTCAAATGTCAACCCTATTATACTATAGGTTATTATATACCTTTCAAAGTGCCACGCCCACTTTTCCTTAAATTTTTCAATGCAGCAATTTAGATTGTTTCTAAGATAATTTAAAACCTATTTTTATTTTTTATTTCTGTTAAATTTAATGCCTATATTCTTTATATTCCTACAAATATATCATATAACTTTGTACTTACTATTGATTTTGCTTTAACCTAAAACGCAAACAACTTTTGACAGGCAAAAAAAAAATTCAATGGACGTCTCAGTGTCAACTGATTTTATTCCATCATGAGCGCGAGCTAAATAAGTCTTGTTTAAGTTGGTTGGCATCAATAATGTAAGCTAGAGCGAAACACAAAATTTTTCATTCACTATTGATCTCGCTTTAACTACCATACACAAAAAAATGAACTTCATTTGGCGTCTCAGTGTCACCCGATTGTCATTACCTAATTAATTGGAAAATAGTTTTTAAATTTCATATTTCCTGTTCTTTATTTATTTTTTTTTATCACTTTGTTTTACTTTTCCCTTCCTTTTTAATCATTTACTCGTTTTCTTTCTCCTTTTTTCTACCATAATTTATTTAAAAGACCAGCCAGACAATTCAAGGCTTTGCCTTGGGAGTTAAGTAAATATGCTCTTAAATGACTTGTTATTTATTTTTATTTCACTTTGTATGTTTCCTTTTATTTTTCTTTTTATTTTTAAATTGTCTTGTAATTTCATTTTGCCTTTTTTGTATTTTATTCCATTTACAATTTGAACAGTGGCTACGTAAAGCAAGAAGATCAAATTTAACGCTTCAATTACTTGTGAATTAAATTTTGTATTCTTAAGTTATTTAAAATCATGACATTCCATTTGTTTGCTATTATTCTACCAGACGAGTGTATGAATATTAACATAGAGATTTTATTTAAATGTTATTACGGCATTCATTTGCCTGAACAATTTAAAAATTTTACTTATTCAATTTTACAATTACATGAGTGTAACAAGAGTGCCTTTGTACCTTCAACAATGAACTTTACTACAGTTGTGAACAACTAAATGGCACCAGCAAACAACAATACAAGCACTTGTTCTATGTTTTGAATTGGTAGTAACGCAAGAACTATTTGAGCACTATAAAGGGGCCAATGACAGAAAAACCAACGACCCTATAAAGATTGTGGCATGAGACACATATCATTTTAAAAAGGAAACTGTCTAGATTTGTAATCTACTGCGCAAATACTCAGCAGTCACTTTGGACTATTTTAAAAAAAATTTTTTTTTCAATTTCCATATACCCCTGTTGTTCTCAAGGATTTTGGCAGTTTCCGTTTTCCGTTATAAAATAAAAACTACGAAATTTTCTGAAAATGTTAAAACACTTCCAGAAAGATTAAATTCCCTTTTGATTTTGCTAAATTTCATGTTAAAAATCGGGAATGCTACCTCGGTAAAGTCGGGAATGATAAAACTCAATTAAAACTCAAACAGCTCTGGGGTATATGGATATTTCAAAAATTATTTAAAAATAGTCAAAAGTAATTTCTGAGTAATTAAGTAGTAGATTACAAATCTAGACAACGTCCCCTTTAGAATGATATATATCCTATCCCGTAATCTTTTATGGTTGTCCGGAAATCACTAAAATCGATGAAAGCACTAGAACTGGGGTATATGGATATTAAAAAAAAATTTTTTAAAATAGTCTAAAATAACTTCTGAGTATTTCGGCGGTAGATTACAAATCTAGACAGTCTCCTGCACTTATATGTCTCCTAAGCAAAAGATATTTACGAATACTAAAAAACGTAACGGTTTACATTAAAACATATTTAACAGTATGGTACTTCGCTGACGAAGTAGCGAGTTAAATGCTAGTAAATAAATAAAAATTTTAAAATGACACAGCATTTAATTTCTGAGGCCAGCATCCAACTGCTAAAATATTTAATTCTGAAACATCCCGAACTGAAAAGATACCCAGAAAGGCTTTTTCGCCCTCTTGACAGAGACAACAGGTATCACATTGAACCACAAAAATCTCTTTCATAAGGCACTCATTTAACAATTGTTTGAATTGTTAAATTAGCAGTTTATCGTAAAGTGTGATAACATTTCTGCACAGAGAAAACAACTTCGGTTGTCAGAACTAAATTTGTTTAAAATCAAAAATTCATTTGAGGCCGTCGAATTATTTAATAGAAAATCTTTCTCCCAGATCAAAATATTTGTGGTTACTATGATGGAATTTTAGTTATTGCAACTAAAAAACTTGATTATCACAACTAAATTTGTGTTTGGAAATTAAAATTGTAGTTCTCACAACTAAAGTTGTTTTCTGTGTGTGCTGAGACTTCAAAAAAGCCTTTGCTTTAACACTTTGCAAGGTTAAGAAGTATTTTCTTCTGTCACTCTGAAATATGATTCCTTTTATGAAAAAAAATATTAAAATACAAAATATCCACACAATAATGATTTTCTTTTCTTTTAAACTGACTTTATACTCGAGATTAAAATTTCCTAAATTTCGTAACCCAATAACTTTGAAAATAAATGAACTTTCATGGCTGATTCCTTGGTTGTGACTCAGAGTTCTAGTTTTACTTAGTTAACATTCTCTTTTCATGTGCATTATATTTATTCAATTCATGATTTTCTAACAATGATTATTTAACAGTTTTATTTTTTGTTATTTCCAGCACTATTTCGTACATCAATTTTCAATTCATTAATTCTTTCATTTATTAATACAATTCATTTCATTACGTTTCAGCGGTTTTCAAATGAAAATTTCAAAATCTACAAAACTTTTTATTGCATTGTTTGTGTGAAATTATTGCCAGCCAAACCCCTACAAAAGTAGAAGAAGAAATGAGCTGAAGAGTCCTTAATGTATTATTTCCAGTTTAAGTCTCATGTAAACCTCAATAATCATCATCATAACAACAATAAAAATGTTGCTTAGAAAGTTGATGATGTTTTATTGTGAGTGGTTCCATAAATTTATTTTGAAATTCTAAACATTTTATATTTCATTTTTTATTACTTTTTCTTTTTTTTATTTTACTTATAAGAGTGAAATAAGGCGAGTAAGAAACAGAAATAAAAGAAAAATCAATAAAAGCATTAAATTGTAAAATTTATTCAGGGCAACTTTAAGAGTGTGTTTACTTGAAGTCTGTAATCAAAATGCATTACAATCACAGCAGCGATCTATTGGGCGGCTGAAAATTTTACAGCCATGCCAGCAGAATTGTTCTAACATCATATGACTATTGCAAAAGTTATCGGAATAAAGAATAAGAAGAGATTGTGGAAAATCTTCTCCGTCATTGTCCTCATCTGTCATTGATTAGCATGAACTGTATCTTTTAAGAGAAGAGACTTATCTGCACTATTGAGCTATATTGTTTCGTAAGAAGCAGCAATTGGTTTAGGTATTCTTTCTCTGTCTGTGTTCTGTGAGGAGCATAAGCTCCTCCTCTTTGGAGCCAAGGCCTCTCTCTACTTTCTGTAGGGGTCGTCAAGCTACATGGTTTCGGGATGGGGTCATGAGGAACTTTTCTTATTTTTTTCTTCTTCTTCTTCTCTTTCTTCTACTTCATGTTCTTTATCTCTTCTGTTTTTTTTTAATCTTTTTTTTTCTTAATATCTATTCTTCTTCCACTTACTCTTAATCTCCTCTTATGTTCATCCTCTTCTTCTTGTTCTGCATATTTTTTTATCTCTTCTTCTTTTTCCCTGCTTCTTCTTTACTCTACTTCTTCTTTTTTCTTTTCTATATTTTTTTAGTCTTTTCATCTTCTTTTCTCCTTCTCCATTTCATTTTTTCTATCTCTTCTTCTTCTTCTTCTCTTTTTTATTTTTTTCTCTTAATCTTCCTTATCTTCTTCTTGCTCCTCTTTTTCTTCTTCTCTTTTTTTTTATTTCTTTCTTCCTCTTATTCTTCTCCTTATATTCTTCTCTTGCTTCTCTTGCTTGCTCTTATTCTTCTCTTGCTTTTTATTGCTACTCTTCTTCTTTTTGATTTCTTCTTATTATTTTTTTTTAATTTCTCTTCTTCTTGCTCATATGCTTCTCTTCTTCATTTCTTGGCTTCTATTTCTCTTATATTTTCTTCTTTTTCTTCATCTTCTTTTTCGTTTTCATTTTATTTCTTCTTCATTTTTTTCATTCCTTTTCTTTTTCTTCCCTTTTTTTTATTTTTTTTCCTTCTTTATTTTTCTACCTGTTATTCTTCCCTTGTCTTCTTCTTGCTCCTATTCTCCTTCTTCTTCTATTTTCCTTTCTTCTTCTATTTCTCTTCGTTATTTTTTTTTATTCTTTTCCCTTTCATTTCTTCTTAATTTTCTTTTCATTTCTCTCCTTCTCTTCTCTTTTCTTTTTTTCTTCTAGTTCACTTCTTCTTATTCTTCTTCTTCATTCACTTTTTCTTCCTCTTCTTCTCTTTTTTATTTTAATTCTTCTTCTCTTTTTTACTTCACTTTTTCTTCTATTTTCTGTTTCTCTTTTTTTTTTATTTTTTCTTCCTGTTATTCTTTACTTCTTGCTCCTATTCTACTTCTTCTTTCTACTTCCTTTCTTTGCTTTTATTTCTCTTCTTTTTCTTTTTCTCTTCTTCTTCTACTTCTTTTCATCTTCTTCTCTATTTCACTTCTCCTTCCTCTTATTTCTCTTCTTCTTCCTTTTTTTATTCTTCTTCTTTTTCTTTTCTTCTTCTTTTCTATTTAACTTAACCTTCCTCTTATTTCTCTTCTTTTATTCTTTTCCATTTTATTTCTTCTTAATTTTCTTTTTATTCCCCTTCTTTTTCCTCTTGTCCTTCTTCTTCTACTTTCTTTCTTCTTCTTCTCTATTTCACTTCTTCTTCCTCTTTCTTCTCTTTTTCTTCCTCTTTTCATTTTTCTTCTATTTCTTTTCTTCTTCTCTATTTCACTTCTTCTTCCTCTTCTATTATTCTTCTCCATTTTATTTCTTTTTATTTTTCTTTTAATTCCTCTTCTTTTCCTCTTTTCTTCTAATTCTCTTCTATATTTCACTTTTCCTTAATCTTATTTCACTTTACCGTCTTTTATTTTCTTCTTTAATTCCTCACTTGTCTGGTTCTTCTGCCAATTTTTTCTTATTTTCTGCCAGCTCTAAGTTTCTTGCCCAAACGCTTCTTCTCTGTGAAGTCTTCCCAGCCGTAGTATTCTTCTACGGATATCACATAGGGGCCTACTTCAGTGTAAAATTAAATCTTCTTCTTTAAGCCGCTTTCTTCTATCCGAGTTGGAATTAGTTCTCTTCACTTATACACTTACTATGCGCAAAATTTACAAACTTTTCAATTACAGGTGAATATTGCTAGAAATTACACGTAAAAAATTTATCAGGGAACTTAATTTGGTGTTGTTGCATGAAAACAACTCAAAAATATTTTGGACATCATCAAAGCTATGAGCTTTGATATTCATTATTTATTCCTACTTATTTAGAGTAGAGGGTCTAAATCATTTTTCATATTGACTTCGTTTTTAACTATTTGTTGGCATTAGATCAAACAAATTGTTGCAGAAAAGAAAAAAAAAACAAACACTAACAGAGAAAACCATAGAATCCCTCGTTGTTGATTTCATTAAAATCAGGTGTGCAATAGATACAAAACACCACAAGTGCAACCGCCTTTTATGTGGTTGGCAAATATTGGTTTTTCTACGTATTGTTAGTTGCTCATTAACTTTTTATGGTGTAAATGGCAAATATTTTCCTTTTTGACTCTATGATTTTTTTTTAGTTTCTATTAGAGGGACTTTGGTTTGTTTGTTAATGTTGACCTGCACTATTTTCAATTTGCTGAAATTTTTGTTAAAATCAAAGTGGTGCAGTTTGTTGGTCATTTTAAAATACATTTACAATTAAATAATGAATCCGTAATCCGTTGTGGACAAGGTGGGCAAGTTTACCCAAAAAAAAAAAAAAAAAGTTTAGTAAAAATTAAAATTACAAGTTACTCAACAGCTGTTGAAAGAAATGTTCTGTTCTCTATAGAGATAGAACTTGGCTTAGAAATAATTCAACCAAAAATTTTCTAATTTTATTTTGAAAATGTTTTTATTTAAAAAAGAAAACACAAATAATTTAAATATAATTTTTTTAGAAAAAAAAAAATACGCCGCATGTGCGGGAAATGTAATTGCATTTATGCATGTTGCACTCTAGTTAGTCTTCTGTTAGATTAAATTTATATACAAAAGTTTTGTGTGTAAGTGTGTGTGTGTGTGTATGTGTTTTAATTTGGCCAATATACATATTCCATTTTAACCGTATTACACACGCTTGTCTATGAAATTTGTTTTTATGGCCAAAAACATTTCAACACTTGAAAATAAAGTTATACTTTAGCAATTTATTTATTTAAATTTGCTGTTGCTGTTGTTGTTGTTTTTTTTGTTGCTGTTGGCTCAAGCTAAAATAAAAAATAAGCAGCAACAACAAACAGCTGCTAAAAATTCTGCTCGATGTTTTGGAAAAAAAAGAAGCACATGCCTGCAAGTATGAAAAACCCTACAGTTAGGCGGCCCATACACACTTAAATTTAATGCCATGTGAGTCTAAAAATATGGTAACTGCTGGAGAGCATTGCCATATTGACTTAACTTAAATTTTTTTTTTAATGTTACCGGACTTTAGCATTTAACTTATCTTGAACTGGAGTGTGTATGGTTTGCATTAGCAACATGTGCAAATACAAATCATACACTAAAAGAAAATTGTTTGTAATAAAATGAAAAAGCTTATTTTCACAGTTGTTCTGAAATTAATGCTAATTTTGAAAATTTTCAGGCTAAAAAAGAGAAAAAAAACTAAAAGTTTGTAGTTCATTCCCCTGCAATGAAGTATGACTTAAGGATTTTATGTATGAACTGTGTGTGTGTTTCTATTGAAACTTGTCTACATTATTATTATGCATGGCAAGAGGGCCCTTAATTCTCTGATGCATTTATAATCATGTTAACAAATAATTTACGCAACACTGAATATTAAATTTTGTTTTGAAAATTCTTCAAAATTTTAACATTCAGTTTTCAAAGGCAGTGGAGGGTATTTTTAGTTTTTTTTAGCTAAAATAACTAAGTAATTGACTCAAGTCCTTATAAAGGTCTTTAAAAGCTGTTATCTATTTTTATCTTTGCTTTTATTTGCCATTACGATTATGTGTTTGTCTTAATTTTAATGTTTTTTTTTTTTTTTGTACATTTTAGGTTTGTATTTGTCAGTCTATTATTCAAATACTAAAATCTATTTATTTAATTTTAAGAAAGTTATGCAGACACATAACACACACCTGCTCTATATATACTTTCAATTTATTTTAGTAATTAATTAAAGGCTTACAGGCACTAAAGCATACAAGTCCTTTAAATGAAATGTAATTTCTCATACCGAAAACTAAACTTAAATTTGCATGAGTAATTACTAGGCCATAGAAATACCTGTTTAGCAATTAATTATTATTCATTGTTGTTAATAAGTATTTTATTATTAAAAAAAAAAAAACCTGAGTTTTTTTTAATCATAAATATTTATTCCTTAAGATAAAGAAGGGCCTTTGGTTTCTCTTCTCTCTTTAATTTGTTAATCTCTTGCTTAGAAATTCAATAATTTTTAGATGTTGCTAAGCGCAAATCTCGAGAATGGCTAAAGCAATTTAGCTAATTTCTACTTTCATAAGTTTCATATTAAAACCTACAGAAAGTAAAGAGAAAATACTCAAAGATTATAAAGACACTAATTAAAGAAACACTTTTCTTGAGGGAAAAAAAAAAAAAAAAAAAAAAAAAAAAAAAAAAAAAAAAAAAAACTGGAAGTTTCTTGGTCAATTTGACTTTACATATTAAGTTCTAATTATTGTAAATTACTTTTTTAATGCTACATATAGCTATCGTATAGCCAAGGTCTAATTAACTCTTGGATAGGTTGCCTAACATTTATCTTTAATGGCTTCTCACACAAAATAATCCACAAAGCTCAAATCACAGCTGCTATGCAGCCAATTGCGATTTCGGCTGATTATTTTATTTTGAAAAACAGCAGGTAATATATCGATGTGACATGAGGCCTCGTCTTGTGGAAACCAAATGACAAAATCATGTTATTTTCTTGAATTTTTTTAAAACAAAAATTACGCTGGAAAAGTACTTACAAAATGGGTTCTTAAATGACAAATTTCAGAACCAGAAATTAAAAAAAATATTCAAATTTAAAGTTTTAAATGGGCCACCCTATACTTTGCAGTAATGAGTAATAACTTCAAGGCATGCTAGTTAAACGAAATATCAATATCAATTCACAAGGTAATAATTTTATGCTCGTATGGCTTTCATTTCATGTCATGAAAAAAAAAAAAAAAAAAAAAAAAAAATTCCGTAAAAGACAAAAGCTTCTTTTGCCCACTATGAGCTTGTAATCAATACAAGTCCATTTTTCATTGTTTCGTATGTAACCAACTTTATGTTTGTATTTGTTTTCAATATCTTTTCATTTTAAATTGAAATTAAAAATATAACAATGGATTTAAAAAAAAAAAAAAAAAAAAAAAAAAAAAAAAAAAAAAAAAAAAAAAACCTACAAGAACAAGCAAGGTATTTATTTAACTCCCTTCCTTTTTCATTTTGCTTCATTTTGTTTATATTAAAACAACAGATGGAGTTTGCCAGCATATGTAAGCACTCATATGCATACATTTTGGTAAATATCAAGGATTGTATGTTTAACATGTTTGATGATGTTGATTTACAATATTTACTTAATATTTCTTTATTATTGTACAATATCCAGTTTCATATATTTGCACAAAAAACGGCTCTAAACGAGGTGTAGTTAGCAATTCAAGGAATTGCAAATCAATTCTTTTTTTTTAATGTTTCTTGGAATTTATAAATTGAAAGTTACAGAGTAGAAAACTGGGAGTAAATAGATTCAAGGCAAATTTTAGCTTCCCAGTAAATTTATTTTAAAGTGTAAAACTTAAATAAACATTTTGTAAAAAATTACTAGGAGGTAAAACCTATTCAGCAAAAAGTAAAGGCATATAAATATGCCAAAACGAACCATAGAAAATTACGGGATGGACCACATTTGTAATCTACTGGCCAAATACTTCAAAATTACTTTGGCTGATTTTTAAAAAAATTTTTTAAATTCTTTAATACCCCAATACTGTTGCTCTGAGTGATTTTAGCAACTTCCAGACAAACCACTGCAGATTGCGGGATAAAGCATAAATCATTTTAAAGAGGAGATCGTCTAGATTTTTAATCTACCACAAAATACTCAGAAGTTACTTTAAATTATTATTAAAATTTTGTTTGAATTTTCCATATCCCCTAGTGTTTTTGCTTTGAAAAAATTTAACATCTTAGGGGCGAACCATATATTATTTTAAAGGGAAGGGCGTCTAGGTTTCTAGTCTACCACCCAAATACTCAGAAGTTACTTTAAATTATTAAAAAAAAAAATTTTTAATTACCTTAGTGATTGTGGCAATTTTCGTTTTGCTTCATAAAATAAAAACTACAAAGTTCTTCGAAAATATTAAAACACTTCTAGAAACCTTAGAACCTACAAACTAAATTCTTGATTTTATGGTACTTGGGCAAAAAAGGAAATGGTAAAAATCCCTCAGAAGAAGAGTACTGGGGTGTGAGGAAATTTCAAAAAAAAAAAAAAAAATTTAAAAATACTCCAAAATAACTTCTGAGCATTTGAACGGCAGATTACAAATTTAGACGACCTCCTTTTTAAAATGATATGCGTTCCATTCCGTAATCTTGTTGAGAAATCAATGTATTTTGTAAATATACCATAAATGATGAAAAATATTTACAAATACTAAAAAACCTAGCCAGTTACCTTAAAACATATTTAACTCAGCATATTTATCTTCACTCACCGCTAGACTTTGATCGTACCTCATGCCAAAAAATAAAATTAACTTTTATGTCTAGTAATTTATCAATATAAATAATGGCAAATATAAATGCTTCATTAAGGAGATAAAAGGTTTGCAGTAGATGACTCATTTGTGGCAAAATATTTAAAAAATTTACTGGAATTTGTTTTTACTTTTTAACATTCATTTTAAAATAATATAAAATAATATAAAATTTACTTTAAGAGATCAAAGTTATTATAGCTGGAAAAAAATAAAAAAAAAATTTTTGTATTAAAAATGGAAAAATTAATTAATAATATTTTGTGAATTAGATTGAACAATCCTTGGCTAATCAGGCCTGTAGTAGTTCAAGGATTGTTCAATCTAATTGAAGGCCGTTTAGGCCGCCACGTAAACCAATAATATTTCAATGCTAAAAGAGGATTAAAATAATCGCATTTAAATATTTTTTTTATTTGGAAAAAAATTTAACTAAATAAGCGTTAAATCGTTTAAAAGTGGGCGTGGCTAGTACAAAAAATAACTTTCCTGCAAAGATTTGTATGAGCTATTGTTCAGCTTAAAATGCAAAACTCCTCACGAATCTTGTTATTGATTGATGGGATTCACTTTATTTAAGTTTTCTGGGGCCAGTATCAAACTGCCTAGGCAGTCTTAATTAATAAAAGGAATTTAAAAAAAATAAATTGCAGTTGGTGGCAGAAAGTATAAACTTATTGAATTTCATATATTAAATTCTAGCGTAATAGAAAAAGAGTTACCACAAAATGAATTCGAATGGAATGTCCTTACGGAACTAATTGAATGGAATAGACAATTGAAATGACAATAAATCCAAATAAACAAAATAAACTACTCACACTTTCTATATAAAAAAAAATTAAAATTACTGTATCCACATGAAATTTTAGTACTTGATTACTCGTTAACATAATAAATAATTTCACTTTACGGTATGTTGTTGTAACATAAAAGAAAAGTAAACCCTTTTAATATTTGTTGTAGATTATTGTCCAAAGTCAAATTATTACAGACATATAACACAAAGTTATATAAACTTTACGAACCATTTGAGGTTTTATGCGTTTTAAATTATTTTAAATGGTTTAAGAAATGCCACAACTTTACAAGTTTTATTGTTGTGAAAGACAGAAAGAGAGAGAGAGAGAGAGAAATCAAATTTTATTCAACACCCAAGGGATATGATAAAGAAATAAACTAAAAAAATATATATAAAATAAAAAGAGGTTACAAAACAAGGGTTTGAAATTGAGATTTATATGGCTGATGTCTCTCCGTTAAATTTATTGCTCGGCGGCATAATAAAAGTCTGCAAGTTTTAAAATATTTTAAACACTTTTAACAACTTTATAAATTTTTAACTTGTGAAAGAAAGTTAATTAGAAAGTTTTTTTAAATTTTAATAAAAAAAAATTAAATAAATAAAGAAACAATTAAATTTTTTTCTAAATTTTAATAAAAAAAATTAATTAAAATGAAATTAAATAAAAAAGAAAATAAAAATTAAAATTTATTATTAGTAAATATTATTCAAGCTTAAGATGTCAATGAAAAAATTGTTTTTGTTTTAATTTTCTAATATTTCGACTTTCTTTTGAAGGTCTTCTTCAGGGAAATTTATTTTCTATATTTCAAAAATAAAAAAAAACTTATTACACTTGATGAACGTTTTAATAAGAAACCTTTATTGAAGTTTGCAAAAATCTGTTTAAAAAAACATTAAAAAAAATTAAAAATTTTAATCATTTGAAGTTCCCAAAAAAAAAAAATACTAAAATTGAGATGAATTTGTTTACAAGGAAATAATAATAATAGAACTTAAATTATAAAATAATTATTTATTTGGTTGGAAAACAAACAAAAAAAAACTAAAATGATAAAATGACAATTAAATTATCATAATTTTATAGGCGCTGCTTTGCAAATAAACCAGAAATTAATTTTCATTAAAATGTGATAGATTTCAAATAACTTTTTTTATTTCTCTTTAATGCTGCCTTATATGAATTTATTGTCATTTTCTTTGTCACTTTTATCTAATCAACTGCAAAACAAAACAATATCACATTAATAACAACTCTTCTCTTCTGGAAGGGAATATTTAATTGCATTTTAAATTAAATCAATATAATTTTTTATTTGTAGCTTAAGGTTAAATGCAATTAAAAACAAAAGCATTTTCAACTCTTGTTAAAAAAAGAAAAATTTAAATCAACTTCAATTTTTAGCAGCAAAAACAAAATTGTTAAAAACTCATTTGAAATTAATATTATTTTTTAATTTAAAATTTTAATTAAAATAAAGTTTTTGCTAACATATTCATAAAAAAAATAGTTTTGTTGAAGAAAATATGAAATTTGTTTAATAAAAAAAAAAAAAAAAAAAAAAAAAAAAAAAAAAAAAAAAAAAAAAAAAAAAAAAAAAAAAAATTCAAGTATATGAGACGGTCACATTAAACAAATATTTGTTGAAATAAGCAGGACCACTATAACAGCTACTACAGCGCTTAGCTTGATTTAATTTTTCATAGAAACACAATATACTTCAATAATTATATTATTTAAATTATTTTTAGGTAAAACTAGTCATGGTAGACTAGATATTAGGTGTCCTCATAGATTAGTAGGTAGCGTACTAAGCTACCAATTTATTCGGTTTGATTTCCGTCTAGACCCTGGATGTTTTCTGCAGACAAGCCTAAAAAGCTTCGCAGATTTATGGTGTTAAAAAAATTTTTTTTAAAAAAATATATGTTAAAAATTAAGAGAAACCCACCTCTTAATTCAATAAATATTAATGTAATGCGCGACCGTAGATTTACCCATCTTATCCAAATAAAAAATATAGTACACTTTAAGTAAACGTTAAGAGAATATTTCGCATTTAATTTTTTCATTAAGTCAACTTTTTTTTATATTTGATAAGATTACAGACGTAAAGTAATTAATTTGTGTCTTCCTTTTTATCTTTTCAGGTAAATTGGCTTTTACGAAAATTTTATTCAACAGGCAAGTCTATCAAATAAGTAAGAGAAAGTTAATAAAATTGTCTATAGTCATACTAAAGTCGGCATCTTTTTTAAAACGAAGTTAAGTTTATAAATTGTAATGAGCTAAAAATTAACTTTTTGTTTTCGACTGTGATTAGTTTTAGTCTTTTCTTTTCTTTTCTTTTTTAACTCAATTGTCTGGATTATACTTTTTAAAAAAATTTTTTGTTAAATTAAGAAGCAAAAGTGGGCATGGTCATACTAAAATTATACGGCTACCTTTCTTGATCTATAGAGACCGTATTTAGCAAATATCAGAAAAACCAGTTGAGAAATAAAAGGAGTTCAGTCATTAGAAAATTATTTTGTTTAAGAAATTAGGCGTAAAAGTGGGCATGGTCAGTCCATGGAGTATAAATTGTGTATGTATAAAAATTTTACAAATATGAAAAATAAAAATGGGCACGGTGGTCTAAAAGTACAGGGTACTTTAAAAAAAATTTCAGAAAATAGTATAGCGAACAAACAGAAAATTAATTTTATTTATAAAGATAGATAAGCAACAATAGTTTCATAAACCCAGCCCATTCTAGCTTAAGCTTCCCATGACTCTCCTCTTTTCTGTAGGTTTTGTTAAGCCAGTACTCCTGGCTACTGGTTACTTTATGCCTTCTTTAATCTTCTTTAATAACTTATTACTACCATCACTCTCATCATAAAATTAGTTTTAAACTGCTTGACAATAGAAAAAAATGCCTTCATTACAAATGACAAATAAAATACTTCAAAATGCTTAATCTTTATTTTATAACACAATTTAGGTACCAACACTTACTCTCCTACTTACATCCATACTTACATATGCATGAGCACTACAGTTTGTTCTTTTTGTTTGTGTTTAAACACTCTTGTCATTTAACTTATGCCTGTCTCAATAGCAATGCAAATGAAATTTCTAAAACTTTTTTGCTTAAATAAATTTCTATTCTAAAATCTTTAGAGAAAATTACAGTTTTAGAAATATACTGACATGCATAAATTGAAATACATTTGCTGGCAATTGAAGGTTTGATGGCTACAAATAAAAGTATGTTTAACTTGAAGTCAGATAGAAGTAGAGATGAGCTGAATTGCTCTGCAGAAATATGAGTAACCATAACACTTTAGATTTAACTAGTAAACTCAGTGTTTATGCAACAAACAAAATTTTTGGTAGATTTTACATGTTAAAAAATTTTTATAAATAATCAATCAAACCTCACAAACTCATAATTTTAGTAAAAATTGTGAACATTTGCTTAAATCATGCTCGAGGCATGATTAAAAACTGACAAACTGACTAACAAAAATGTTTCCAAATTAAATCATTATAGTGACATAATACATGTTCTGCCGTCTCTTCGTCTGTGTTAATAATTTGCAGAGGTAGTTTAAGCTGATCTTTATATGTATCTGCCAAATGTTTCAATACTCTGCCATGCATAGTCATGAGTGACATTACAGTGTGCATTGCTGACCGCATCAAGACTAAAAAGTCTTTTGTTTTTTTCTGAAATTAGAATGACATTAATATATGAGCTATCTTGATAACCCTTGTTTCTTGAGGTAAAAATTATGGGTAGCTGTAAGATGATAACCCTAATTTTAGTCAAGCTATGGAGTAAATAGTACTTCCCCCAAACTATTTATATAAAAACTAATGTTAAACTCGAGCTATAAATCTTGATACTTTATAGTTAAATCATCAATATTAATACCAACAACTCAAGGTAAACTGGCTGGCTGGCATTCTTATTTACCAGGTTGGTTTACGTGGCGGCCTAACGGTCCTCAATTAGAGTCGCAAGACTCCGTTTCGAACGATTTAAGATGTTTATTAAACAAGCGTTTGTTTTAGTTTTTTTAATTTAGTCAAGCATAATTTTATAAAGTTATAATGGCTGCAGACAAAACCTATTGCTGTATGTAAGCATGTAAAGTGCAAAATAATTTTATGATACGAAGTGGAAGACTCACAGGTATGACGGTAAATTTAAATTTCATACATGACTGTTGCGATTCCATGTACTCGTATGTAAGCTTGCATATGATTTGTTGTTTCATTTTAAATATTTTTTTTTTCTATTTTTTTATTTTTTTATTTTTTTATTTTTTTGTTAAACGTTGTACTTAACAATGCAGTACTTGTTTCAAAAGTGCTTCAGGCATAATAGTGAATACGTTAATTTTTTTTTTTTTTGTTGTTGCTAGTGCTGTTGCTTTAGCAGCCTTTATAGAAATTTTGCTATTGCTGGTGGCATTAGCGGCACTGATGGCAAATATCATCCAGTATTATAATTTGATAAGATAAATACCGAAATGCTTTCAAAAGGCTGATCAAATACAAAACACAATTTCCAGTGTAGAATTAAAATGAAAGCAAGAAACAAAAGTGTCAAAGAACACTAAAGTGCTTTAGAAGTATAAAGCATATTTCCAAATGGAGTAAGAGTGATTCAATAGTTGACATTTAACATGCTTTTTTTGTTAGCTTTGACTAACTAATTATTTTCTATTCAAGCTGTATTTACACTAACAAATTTCTCTTTTGAGAAATGACTGAAACAGAAATCAGATGGTGTAACTAATAGCATATCAGTTGTAATTAAAATAATATTCATTAAACGTTCTTGAATATCACTTTCCAAAAACATAGAAGAACAACTTAAAAAAAAAATTAAGAATGAACTTCAGCTCAACTCTACTTTAGTTGAAATTTTGTAATTACAACTTTTTGTGTTATAGCTAGGGCAAGGAGTTTCTTGTTTTCACTCCTTAACTTATAATGAATTATGGGGTCTAATCCCGCTTTGAATAGCGTATAGTATACGATTCTATATAACCGCAATTTTTTTCCAACTTCGTAATGTTCGTAATAAAAATTACTGAATCGAACTACTGATCAAGTATTTTTTGAAATACGAGAATTTATTGAAAAATAGCTTTAATTTTTTATTGCATATTTTGGCATATTTTGTTATAAATACATATTTTTGCATATTTTTGTCTAAAACCTTATATTTCCAAATACAGCTACAACTATTCAGTAAATGTCTGGTTGTGGGTTTGGTTTAGACCTTACTTTTTTGAAAATAAGACCGAAATTGCCGTGACTGAATGGCATTTGTTACAAAAACCTGCTGACTAAGTTCTTGTGGCCTCAACTGGACGTTATATGGCAGGAAATGAAAAAGTTCACTCTTACTGGGACACTTATTATTTAAATTTAAATTAGTGTCATAATTTATTTAAAAATCAAACAATCTGTATTACCATCTATATTGCAGTGACTTTTCAGAAAACAAAATTGATTCCTACTTCTTTTTTTTTGAAAAAAACGGCTAAAGCATCTTTTTAGGCTGTAGGCGGATTAGTCTAAGGCAGGCAGGCTTCTCTTTGTTCTTCCTTAATTCTAAATAATAGCCCTAGATATTTAGAAATTAAAAAAATTATATGCTTTAAGACAGGAGTTTCCTTTAAATAAAAGCTTCATGAGAACATGAAATCATTTGTGTTGCCAGGTGCTTTTTATGTACTAAAGAGTATGATGGTTTTGCTTAATCCTCTTGGGTTTTAATTAAAATCATAGTTTAATTAACTTCAGCTAAATAGCAGAATTCTTGCAGTTGCCATAAAGAACCATAATTTTTTTTTTTTTAGAGAGAAATAAAAAAAAAATTAATATTTAATGGAATTTTGTACAACATGTAGTCGATAATGAAAAGAATAAAAAGAAAACCTGACAATAACACAGAGGCTGGGCACATGAGAGTTATTGTTGTAAAATGAAGTCAAACATTAAGCCAGGGAGAGTTAAATAAAAAAAAAAAAAAAAAAAAAAACTTTATATAAAGAAGGCTTACTTAAGGTCAGTTACCTTTCAAAGGAAGCAAAATTATAAATATTTCAACAGGCATATGAATTTTTACAAAAACTTCAGTGTATTGTAAAAAATTTTTTTTAGAAATCCAAAAATTTTTTTTTGTTTTAATTAGGATTTTGATTTAAACAAAATTTTATAAAAAAAATTCAATTAATATTTTTTTTTCATTTAAAAAAAAAAGCTCTTAAGTTCATCCAATTATTTCTGTTTACAGATTTTCCATACTGCCTTCCTACTTCTGTTTTAATTACTGCTTTAAACATATTACTTACAACTTTCTTATGCTTATTCATAATTAATTACTATTCGCAGTAGAAAAACCATCATGAACAGTAGCAAAAGTCTTACCTCAGACTTCTTAAGCCAGCAAATGATGGCTTAAGAAGCTAAAACTTTTTTTTATTTTTCCCAAGAAAATCTGTATTTCATCTTAAGCTAAAATTACGATTTCAGTTTCTATTCTTAGAATTGTGTGCTAAAGTTTCAAATATAAAATTTAGATTTCAACTGGAAGCAGTTTGTTTCATTTTAATTTTTTTTAATAGTCTTGCATGTGTATGCTGCTGTGCAACTTTCTGTTTAACAAAAACTTTACTTCTATTTATAACACATGCTACTTTTTTACACAAATAAACTCATTCTTTCCTTTCATTTTTTTTTTATTTAATTTTAAGTTTCCTTTTAACAATATTGTGTAATCTGTTGTTGTGTTAAAGTTATCACATGAGTTGAATATCTTCTCTGGTAGTCATACCAAAGAAATGCTTGTTTCCTACCACTTTAAACTGTCTTCCATTTTTTTCGTTTTCTTCGATTTTTATTAAGTAAAGTAATATGAAAGAAATAAAAAAAAAAAAAAAACAAAAAGAAAAACTTTGTGAAAGTGGAAAATTTTTGACTTCATGCTTTATACAGTGGGTGTTATTAGCTTTCGGCATGAAATCAGCATAGAGTTTAGTCGTAATATACATTCCAAATTATTTGCAACGGGCTGGGTTGAAGAGCTGCTAATGATCTAGTAACGAGCTGCCAACAAACTGCTAATGAGTAACTAATCATCTGCTAAGGAGCTACAAACAAACGGCCAATAAGCCGCTAACTAATCAAGTATAAAAAAAATTCAAACAGATTACCAGTAAGCTGCTAGCAAGCTGCTAACGACGTACCGAAGATCTGTCAAAAATTTACCAACAGCTTGATAATGTGCTGCTAACAAGTTGCTAATAAGTTACCAATGATTTGTCAAGGTACTAAAAATAGATTGTCAACGAGCTGCTAATAAACTGCTATTAGTACTTAATCATCTGCCAAGAAGCCACTAACAGATTGCCAACGAGCTGCTAACAAGCTGCTAATGACGTACCGAAGATCTGTAAAATATCTAAAAAAAAGCTAAAAATAGACTACCAGTGAGCTGCTAACGAGTTACCACTGAGTTGTCAAGGTACTACTGACAGATTTTCAACGAGCTGCTAACAAATTTATACGAGGAAGTAATCATCCGCCAACAAGTTACCAACAGACATCCAATGAGCTGCTAACAAGCTTTTAATGAAGTACCAAAGATCTAACAGATTGGAAACGAGCTGCTAATGATAAATTAATCATTTGCCAAGAAGCTAAAAATAGACTGCCAGTGAGCTGCTAACGAGCTACCAATGAGCTGTCAAGGTACTACCAACAGATTACCAACGAGCTGCTAACAAATTTATACGAGTAAGTAATCATCCACCAACAAGTTACCAACAGACTTCCAATAAGCTGCTTACAAGCTTTTAATGATATACCAAAGATCTAACAGATTGGAAACGAGCTGCTAATGATAAATTAATCATTTGCCAAGAAGCTAAAAATAGACTGCCAGTGAGCTGCTAACGAGCTACCAATGAGCTGTCAAGGCACTACCAACAGATTACCAACGAGCTGCTAACGACGTACCGAAGATTTGTCAAAAATCTAACAACAAATGGGCAACGAGCTGCTAACGAGAAATTAATCATCTGGCAAGAAACAAAAAATAGACTGCCAGTGAGCTGCTAACGAGCTACCAATGAGCTGTCAAGGAACTACCAACGAGCTGCTAGCGACGTACCGAAGATTTGTCAAAAATCTACCAACATATTGGCAACGAGCTGCTAACGAGAAATTAATCATCATAATCATAAAAATCAACTGCCAGTGAGCTGGTAACGAGTTACCACTGTTAATGAATCACCTTCATAGATTGTAATGAGTTGCTAACGAGCTGCTAGCGAGTTGCCATCAAGCTGCTAAAGGGTTTCTAACAATCTATCAACGATCTGCTAACAATTTATTAACGATTTATTAATGATTTAACAAAAAATTGCCAGCAAGCTGCCAATAAGCTATCAGCAAGGAGTTTCTTATGATCTAGCAACGAGCTTCAAACTGCTAACCAGCTGCTAAAAATAATTCTATAAAATTCTAACAAATTAAATTAAGAAGTTTTGTATCACAAATGTCTTGGACTATTGCATTTTATAGTTTCTCAGAGATGCGCATTTTATTTACAGAAAAATTTTTAAAAAAGAAAACCTTTTTGCCATGACATGCTTTTAAGAAAATCATTGGTTTTTTTGGTAGAAGTAAAAGTGATTTTTCTACTTCTAGATGCTCTCTTTTTTTATTAGGTTTTAATAGCAATTTTTTTTTTTAATTTATTACCTCCTTTACAGTGTAAAAAAGGGAACAAATCAAGCATTTCGCATTTCATTAATTAATATGTTTTGTTTAGAAAAATTTGAAAATTTCGATAGGAGTTACTCAATTATTTTATTTTGTTTCTTTGTTTTTAGTAAAAGAAAATTTTTGTACTTTCTTTTTCCATTCTGTAATCAACTTATTGTAAGCTAAAGGTTATAAATTTAATTAAAAATATCTTTTAAAATACAGTATCTAGAAAATACAATGAAAACTTTTGCTAAATAACATGCCAGTAATTTACAAAATAGCAAACACACAAAAACTTTCATTCAAAAAAGTATAAAAATTTAACAATAAAAACTAAAATTTTTTTTCAATTTAAATGTTTTCTTTTGTAAAAGAAGCTTGATTGCCTTTGTTAATGAAGAATGCTTTAAGCTGTTGCTAAACCAAAATCTGCTAAAATCCAGTAAATGGAAAAAAAAGGAAGAAATCAATGGAACAACCTCAAGAACTTTTTGATAAACAGCAATAGCAAAATGTATTAAGTTTAAATTGTTTTAAAGAATAACAGCAAATAAAAATAGAAAAGCAAACAATTACAAAATTGTGCAACAGATTAACTTAAGTTGGCTTTATTATTAAAGTACTTTTTTTTTTCATTTTGTGGTTGTTATTTATGTAGTGGCAATAGTTAGCACTCATATAATAGTCAGTTATTATGCATATTGGGGCATTTGCCCCTCTACAAACTTGTGTATTTGGTAGTCAGTATTGAAATGCAATAAAATATTTATTTACGGCACAGCAAAACATATTTCACTACAGTGAGCTCCTTACCAATACTTGTTATTGACTTTACAGTAATAAAGTGTTGCAGGCATTTAGTCTGTTTACAGCTTAGGGCATTTTAAGAGCTCAATTAGGGGGTAAATAAACCCTATAAAATATGAATTTTATTACAAAATTTAATTCAACAAAAAAATATATCTAATTTGAAGTGAGTTTGATTTTTTTTTTCTTAAAGAAATCGTTTCCTTTTCTAAATCAGTGATGCAACATTAAACCTTTATTTTACTCTTCACTGTTTTAATACAATATTGCCTTTTGCAGTTATATCTTCTGGCATTGCCTGACGTTTTCTAACTAACCATAACGAATAAAATCTTTCAGCCGTACAGTACAGCATTTTTCTTGTCCCTTTTAAACTCTGCTTTTTAGTAATATTTATTCTTTTGCTTTTTTAATGGAACTGGTGTGGTGTGGTTCAGTGTATCTTACAAATTTTGAAGTATTTTTCTTTATTCAACTAAACTCAAAAACACTTTTTCATTATAGACATCAAGTTCATTGGCTTCTCAAGTTTTTTGTTTATCAATACTGCAGTCAAGATATTTTATAGTGTAAATAGGGCTGTTTTGACAACTACTGTTTTGCTCCTTACGTTTCTGCATCTGAAGCATTTGTATGTATTTCTATGTAAAGTTGCTAACCCCATTCAGTATCTGGGAGATTCATATTTTTTCTTTTTTTTCTTCTTGGGCATAAAATACAAAAGTTTTTATTTGTGTATGTGCAAATAGATCTGCTATTATGATGAAGTATATTGATACTTATGGTAAACATCTTTAATGGTTGTAAATATTTATAAGAAGAAATACACGGTGAGAAATTTGTTTTAAAGTCAAGCTATGAAATGGCCCTGTCAGCTATAAAATTAATTTATTGAGTCAATTAGCAGTGAAGTTAATTGTCTATTGAGGTAGGAAATATTTTAAGAGAAGGATAAACAGCAAGGTTGGCTGCACTAAAGCTAACATAAGCCTTTCATTTCTGAACGAACTTAGATAAGTTCTCTGTACTGGTTTGAAAAAAAATTAAAATTAAAATTTTAAGATTTATTTTGCTAAAACATATTTTCGTCTAAATTCATAAAAACTTATTTTATAAGAAGTTTGCTTAATAAGCCTTAATTAAACAAGAAGCCTTTTTATAATTTTGGCTTGTTATGTTTTTAATCAGATAGTAAAATTAAAAATTCCTTAATTGTAATTTTATATTTCAGAATTAATGGAAATATTTACCAGAAAACCTTATTATGTCTGTTTCATATTACGGGCAATATTGTACACTTACCTGCAAAGAAATAAAACAAAATAAAATATTATTTTTCTTTAATATTGATATGTAAAAGTTACAATAAGACTTAAGAGTAAACTACTCTATAAGGAAATAAGTATTCAAATGTTTGGGCAGGAATTTAACAAGACTTGGGAGTAAGTATCTACTGAAGATGAAACAGCTATAAATATAATTTCCCTCTTAGTACTAATTGTGCTAAGTAGCCAAATTTTCTATGAGAATATTATGCTGAGAATTTTGCACACGAATAAAGATTACATTTTCCTAAAATTAATGTACTGTTTTTATAACACAAGCGATCAACTTGTCTAGAAATTTTATATGAAAAATACTCAAAATATTGAATGTTTTTCATAAAAAATTTTTAGAGGAATTGATTGCTTTTGTTATAAAAACAGCCCATAAATTAAATTTAATTTATTTTATCACTAAAGTTGCATGATCATCATTCTTTTTACTGAAGCCTGTAATTTTTTAAAAATTCCTTAGCTTTTCTTATGCTCTGAAAGCTCAACAACATGTCAATGCAATATAAAAAATTTTAATTTATTTTTCAAAATAATTTAGCCGTTATTTTTGAAAGTGGTATAAGTCCAATTTGAAAAAAATTAAATTACGAATAATTTTAGTTGGACGGTGTTTATATCTTACTGAAATAAGCACTGACTTATTTTTTTTCATAAAGTGGACTTATGACACTTTACAGAAAACGACTCATATAAAAATATTCAAGTGATACGTCTAGTTTAATAGGTTTTTTAAAAATAATGCATGCGATAAAAACATTTTTCAGACATATGTTCCACATCTGTACTAAATTTAAAATGGTTTCTAGAGAACTGAAGCCATTTTAGCCAGACCCTTTTATCTCAAAAAAAAGGACTTAATGGTAAACTACCACAATAGGCCTATTATCTTAGCAATACAGTTTCTCCCCATTGTATTTAAAAAATTTTTTAGAAAATGTTGAAAATTTCACTTAGTACAAAAATAGTAAATGTGGTCTCTGAGCGATGAAGCCTACTGTGGCCAAGCCCCTTCTATTTTAAGGCATGAGACCTAGTGCAATACATATAATTTTAAAGGGAAGGTTGTCTTATTTTGTAATCTACTGCCCAAATACTTATTATTTATTAATTTTTTATGAATGTTTTATATTAATTTTCATTAAAACTATATGTATCGATTTTTTCATATACATATTTCGCACCATAAGCTTCATTTTCAGAATCTTGTATAAAAAATAGTGTCTATCTCTTGCTAAAATTACTGCCCACTCATTTTTTTTAAAAAGTGGACTTATGACACTTTCCAAAAAAACGGTTCAAAATTTTATATTTACTGTTATAAACTATTATTTATTGATTTTTTATGAATTTTTTTTTTTGTATTGCAAAATTTTTTATATTCTTTTTATTAAAATTAATTGTATCCTGTATTTCGCATCATAAGTTTGATTTTCTGGATCTTACATTTGAAAAATAATAATTAGTTTAACTAATTTTTATATAAAAGATTTTTTTAAATTTGAAATTAATGTTAAAAAAAAATTTTTTTGTGCTTTTAAAAAAATTATTCTTTTAAAAATTCAAATATGCTACTTTTGTTTCTGTTTAGATTTCAAAAAATAATAAAGTTGTAAATTCTTACATGCAAATATTTGTATACAATACATATGCTTTACATTAAGGCTTACATATGTTCATACGTTCCTTGCTACGTAAGAATTTAATATATTCTGGCAGTTATTTCATTTATTGTCTGGCATTAAAAATGTTTTGCCTAGACATTGCCCCCTCTCAACCCTCTTTTAAATTTACTAGTATCAGCAGCAGCAGCAGCATTTTCATAAAAGCTTTTTAACATTTAATTTTCCTTATCGTTTTTCTTTTTTATTTTTTGTTATTCTTCTTCAGCCTCAAGACTATTTAATTTAATCGCATTTATTGTGTTATTTTGCATATCGTAGTACATAAGCAACATTTAAGCCAATTGTTATTCGTAGCTAAAAACAGACTCTTACAATTTAAGTATTAGATTAATTTAAGTTTAATTGGTCGTATCATTTAATCATATTAAAATGTTGTTTGTTGTATTTAGTATTTTCTATTGTTAGCAATAACAACACAAGTCTTTAAGCAAGAATGAAAAGTTCGTTGCAGTAGCCAACTAAACGTGTAAGGAAAGTGTGTTTTTTCATTGAATTAATATTTATATGTTAAACTTACAATAAGCCCTAGTTGGTTTAGTTGATCAACAAAAATTTATTTTAAATAACAACCGGCAGCTATAGTTATTATAGAAAAATAATGTAATAGGAATTTAAATAACACTGTGCTACGACATGGAGTTTTTTTAAAAACATTAGCCCCCTTATCCAAAAAATTTAACGCAGACTTTAAAGTCAACGTTATCGAAATTTTTCATATAAATTTTACTTTAAAGTCTACGTCAACTTTTTTTGGATAAGAGCACTAGTATTTTAAGAAAATTTTATCTTTTACATGAGTTTCGGTGTAAATATATTTTTCTCTTCATATTTCTTTTTTTTTAATTTATTTTAAGCAGTTGCTTTGCAATTCTCTTAGATATTTTTATTTAAAGGAAATTATATATTTTTCTACAAAAATTTACCGGGAAAAACAAAACAAGCAGAAAAAAGCAAAGTCATATGAGTAGGAAGCCTGATGCAACCAAAAGATAAAACAAAGTAAATAAATCATATTGTGGGGTCCATGTTCTCACATCCTTGTTCTCTGCTTTCTACGCTTAACAGGAAAAGGATGTACTAGATATAACAATTTTTTTTTTCCTTTTTCGCTTTTTATAAAAATAAAAAAAAAAGAAATAAGAAGTTTAGTTAAGATTTAAAAAATTAGTTTTAATGTGTTAACTTTTTAATTAGCTGGCATATTCCCAGTAATTATTTTTCAGTTATTTCGAAGCACATTTTTTTTTAAATTAATAACTTATTTTTCACTGTGTTTCTTTTATAAAAGAAAAATTAAAGCAGTTTTCGTTATTCTTTTTTTCTAATTATTAAGCAAATCAAGGAATAATTGTGTTTAAAGAGGTGATAAAATTTTGTAATCCCTTAGAAACAAATAAAGGCAGTTTAATACACTAAGTAACAAATAAAAAAAATTTTTTTCTAATTTTTTTTAACAAAATAAAATTTTCTAATTTTTTTTTTAAAGAAAAAAATTTTTATAATTTTTTTTTAACGAAAAAAATTTTTCGAATTTTTTTAACGAAAATTTTTCTAATTTTTTTTTAACTAAAAAAATTTTTCTAATTTTTTTTTTTAAGATAAAAAAAAATTTTTTTTCCAAAACGGGAATAAGATCAGTTTTTAAAAAATTTATTTTGTTGTTTTAAAATTCAATTTCTTGCTATTGTATGTAGTTTTTAAACTAAGTTATAAAACCGGTTTGTATTAAGCGTTTTCTATTTTTGGAGAATTTCTAAAAGTTAAAAATTTCTTAATTTTTTAAAAAAATATTTTTTTTTAATAATTAAAAAAAATAATAAGAATACTGAACAATAAAGTAAAAGCAATTTAAAGTCAACGTAATTGGAAAAAATTTGAGATATTTTTTAATAGAATTGGACAAGTCCTTTCAAAATTAGGATAAGATATGCAAAGCAGTCTTTGAAAAAATTTTATATTTTACTATTGACAAATAATTCTCATTTAGTCAATTGCTTTTACAATATAAAGGTTCTAATGTTAGCAAGAAAAGTTGCAAGTAATCGTTTACTAATTGTACTGAATAAATAACTCATGAGAATATCATAAGGACTGCATGCAGCACAAATAAAAATTAATATTTTGTTAAAAAAAAAAAATTTTTAAGAAAAAACTTTCAAACAGAATTTGAAATACTGATGACTTTTACAGTTAGGCAAATATTGTTTGTCAAATATTTTTTAATCTGGAGCCTAGTGTAATTTCAATAATTTTTTGTTATTTTGGATTAAATTTTTTTTTTTTTAAACCGGTTTGTGCTAATTAAATACTCGTTCATAAGCACTTAAAAAATGTCTAGTGTGTTTCTATTTATTAAGTTGTATGTCATCTAGTTGCTTGCTTAATAATGACTAAAATTTGTATTGAGTAGTTGTTGTAACTACTAAAAGTGTTTTGCATATTAATTGACACATGTTTGCTAAAATAGCAAATGACACTTAATGTAGAGAGTATAACAGCCCCCAACAAAAACCCTAATGATTACTACTACTGTTCAAGTGTCATGTAATAAGACTAACACAACCAAACAAAAAATACTTTTAAAAAGTAAAGTGCAATGTGCTCTACAATTGAGAAGCTGCTCTGGCATACAATACACTCTCTATCTCTCGCTCTCAACACTATTATGGCACATGCATAAGTATTAGTGCTGTTGTAAGCAATTCATGCACACAATTATTGGCATTAGATAAACAATAGTAGAAATATGGCACACGCATACACACAACCAAGCATATTTACATGCATGCAATTTTGGGCTCTCATAAACAAATTGTCAGCACTAGAGTTTTGCATTGCAGAAACGCATGTAAGCTTGTGCTATTTACTAAGTAACATTAAAAACACTAGAATTGAATTTATGAGGTCGGACTGAAAATGTTTTTTTTTTGTTTTTTGTCTGTAAATTATTGGTTAATAAAAATTTCTATCCATAACTATATAGCTCTAGGCATCTTTGAAGATAGCCAAGGGGCTTTCCTGGCACTTCAATCGAATGTTATATTCTCTGCTTTAGAGGGCCAACGTAAGGCTATGCTATCCAATCTGGGACGTCAAACTGACGTATCCTTGGTATGGATTCCTGCACACAGCAGCAGGCGGATGAATTGGCTAGGACTGGCTTCTATGTCAGTGACAGTTCCGGTATCACTTATTTCAGTTTGTATTGCAATTCTTTAGTTCAACAGTCAGCATACGTTGTCATCCCACCAGTCTTGTGGGTTCCAGCAAAGAACAGTAGTCGCTAAGTGCGGACAAAACAGCCAAATAGTCAATAGGTGTTTCAATTGCCTTTTAAAGTAGATCTTGGTAGTATCAGGAGCGGTATTTTTGATCCCTACCAGATGGCGGAGTCTGGTAAGGTTATGCTATGATGGTAAACGCTCTGCTTAGCTAGTAGGCAGGAATAGGAGGGACATTTTCAGACCACTGGACGATCGGCAAGCACGTCAGCAGGCTGGGACTGCTTTTTAGCGAAAACTACCGCAGCTGCCGGTCACTCGAGAGTAAGGAGACGGTCTTTTACTCGGCTCTTATGGCTTCGAGACACAGATTTTTCGTTAAACATCTGATGGCTGAACTACCTGAGATATTGAGAATAAGGTTAGAGAACCTTCTCAGATATCTTAATGTCGTAGAGTGGATCTAGATCACTTTATGGCTGCAGAGGCTTGGTGAGTAACTGGTTTAAAACGGAGTCTTGCGATTCTAATTGAAGACCTTTAGGCCAATACGTATACCAACCAACCATAACGAAAATCGTAATCCATTAAATCGAATACAAACAAGCGCAATTAAATTTTTTTTCAACGAAAATCTTTTACAAAAGTAATTTCAAAGGAAGCAGCCCCTTGAAAGCAATTAAAGAAAAGCTATTTAAGCTTTGAGCCACGATATAGATTTTTTTAGGCTTGATATACCAGTTATCAGTTTCAGTTTTCTGCAAAATAATTGGACAGAACAAAGAGAGACTCTCCACTCTCCCGGAGATTTTTATTTATAAATACATAATTGGGCTGTGTGTGCCTATTCTTTTATTCTATTTATTACCAGGCCATGTAAGCCATGACCCAGGGAATTTTTTATGCAGCCCATTCAGATCTAGGCCTCTTTGTTTCACTATAAAACTCTTCCTTTATAAATATTAAAAGAAAAATCTTTTTAAAAGCAACTTTTCTAATTGAACTCGTTTTTTTTTTTATTATTGCAACAATTGCAATTTCTACTTTAGCTTGTTTTCTTGGTAGACTTAGTTTGCAATGATGTTGGGTTAAAATGTCAGAAAACAATAAACTTGACATGAACAAGAAGAACACACATAAAGGAGAACTAAACAGATAGTGGGATCTATTGACATACAATGAGTGGTGATCCGTACTGATTGCTTTAGTAAAGACCAACAAGATTTCATCAAAGGCAATATTTGGCTACAAGCAGCATCAGCTTAATTGCTATCATTTTTCAAGGCAAATCAGCAATTAGTGTGTCTTTTTTTTTAGCAACTAATGTCTGAAGAAAAAAAAGAGAGATTTTATGTTGTAATAAACTATTATCGCTTTCATTCATTGAGGACTTTATTCACCACCAAATTGTTATTTAATGTTTCTTGGGTATTAAAATTCAGTTTCTAGTGTGATTTGGAACTCCCTGTAACAAAATAAACTGAAATGGATACGTAGTGCGAGTAGTAAGTGCATTGCCAAATTGTGTGCCATACAAAACCTAATTAGGAAAAACAGCAACATGAGTGACAGTGGCAGAAACAACAAGTTCATTGTAATCATATTAGCAAAACATACAGTCAGGCTCTCTGAATAACACACACACAAAGAACACTCGCAGATAGATAGATACACACACACACACACTTAAAAATAAAACAGATTTTAGGATCTGAATTACATTTTTAAGCCTTAAAGGCAAAAGATAAGAATTTGTGCGTATGAATTGCTTTTGCTTGTACATAATTTGCCCCTTTAAACTCATGTAAAATGGTCACACTCGATTGAGTGTAGGTTAAGCAGCCAATACACGACAGCAGCATGGATGCACAAACAAGAGAATGAGTTAATAAATTTGCTTATACCAACAATATTCACTTCTTTTAAAAAAAAAAAAAAAAACTACACAAAATAAAACAATTTTAATTGGGAGAATTTAGTTTGTTACCTGCCTTCGTTTTTTTATTTTATGATGCAAAACGGAAACTGCCAAAATCCTTAAGAACAACACTCTCCACTCCCCACTTTGCCGAAGTCCCATTCATGATTTTGCCCATGAAAATTACCAAAATCAAAAAGGATTTTAATCTGTAGGCTCTAAGCTTTTTGGAAGTGTTTTAACATTTTCTAAAAAGTTCGTAGTTATTATTTTATGATGCAAAGCGGACACTGCCAAACTTCTTAAAAGCAACACTCTTCACTCCCCATTTTGCCGAAGTTCCATGAATTACTTTTAATAATAAACACAAACTTTACTAGTGTTTTAACAAATCAAATTGTTAACGTAATCGTTAAGAAATTAACATTTTTTAAGTGTTCATTTATGTTTTTAAAAAACCGGGGGTAAAGAAAGTCTCTATGGTTTTTGTCAATACAATAATTTAAGGACTCAGTTAATTTTCATTAATAAAACTTATGTTTTTCTATTTATTGCAAATAAATATTTTATTTGTTTATAAGAGACCATGTGTTAGTGTCTGTTTTTTTAAGTAAAAAATTCAAATAATTTCACTTAGTGCACAGACACACACACATAGCTGCATTAAAAAATGAAAGAAAAATTGCATGAATAAATAAGTATCATATTTTTGTCATTTACAGTTTGCCGCATGCAAGAAATCTCATTGTTGACATAAAGTTTTTTTTTTTTGACTACGTGCGGCTGGCAGAAAATACTAAAAAATAAATTTTTTACTCGTATGTGATGTCTGACTTTTTGGGAGTTGTTTCAAACATTTATTTAAAAAAATTTGTTTTTTTTTTCTACTCCAATAATTCTTTGTAGTGCAAAGTTTATTTGCACCAAAACGTTTTTTTTTTTTGGGTAGGTGGCTGGCATTGTTCAATTGTGTCCTAAGAACAACAATTTTTAACTGTTTGCTGATTCATAGTGCCATACTAAAAAGCAAATTGGGGAGTTTATTTTTTTATTGAAAAATTTATTTTTTACTTTCTTGTTATCAGCAAAAATCATACAAGTTGGAAAATAACATTTCCCGTTTGCATTTGAGCATATTTTTCTGCTGTCATAGTAAGTCTTTTCGTCTCTTCTTTGTGTTTATTTAAAATTTATTAACAAATTTTGTGACAAATTTCAAGCTACACACAAAATACGAGCTCATGTGTTGGCTTGTGCGTTTTGATTATTTTCATTTTGAAAAAAAAAAAAATTTTTTTCAGTTACACTATTTCAAATGGAAATCAAGGAAATTTTATTAAAGAATCTTAAATATTTTTTGTTTAATCAATTTAAAAAAAAAAATTTTTTTGTTTTTTTTTTTTTTTAAAGAAAAAATTTTTGAAGAAAAAATATAAAATATTGGCTTTTTATATAAAAAAGGCGAAGATGTACTTTATTCACAAAATTGGTGTTACTTCATATCATCCTTGTGATAGGTTAGGTTAGGTGGCACAGGGCAACCCAGTAAGAAAAACAGAAAAGGGCTCACTTGAAGAAGAAAAAAAAAAAAAGAAGAACGCTAACGAAATAAACCAGGACAGAGAGATAATAAGAAAAAAACGAGTCCGTCACCTAAACCAATTACTACTTTTAATAAAAGCAGATAGCATGACGAGCCCTACACTAGACAGTAAGGTGAGACCCTGCAGGTACTACTCTCTGAAGTAAAGCTCGTTCTCTGGAATTGTTAAAGGACTATTGAAAAATTAACATAAAGACATTTTCTCAAAATTCCAGAGTTTACTGGGAGAATTCGGTTCATATATTCTCTGAATTTTTTCATTAAAACCAATGAAAGATTTCATGAGCTTAATAAAATATTTCATTAATTCATTAAAATATTCATTCATTTAATTCAAAAAATTTATTAAAACAATTTCATCAATTCAAATAATTTATGAAATATTTCATTGAATCAATTAAATTATTTCATTGTAGAATTTTGTTTATTAAAACCAATAAAAAATTAATGGGCTTAACAAAATATTTAATAAATTCATTAAAAAACTCATTCATTTAATGAAATATGCATTCATTCAATGAAAAAATTTCATTAAAACAATGAAAATATTTCATAGAATGAATTTTTTTATTAAAACCAATAAAAAATTTCATGAGCTTAATAAGATATTTCATTAATTCATTCATTTAATTAAAACAATTTCATTAATTTAAATAATAAATATATGAAATATATCATTAAATCAATTAAATTATTTCATTGAATGAAAGCGGATAAAAAATTTCATTAATTCAATAAAATATGCATTCATTCAATGAAAAAATTTCATTAAAACAATGAAAATATTTCATAAATTTAAATAATTTAGGAAACATTTCATTGAATCAATGAAATAATTTTGTAGAAATTTTTTTATAGAATTTACGTTACATATTGCTTTTAGTGTTGTCAATTCAGTGCTTTTAACGCTGTTTTTACTGATTTTTTAAATTTTCAAAAAAAAGCTTTAATATTTTTTATCATTTCAAAAGAAAGGTTAAGCATTTCTTGTTCATTAGTACTCTAGTCCTTCAAAATATTAGCATTTTGTTGGTTGTATTTAAAGCCAGGTGAGAGGAAAAAAATTATTTTTTAAGGCCGCGTTTTTTTTTTGTATCTGTTCTATTGAAATCTTAAAGCTTTAATTTATAAATTTTTTATTTTTTTATTTTCTCCAACTTATTTGGCTTGTGCATAATTTTTAAAAATTTTATTCTTCAAACTGCCACAGCTTTCCTCAAAAAAAAAATTTTACATTTGCAGCGTTTGTAGTTAAATTCATATTGTTAGATATTATAAAATTTTCTTGGTATTTTCTTCAGCATATTTTAACTGTTTGCTGTTCTTATGCTTGGCTTAGTAGTACAAACTATTTGTTCTTATGAATAAAATTGTACAAAATACAAGGGCTCATATAAAAGACATTTAAGAGCTTAAAATATTTTAAGTAAAAAAGAAGAAAAAAATTTCTTAACAAATTTTTTTCTATTGCTGAATCTTGTATAATTTTTTAGCTGCTGTTTAGTTAAAATAAAAACGTTTAATTGCTCCCAACACAAATAATAAAAAAAAAATTTTATTTTAATGCAGCTTCAAAGGGTTAAATTATTTTCTCTAATTTTGTTTAAAAAACAAAATAAAATATATTTAAAAATTTATTTTTTAATAACTTCATTATCAACTTTTAGTACCCCATTGTGCATGGTTTTTTTTTTTTTTTTTTTTTGATTATTATGCATGCCGGCATATTTTTCATTTTGTAATTTATAAGGCTGCTATATATTTCTTTTGTCAGGCTACAAAGTATTGAGGTGATATCGTCATTCTAGCAAAAACAATCATTTATTCATTTTGTCAACCATCCATCCATCCATTCATGCCTTAGTGGTTGTAGCTGTTGTATTAAAAAAAGTTTACATTCGTTATATGAAAAATAAATTGATGTACGGCTTAACGTCAAACTAGCATTTATTGTGGACATGTGAGTATTATAAGCCATTTTTACTCAAATGTTCATAAAAACTATTTACTGTGGGGAGAGTTGTTTAAAAAAAAATTTTTAGACACAAATTAAAAATAATTGTTAATTTTTCTATTAAAATTTCGTTTAAATTTTGTTTGTTTTTTTTTTTTTTTTTTTTTTCAATAGAAATCTATAATTACACTGTGCAACAAATAAAAAAAATTATTCTGAACTGTTGAACTATTATATTTTTGTGATAAGCAATGGTCGCAAATTCTTTGGAAAAGATTTTTTTTTTTGTAAAATATAAAATTTTTTAAGAGGCTGCCACCTATCCAATTTTGTTATGAAATATCTAAAAAAAAAAAACTTTTTTTTCATAAATTTTACTTTAAAATGTAAGTCACTTTTTTTTCGGAAAACTTATTTCCAACTTGCCTTGTTTAAATTAAAAACTTTTTGCTTTCATCATGATTAGTCAAGAAAAGTTGCTCTAGCATTTTAGCTTATTTGTGCTGGTATTTTTTCTAAAAGTGATTTTATTTACAGATTGTTACACTTAACAAGCATTTTTATTTTACTTTTCAATTCGTTAGCATCAAATAATTATGCTGTCAAGCAGCTTTAACTTTTATTTAACAAAGAAATGGCAACAAAACATTTAAACAAAAGGTGCATTTACAATTTACAAAATGTTGGCTCAAGTTAGAAACACTAGGAATTAAATCAAAAGTGGTCAAATAAGTTGAATCAAAAGTAAAACTTTTTAGGTAAACTGTAAGTTGCAAGATGTTGTTTGTTGGAAAACAACAAATGTTGCAATTTGCCAGCAAAACAAAAAAAAAAAAATATTAAAACAAAAACAACAAGTTGTTGGTTTAAAGTTTTCAGAAGTTTATTGTACACATTTTTTTTGTAACAAATTATTATTACAATTGAAAATTTGAAGTGAGTGCAATATGTTTTAACGTAACCTGTTACGTTTCTTAGTATTTATGACATACTTATCAAAGGCATCTTACTTAATTCAATATTTATAAACATGTTGAGAAGAAATATAAGTGCGAGGGTACAAATATGCTTAAATACGTTGATTTCTCAAAACGATTAATTGATGGTACACCTATCATTTTAAATTGGAGGTTCTCTAGATTTGTAGTCTATCACCCAAATACTCAGAAATTACTTTGGATTATTTTAAAAAAATTTTTGAAATTTCCATATACCTCAGTGCTGTTACTTTGAGGGATTTTAGCGACTTCTGGAGGAACCCTAGAAGACTACCGCAAGTGACATATATCATTTTAAAGGGACGGTCGTCTAGATTTTTTATCTACCGCCCAAATACTTAGAAGTTACTTTGGACTATTTTAAAAATTTTTTTTGAGTTTTCATATACCCCAGTGCTGTTGCTTTAAGTGATTTTAGCAACTTCCCAACGAACCATTAAAGATTGTAGAATATGACACATATCATTTTAAAGGGAAGGCCGTCTAGATGTGTAATCTATTGCCCAAATACTCAGAAATTACTTTGGATTATTTTTAAAAAATTATTGAAATTTCCATATACTCTACTACTCTAGTTATAAGAGATTTTTACTATTCCCCATTTTGCAGAGGTACCACTACCGATTTTGCCCATGAAAATTAATGAAACAAAAAGCGAATTTAATCTGTAGGTTCTAAGATTTCGTGCTGTTGCTTTGACCATGAGCTGTTGCTTTTAGCGACTTCCGGGCGAACTCGTTAATTTTAGTTTCTTGCACTGAAATTAATTATTTATTTAGGATTAATAAAAAATAAGTATTCAAAGAAAATTTTTTTATTAATATTTTTCATTTTTTTTTTTTATTTTTATATAAGTTTTCATTTTAAAGTCTATATAGTTTATTAAGCTTGAGGTCGTATTAAAAAAAATTATTTTTATACCGACATTTCAATTCAATAATAAATAAATAAATTTTTTAAATACGAACTCAAGCTTAATAAACTATGTTTTTCAATTATATAATTTTTTGTTTTATTTTTATATTTAAGGAGAATTTGGAAAGTGAAGAATATGAATATTTCGCTAACACAGTGACGGGTATAAAAGACTATTTAACTTCTTTTTTAATGAGAGCTGTATGCTCCTGCAGCTTATGGAATCAATAAAATATTTCATTAAACTAAGGAAACCGGTTTTTGGTTGAAAAAAAAAAATATTTCAAAAAAGTAATAGACTGAAAATAAAAAACGAGTTGAGAAGTAAATGTATTATTTTTGATGTGGTTAATTCTAAAAAATTTTTAGATTTTTTTTAGCTGCAGTAAAATCAAACAGCTTTCAAAGTAGACTGTAAATGAATTTTTCTGTGGCTTAATAACAAGCTGCAAAGGATTTTTAAATAAAATTCTTTCAGTGTGCCAGCCAATTAATGTTTAAATTATTAAAAAAAGAAAAAATAAACCAAATTTTTATTTTTTTGCTGAGAAAAACATTTGTTTGCTGTCATCTTATGCTGTGGGAGATTAAGTTATAAATGGTGTTGCCTGGAAGGAAACTTGGTTGTCTGCAGAAATTAATTATACTGCACTGTTAGAGTCATAAATTATTATTTTTACTAAGGAGATTTGAATGGGAAACCACAGCACCAGAAAAACAAAAATTCAAAGTTGTAACATGACAACAAATGAAATTTCGTCCCTTTTTGGCAAACGAAAAATGCAAAACAAAAACCAAGTATTTGCTATAATCTCAATTTAGCTAAACAAAATAGCTGTTGTATAATATTAACTTTTTCTTGCATATTTTCTTAATTTAATGTATATTTGCTTGCAGTTTTTTCTTAAGTTTTTGTTTTCTTTTATTTGCAGAGAGATAACTTTGGGAAAACTTCTTGTTTTCTATTTCTTTGCACTTGGTTTGGCTAAACCGCAGTAATAACTTAAGGAAGCAGCCGTTTACAACAACACTAACTAAAGCCTCAAAAAAAAAAAAAAAAAAGGAAGAACCAACAGTAGCAGAAAAAAAAAATAAAATCTGCTAAGAATAACAAACAACCATTGAAGCACAAGGAACAACATCAGGAAAACGTCAGTAACATGCTGAAGAAAATAAGAGGCGTAGGCTTGTTAGCCTGCGGCATTTTACTGTTGTGTGCTGTCAGCAGCGTCAACTCTTATTCAAGTATGTAGCTAAAGGCCAAAAAAACAAATGCCCACAAACATAACAACTACAAAAAAAAAGAATTTTTTATTTTTCTTTCTATAAAAAAAAAAAACAAAATAAAACCATTAGAAAATCAAGAAAACTGTTTGGAAAACTTTTTCTTCTAAGCATTTAAGCTATTGCTGATGGTGTTGTTGTTTTTTTTTAATTTTCTTTAATTCTCTTAAACTGTTACAGAAAAAAAATTTCAAAACGTTAAAGTTCTTTGTTAAAATTCACCCTTAAAAATCACTCACTCCTCCCCTTGAATTTAATTTATGATTTTTCTTTTAGACTGTTTTTACAATTTTCTTTTACTTTAGTTTTATGGTTTTTACCTGATAATTTTTTTTTCTTAAATTAGCAACTGTCATATTCAAGTAAAAATGTTTTTGTTATTCCTGTTTAATAAAAAAACTTTTCTCGTTAAGCAGTTTTTTTGTATAGCTGCCTGGTTGTGCTAAATTTGTAATAAAGTCAGCTAGATGCTTGAACAATATTTAGGCTTCCAAAGAAAATTTTAAAATTGTAAGGAGGGATGGAAAATTTTTGTTTTTTTTAATTTTTTCTATATTCCAAGATGAGCTTTGCTAATGTAAAAACTCGCCCTTAACCTCAAGTGTTTGCACAAAGCATGCTGATAGATTTTGAAGATAAACAGAAAATATTTGTATGCATTTCAAGTCTTTTTTTCTATTACACATCAGAGGACTCAAGTAAGTTCTCTTCTGTTTTCCTTATTGGGGCGTCCTGTGCATGTCTTTTTACTGGGGCCAAATCGTAACATACATTATTGCATAAGAACGTTAGAAAATTTAGTCTTTTAGTATTGCAAATTAATTACTAAAATTAAATTTACTTACAAAAATTTTTGTCCGAACAAAATTTTTATCTAAAAAAAGTTTTGGAGTCCGAGCAAAAATTTTGTTTTAACAAAATTTTTTTTTTAATTTTTAAGTTCGAACAAATTTTTTGTTTTAACAAATTTGTTTCAAAAATATTTTAGACCTAGCAAAATTTTTGTCCGAACAAAATTTTTGTAGGCATAAAACTTTTTTTTATATAAAATTTAAAAAAAAAATTAATTTCTTTAGTAGTATGTCTTTCTATTCTTTCCGAACAAAATGTTTGTTTTCGAATAATTTTTGTGTCAATAAAATTTTTTTACTCATTACATTTTTTGTCGTAACAAAAATTTTTCTATCCCAACTAAATCTTTGTACGCATAGAATTTTTGTTAAAATATTTTTAAAAAAAAATTTTAATTTCTTTAGTAGTTTGTCTTAGAATTCTATTCTTCCCGAACAAAATTTTTGTGGCTTTAAAAACTTTTTGTGTTCGAACAAAATATTTGTACAAATATAATAAAATCTTTGTACACATAAAATTTTTGTTCGAGCAAACTTTTTCTACCCGAACAAAATCTTTGTATACATAAAATTTTTGTCCGAACAAACTTTTTCTGTTCGAAAAATTTTTATTCGGACAAAAATTTTGAAAAAAAGTCTTTGAATTCTATGATTTGATGAGTACATCCCTGGTTTCGTCAGAAGAAAAAATTCGCAACTGACTGCTCCACTGACCTTGCGGTAAGCTTTTCTTCAATACAGCAACACTGCAAAATGAAGTAACAAAATGATGTCTTGGTTACATTAATTACCAGTTCAGTTTATAAATATGTTATATCTGTAGTATCAAAGCTTGCAATGCAGCAATATTAAGCAACACCCTTTAAGGAAGTCAGCCTTCAATTCTCTCAAACAAAATTATTTTTGCTGTGTAGGCTTCTTTAGGGCAATAATTTTTTTTTTTTGTAGCTGTAGCAATAGTTTCATGATATAAAAGACCATTTTCTGCCCACTAAGAATATTATTATTTTTAATATGTAAAATAAATTTTTATCTTTATTAAAAAAATTATTTATTTTAATATTTTAAGGTCTGCTACTTTTTGTTTTAAATTATTTTAAAAAAATGTATTTGCTTTCCTTTAAATTACTCTTTGTTTTGGGTTTGTTTTTCTATTTCTTCAATTCTTAAAATAAATCAGCACTTTATTTTCTATAAAAGAGAAAATCCTAAAACCCACAACTTCCTTAGCCCTAAATGTTGTTTGTTAATTGATTTATAATACTCATAAACATCAGTTTCTCTTTAAATCATCATTTCTGTAATATAAGTATTATACTTTTTATTATTTTTTGTTTTTAATTTTTATATTTTAATATCGTTTTTTTTTTAATTTTCTTCCCCCTAAAAATAAATGATTTACAAAAATGACACAAACCAAACATCAACTTAAAAACTTCCCAAACCACAATTGTGTTGCCATTAAAAATACAAATAAATTTTATTACAATAAAAAAAACCATAAAAACTAAAAAAAAATTATGTGAAAATTAAAAAACCCTAAACACTTACAAAACGTACAACAACTACAAACTACAACTGATTGTGCTCACTCATTTACTCCAACATCGTTACGTTACCACAAAATTAAATGTTAAAAAACATAATTTTTGTTGTTGTTGTTGTTGGTATATAAACAAAAATATTAACACACACTGCATTAGAGTATGGGCGTGGCTGTAATGATATTGGCTGTATGCCCACTGAGGAGTGTGTCCTAGTCACTGACTCATGCAGTTATGGTCAACGTAGTGGCAAAGACTGCGGCAGTTATCCTGATTGTAAAAGGAAGTCTGGCGTCAGTACCTCTTCTTCATCATCGTCTGTTAATCCTACAGGTGATTATTTCATTTATTATTTTATTTTTTTTATATTTTTCTTTTCATTATTTTTTTTTCTGAGTGTTTATTTTAGTTATTATACGTTATTCGTTATTCTTTATTATTATTATTTTACGTTTTATGTTTTAAGTGTTTTAAATGTATTTTTTTTTTATGTTTTAATTAAATTGTTTTTGAAGAGCATAGTTTAGGTTAAAAGACTTTGACAATACTAAGACCAAAAGAGAAAATGAGAGGCAACTACGTGACCTGTTTAATCTATTAAGTAACCAAAGACATAAAGGCTCTTTAAAAAATAAAATTTTCTTAAGGAAAATTAAATATTGAATTTAAGGTACAAAATTAACAAATTGATCGCTTGTTTTTTAAAACCTAACCTTTAGTACTTTTAATTAAAATATTAAATTTCACTTTGTGACAAAAGCACTAAAATGATTTGTACTTTTTCTTAGCTTAGTAAGCTACACTGACTTTAAAAAAAAATTATAAAAATCACTTCACGTTTCCATAATCACGACTTATATGAATATTAACTGTAAACTGTTTATTCAATTATAAAAACAAAAAATCCGAAATTCCGCAGCAAAATTTCCTTTAAGCCGAACTTCAAGTATTTCTAAATTGCCTTGAAATCACTTCAAAAATATCAGGGAAGTTGTTAAAAAAATAATTATTTCTTGGGGCGATATATAAAAATTTTTTTTATTTTTAAAAAATTTTTTTAAATAGATGAAGATAAAAATTGGTCAGTATTTGCTATAAGTGTATAGCCTCACAAGTTCTTTTTTTATTTTTTTTATTCATTGGAGCTTGATCATGCCTAGACAAAATGATACAGGTCAATACAGTAGTCTCTTAATTTCATATATAAACTTATCATCTGCCATAAAGTAGTATGTATACATACATACATTACAATAGTCTTATGCCTGGTAATCGATTTGGTAATCTACTAAATAACCAGTTCTTTCAAAAATGCTTAATTCCTTACAGGATTAAATTTTTTGAAATTTTCTTACTGGGCATCGTCCCACTCAGTGTGACATGCTTGTACATTAATTTAGCTATCTTTCCAACTTGTAACTAATCTATTATGAAATTTCTAGTATAATTAAAATATACTTTGACCTATTTTTTGGAATAAAAAAAATTGAAAAAAAATATGGTCGAAGTTTTTGAAAAACTGATTTAAAATTTTTACTTTTAGATTTTTTTTATTTTCAAAATCCAAAGTAATTTCCGAACGAACCATAGAAGATTACTAGATGGGACGTATATCATTTTAAAGAGGAGGTCATCTAGATTTGTAATCTATCGCCCAAGTACTTAGAAAAATCTTTGGATTATTTTTAAAAAATTTTTGAAATTTCCAGTACTCTTTTTCTGAGGTATTTTTACCATTCCCCACTTTGCCCAGGTACCAGGAAAACTACGAAAATCAAAAAGGAGTTTAATCTTTCTGGAAGTGCTTTAACATTTTCTGAAAACTTCGTAGTTTTTATTTTATGATGCAAAACTGAAACTGCCAAAATCGTTGAGTATAGAAATTTCAAAAAAAATATTTGAAAATAGTCCAAAGTAACTTCTGACTAATTTGGCGGTAGATTATAAATCTAGACAGACTCCTCTTTAAAATGATATGTGTCTGTTCTCATAATCTTTAATGGTTCGTCGGCAAGTTGCTAAAATCTTTTAGGAATTTTAAAATAATCATTGTAAAGGGGAGGTCGTCTATATTTTTTTCTTTACTTTTGGATTTTGGAGTTAATATTTTTTTTATTTTTCAAAATTTATTTTTTTATCAGAAAGAGAACAAAAAGATCTATGCGTGATATTTTTTTAAATATTTTTACTATTATAAAATTTTAATTTCTATTACCACTAACTTGAGAAATAAAAAATATTACGTATTTGTTTTCATACCCACTAAAGGTTTAATTAAATAAATTCTACGACCTCTTTTTATCGCTAACCGCTTCAGCCCAAACACTATATTTTGCAAACGTGACGTGAGGGATTTTTTTTTAAATAAAAACAATTAAGAAAATGTCGTTGTCTTTTTAGTGAGAAAAATCATGTTGCCTAGAGTTATTTTTTTTTATTAGTTTTTTATAAATTTTAAATTTTTTTATATAATTTTTTATTAATTTTTTTTTTTTTTTGATTTATTTATAAAATTATATTTTTTATATTTATTTGATTTTTTTTTTTCGGAAAGTGAATATAATATTCGTAACAAGTATTTATAAGTTATGTACTATGAAAGTATATTTAAATATCAGGCTTTAACTACTCAACAACTACTACCACACATGAAAGCAAAGTCACCACACACAAACTAAATCACATTTTTTTTAACTCAACTCAACTCAACTCAAAAAAAAAAAAAAAAAAAAAAAAAAAAAAAAAAAAAAAAAAAAAAAAAAAGTTTTTTAATTTATTTAACAATCACAGATTTTTTGAATTGATTAAAAAATTTAATCATCAATAACCACCACAAACAAAGGTAGTTTGAAATCTATAAAACCAAATACAACAAACACACAAACACCACGCTTTAAGTGCATTTAAAATTTCTATTTAACAACAAAACTTAACGAAATGGCAAAATAATTTTAAAATAATTTAAATAAAATCAAACAGGCAACACATTAAAAAAAATGTTTTTATTTTTTTATAATTAAAACCAGCTTTTTTATATTTGAAATTCATTAATCATCAAAGTATTTATGTAGTTTGTTTCTTAAGTAGCAACACTAATTTAGCAATTTCCCCTGGCTTTTAGATTGCGTAGCGGCTCTTCCCCTAAAAACCATCACAGCATGTTTTTTGTATTTAATCTTAAAATTGTAAATAATTTTCTTTAAGCTAAAATAAAATACAACAACATAGAAATTTTTTACTTTAACAACTTAAATATCATTCAATACTAATGATACAATTCATATCTTGTCTCTACTTTCTTTCTCTTCCATTTTTTTTTATAATTTTTGGTATTTTCACATTTTTGTTTTTTTTTTGTTTGTTAAACGCGCCTTCACTAACATGTATTTGTGTTTGTTGTTGTGCGTAAACGTATGTATTCTTGTATGCATTTAACTCATGTGTGTACAGGATCCAGTTTGAAACCTGTACCAGAATTAAATATTTTCTCATCTGGCTCATCATCATCAGCATCATCCTCAAATACCGCACACACTTATATTAATCACAATGGCAATGGTGCAAAGACTGGCTCATCAGCGATGGGCAATAATGGTTATCAGAATAATGCTAACGGTTATATGAATAAGAATAGCAATAACAATAATAGCGGTGGTTATAGCAATCACAATAACAATAATGGCCATATGGGTGGCAATGGCGCCTCAAATGGTAATGGTCAAAATGGTGGCAATGGACAATACAACAATCCCTCCATCATTGATCCCCATTACGTGTTTGGCGCACCGCAATCCATACCTGTTTTACCAAATCTGCCCATATTCCCTTATAACTCACCCACTTTAGCACCAACTTTTCAACAATTTCCACAACCCAATCATCCAGGTAGCGTACTCAATCCAGGCGTTCCTCAAGGTCTACAGCCGGTGAATCCATACAATTCACCGTTCGTATTTGGTCAACAACCGTTTTACAATGCCCCCGGTGGTACAGGTGGACCACCTGGTGGCAGTGCTGGCATATTAGGTGGTAGCGGTGGTGGTTTGGCTCCTTATCCAGGTGGCTATCCGAGTCCAAATATGTACAATAAGCCTCCGCCACAATATCAAAATCAAAATCCTTACAATCGTCAAACACAAACACATCCAAATTCAGCCGGACGTACTCAAACAGTAACTCTAAAATTGGCCTTGACCTTGGCAGGCTTTATGCTTTGTTTGCAAAACTCCTTACAATTCAGCACGTAATATTTTACTTGTTTGCAATAGAATGTTTTTAGAGCATTTCTTTTTTAAGTTTTTTTTAATTTTATTTTTTTTTTAAATATTTTTTAATTTTTTATTAACCAAAAAAAAAACTAAAATTAAAAATATAAAATAAAAGAAAACTACAGGTATAAAAATGTATATTTTTTGCAAAATAAAACAGAAAATTTATAAAAAATAAAAAAAAACAAGTAAAATTGTTTAAGAAACTAACAGACATTAGTGGCCTGTTCAGCGATGTTACAAGAAAACGATAGCAAAGCATATTTGTATTGGAAACAAATTGCTAACAGCGTAGAAAAACATATAAAACTTTTCGCAAACGTTTGCTGCAAAGCAAAAAGTTATAGGGCCATAATTATAGTCACACTGAAGTCGGTATTTTTGTAAAAACTATTTTAAATTCATAAAATTCTTAATAAAAGCCTACTTTCTTATGACTATGATTATGGCCCATAAACTTTACAAAACTGCTTTTGCACGTAATCAAAACCAAAACAAAAACGTTTTCAGTAATTGGCTTTGCAGTCTTTGAGTGATTAAATTGCTTTTCCTTTTTTTTTTTAAAAAGTTTTCACCTAAACGAAAACAAAACAAATTTTTTATTTTGTTTTTGCCAAAAGACATTTCCTCACAAAGAATATTTTTTTAATAATTTTTGTTTACCTTTAAAAAAGAGTTTAAAAATTAAATCATAGCCCATAGCAGGCTGCAGGCTACAGGCTACAGACTGCCAACATTAAAATGTCCATGTTAATATGAAAACGTTTTTTTTAAGGACTGTATAGGTACATGACATGCTGTAGCCAAGTAAACAAATTTATATGCGAACTCTTCTAAAAAAAATTGTGAAAAAAACACTTACTATTTTGACTACTTTTCATAACGAATTTCCACACGAGATGTTTGATTGTGTTAGAAAAACAGCACATTAGTGCTGCCAAATTTACCCTAAATTTGCGTTTAGAAATATTTTTATTTTATTTAACTGAAAACAACATCGTTCGTTTGTACTTTAGACCACAAACAGCTGATTTGCGGCTCCCTAAAAAAAATTTTTACAAGAAAATGTTAATGAAAAGAATATCGAACAATAACATAAGCATGATATTGTCAAGGAGAATTTCAAAAAAAATTGTAAATGGATTCTTTACTTTTTACGTTTTTAAGAAATTTTGTGTTTATTAAAGTGAAATATTTTAAAGTGGCAGCACTGAAATATGTAAGTTTGCAATAATTATCAGCTGATCACAATGTTTTTGTCGTTGTCAACTACGCGACGACGAATGCAGCCAACGGCATTTGTCGTCCTGCAAGCCTTAGTCTGCTGTGTTTAGTTTCTTAAATAATTTTACAAAAAAAAATTAAATAAAAAAACAAAAAAAAACTGTTAAAACACAATCAAATGAAAGAAATAGAATTAAATTAATGCCAAACTCAAACTAATAAATTAAAATAGAAATATAAAATACAAAAGTAAATAAATACATGAAACACTAAATACACATAAACAAAAATAAAATAAATTTTTTAACAAACCGAAAATGTAATAAAATTGTATGAGTGTAAAACAAATTAAGCAACTTAAGGTTTTCTTTTAACAAAAAAATAAAAAATGTTTAACAATTACTTTAAACAACGAATTAGCCACAAAACAAAATATAGCAAATAAACCCACAAAAGAAAATAATTTAAAACAATTAAAAATTAAAAAGTAAAATCTTAAAGCACAAATTTAAAATCAATGAATGTAATTATTTTCAACTAGAAAAACTAGACAACAAAAATCAAACGAAAATTTAATGTAAAATCACTGCTAATCATCATTATCAAAATAATTTCTTTTTTTTTTTTTTAATTTAGGCTGTTCAATTTTATAGAGTAATTAAAGATTTAAAATTAATAATGCTAAATTAAGCTTGTGTTTAAAAAGAAATAAAGCTGACTTGCAGTAGATATTGTAAGAGAAATTTGCCTAATTTCAGAGCAACACAAGCAGCCGTGGCCTTTAATTAGAATCAAGACTATACAGTAGTAAAGTGAGCTAGATAAACCCCGTGACATTAAAATATTTCAGAAGGTCCCCTAACTATATCTCAGATAGTTCGTGCACCAGATGAGCACCGGGAAATCGGTTTCTCGAGCCAAGCACTAGCCCATTTTCTTTATTATATTCTTATGATGACTAGTTTATGCTTTTTATTTTATATAGTTCTGAGCTTTTCTAAAAAAAAATTTTCTTCAATGAAACACTTAACTAACTTATCAATCTGATGGTTGTGAGTTCAGTTGCTACCTCTGTCCTGCACATTTTCTGCAGAAAAGATAAGAAGTTTTGGCTTTAAAATACAAGAACTGTTTTGAAAGCTCCGTGAGTTTTTTAATTTCCCTTTTAGAAAACTTTTTCCTGCGAAATTATCTTATTATTTTGAATTGTTTAATTTAATTGTGAATTAAAAATAGTCTATTGTGAATGAATTGTGTAAATTTTTCAGTTGTTGGTGATAGAAAAAAATTGAATTTCTTAATATTAAAATTTATTTTCAATAAATAAAAAGAAAATTAATTTTCAATAAATAAAACAAAATTATTTTCTACAAATAAAACAAATTAAGCTAAAACACATTTAACATTTTAAATCTTTCCGTTTGCCATCCGGGAGAAAATTTTAGCCTAAGCAAAATGTAGGAATCAATAATTGCAAATTTTGATTTTGGACAAAAAATGCTTTCCGCAATTGCGAAACGGAATGAATAATTAAGCCCATTATTTTGAAGGAATAAAAAAAACACCTTGTATTAAATGTGTGATCAAAAAAGAAAAAAATTTGTTTAATTAAAACATCACCGATGTACGAAATGGCCTTCTTACCCCTGAAAATACGCATTGATGCCTTAACTTTAGTTACATGATTTTTATTAGCTTGTCATAAAATCGACTACGAGCACGACACTTGTAATAAGGCTGTATAATTACAAATTAATTTGTTATAACAAGTTGCTAATGTTTTTTTATAGTTTCCAAACAAATCAGCTCATAAAATTGAACAGTTATTTAAGAAATTTTTTAATAAATTTTTGTATTTGATTATAAAAATTTTTTTTAAAAATATATATATATAATTTTTATTATTATAAATGTCATTTTATTAAAACTAATATTTCAATATTTAAAAAAAAATAATTTAAAAATCTTTTTAACTTTTTTGATGTGCTGTTTATAGGAAACGAACAATCAAATCGTTTTTGCTTGGAAAATAAACAAAAATATTTAAAAAATTTTTAACGACATTTAATTGTTCAGTTTCTGTAAACTGTACTTTAGTGTTAATCAACATTTAAAGGCCCTTTATTACAAGTTACCAACATTTAGTTGAAAAATTTTTTACAGCGCAACCACAAAAGTCAAGCTTTCGTTAAAAGAGTTAAAATAATTTTTTAATTTGTCATTAGTTTTAAACTAAAACTAATTAATTTTTTTTTCTTTCTCTACTGATAACTTTCAATAAGGGGCCCAAGCTGTTTCTTAAATTATAAAAATTCTTAAATGAAAACCGTCACTATTTAAAAGAAAAACTTGAAATATTTATTAATTAATAACTAAATTTATTTTAAATCAAAATAATCATTCATAATTCAGAGAGTTGTTTAACACATTAACTAAAATTGTAGGAGTCGTTTACCACAACAAGAATTTTAAATGACTAATATCGCAACTCATATAGCAGTTGCTTGTGCTCACAATAAAAGTATCAAAAATATGTATGTGTGTGTTAATGTGAAAGTAAATTTTTGAAATTCATTAATAAATTTATTATTTTTATTTGATTTTTTTTTTTCAGCAAAATCTAGAACAAAGACATCTAATAAAAATAATAAACCTGATTCATGGAAATATCCGAAAATTAAATTCAGCTATTAAATCAAATCAAACATAAAAAATGTATTCCAGTAATTAAAGCAAAATATTATAATACATTTAGTTATTGAATCAAAAAAAGTTAAAATAAAAATATTTTTATGGCCTAAAATTTTATAATTTTTTTTTTAAATATTCTCTGTAAGCACACACACTTACCAGCTACAAAATTCGATTGGCTTAACATTGATTCAAGTACAACGTAAAAATTTCTTTTGAAGGATTAACAGACCAAACCTAAATCAGCGCGTCAGGCTTGAGTTATATCAAAATAGCGTCAAAAATAGGCCTATAAACCCAGCGCTGAAAGAATTTTTTCATATATTTTCTGAATTTTGTTCTTAATCATAAACCAAATTAATTATTTTTTAACCTTTTCATTAAACTAATGAAATATTTTAATAACTGAAATAGTTTTAATTGAATTAATAAAATATTTCGTTAATTTAATGAAATATTTTAATGAATATTTCGTTAATTCAGTGAAATTTTTATTCATTCATTTAATGAAACAGTATAATCAAATGAAATTTTCATTCGTTCTATGAAATATTTATCCATTAAATGAAATAATTTAATTAATGCAATGAAATATGAATTTTTTCATTAATAAAATGAATGTCATTAATTAAATGAATAGTACATTAATTCAATGAAATATTTCATTAAGTTAGTAAACTATTTATTTATTTAATTAAAGATTTCATTAATTCAATGAAATATTTCATTAATTCAGTAAACTATTTATTTATTTAATTAAAGATTTCATTAATTCAGTAAAATATTTCATTAATTCAAGAATATATTTATCCATAAAAAGAAATAATTTCATTAAACCAATGAAATATTAATTTTTCTATGAACTAATTACCCATTACATATAATAGTTTCATTAAATGAATAGTTCATTAATTCAATGAAATAATTCATTAATTCAATGAATGTCATTAATTAAATGAATAGTTCATTAATGCAATGAAATATTGCATTAATTCAATGAAATATTTCATTAATTCAATGAAATATTAATTCATTTAATGAAATAATTTCATTAATCAAATAAATTACTCATTTGCTCTTTGAACGAAAAAATTTTATTAATTTACATAGTTTGTGAAAACTTTCATTAAGTTTTCATGACATCGTTTCATACGATTTATCAATGGTTTTTCTTTTAGTGCAGGAATAATAATCATGACAATTTTAATCTTCTTGTAAAAATACTATGAACCGATTGCAAATACTACATCAAACAAATTCCTTAATAAAAATTTGTTTTAATAGGGACTTATTAAGTAATTTTTAATTAATTTAATCATTTAATACGTTAAATAAGCACTTCTGCAACAAAACAATTTTTTAAAAATTTTTCTGGAACTGAATGATTATTTTGATTTACAGGTATTTTTATTTTTATTGTTTAAAAACTTTATATTTTTGTTCTAAATGTTTCAAATAAATGAAATTATAATATTTTTAATAAAATAATATTTTATAAAACATTTTTTTATTCTAAATATTTACTTAATTTACTTTATTTTTACTTGAATTATGCTACAATATTTTTGTAAATATCCGTCCATTAAAAAAAATATTTTTATTAAATTGTTTTAATTTTAATTTTTTTTTTAAGCAAGCAATAATAAAAGCAATTACTGCAAAAATAAATATTTTAATTAATTAATTTTTAACATTCTCATAAACACAATTAACTAATAAAATACATAAAAACATTTAAATAAAGCAACTAATAAAATGCAAATCAAATTAAGAGTTGAAAAAGAAAAACAAATAAAAATATTACTAACACTAACAAATACACAGAAGAAAATTATAAGCCAATTAAAAATTGTAATAAAAAAAAAAGAAAGTCACTAATTACTTCTTTCATTAATATCAGAATTAATAAATTGAACTGAAGTTAATTAACATTGATTAAATAATTAATTAGGTCAATTAAAATTTGATTAAAAAACACATTAATTTAATTAAAACTTTATTAAAATTTAATTAAATATTTAATTGATTCAATTAAAAATTAATTAAATATTTTATTAATTTCATCAAATATTTGATTGATTCAATTAAAAATTTATTCAATAAAAATTTGTGAAATTAAATTAAATATTTAATTGATTTAATTTAAAAAAATGTTCAACTAAACATTGAGGATATTTAACTGATTCAAATTACAATTGATTGATTCAATTAAAAATCATTTGAATATTTAATTTATTCAATTACAAATTTGTTCAAATAAAATTTAATTAAACATTTAAATTGTTCAATAAGAAATTGATTAAAAATCTTTTTGTATCAAATAAAAATTAATTAAATATTTATTTGATTCAAATAAAAATGTCTTCAAAAAAATTTAATTAATTAAAAACAATTAAATATTTAATTGAATTAATTAAAAACCATTTTAACTAAAAATTTATTATAAATTTAATTGAATTAATTAAAAATCATTTAGACATTCAATTGATTTAATTAAAAATTTATTCAATTATAAATTAATTAAATATTTTATTGATTTAGTTAATAATTAATTAAATATATTAATAATTGATTAAATGTTTAATTAAGTCCATAAAAATTAACTAAATATTTAATTGATTTAACTAAAAATCATTTAAATATTTAATTAACTCAATTAAAAATTTTTTCAATAAAAAATGATTCAATTGAAAAATAATTAATTATTTAGTTGATTTAACTAAACAGATTTTCAACTAAAAATTTATTAAATATTTAATTGATTTCAATAAAAATTTATTAAATATTTAATTGATTTCAATAAAAATTTATTCAACTAAATACAAAAAATTATATGTTAATAATTGCTTCAATTAAAAATTTAATGGTTAATTAATTAAATATTTAATTGATATAATAACAAAATGATTACATGTTTATTTAAGTCCATAAAAATTAATTATATATATTTATTCAATTCAAAGCTAATTAAATATTGAATCAAGTAAATTATATAATTTTTAGATAGTTAATTGATTCATTGTAAAATTAATTAAATATTTAATTGATTCATTGTAAAATTAATTAAATATTTAATTGATTCTTTGTAAAATTAATTAAATATTTAATTGATTCATTGTAAAATTAATTAAATATTTAATTGATTCATTGTAAAATTAATTAAATATTTAATTGATTCTTTGTAAAATTAATTAAATATTTAATTGATTCATTGTAAAATTAATTAAATATTTAATTGATTCTTTGTAAAATTAATTAAATATTTAATTGATTCATTGTAAAATTAATTAAATATTATTTTAATTTTTCATTCAGTTAATTAAAAATTAGCTAAAGTTTGAACTCATTGAATTTAAACTTTTGCCAGAGTTCCATTTCTTTTCTTTTTATTAAAAACATTTAATTGATTCATAAATTTTTTTCTGTGCATTATAAAACCAGCCAGCTAAAACGGCAACAAAGAACTAACAATAACAGCAACATAAACTGCTAAATATTATTAACAAACTAAGAAAACAAATGTGTTCAATATTACTTTTCACTGCATGTATGTATGTATTTATACTCGTATATAACAAAATATTTTTTTTTTTTGGGTATTTAATATAAAGAAATTATTAATCAAATAATTGCTGGTACCAGTAGTTAATAATTCTACTTAGTAATAGAGTAGAATGTGTATGTATACAGAAACAATTTATTATTTTTTTTTTTTTAATTAGAATGTCTAATGTAAATAATTAATTAATTAACAACTTGCAAATTATATTTTGCGAAATATAAGACTTAATAATTATAAAAAAAAATTTAAAAAAAGAAAACTAAAAGTTTGTTTTTTTTTTTTTTTTTTGGTAAAACTTAATAAATTTTAAAAAATTAGAAACAAAAAAAATTTATATAAAATAAGTATATTAACTTAAACAGTATTTGAAAATACCACGAGTAGTATTAAAATTTTAAACGCATTAAAAAAAAAAAAAAAAACTATTAGTTTCTAAGAAGCGGGGAACGAGTACTTAAAAAAACTGCAAAAAAAATATAAATCATTAAATTAACTAAAGTAAATGTGAAAAAAAATAAACTTTTAGTCGTGAAATAATCAATTCAAAAAATAAAGTTAACAAAGCGGTGGGTCTTGAATATGGGATTCTTTTAATAAAAATATTTTCCAAAGAAAGCTTTTTCCGTTTGTCGCCGGAAAAAGTAAAATCAAGCAACTTGATTATTTTTTATTTTATTTTAAATTAAAATATATGGAGGTTAAAAAATCAAGAGATCTCAAATATACACAATTACAAAATTTATAAACTTGAAAATATGTAACGCAAAAGCTTCAGTAATATATGAGAGCATAACTGTAGCTAAACATTTACTCTTATGAAAGCCTTATGAAAGCGGTTGAGTTTCTCAAACTTAAGGTTTCATTAAATAAAATTACAATTCCTTAGGACACATTTAAACTGATTACCAGGCCTTTTAATAAAAGAAGAAAAAGCTCTTCTTAAGTGAGAATTAAGAACAATGCAAATTTGGTTGATTTTATGGTTAAACCGTTTGCTTTTAATAACGATCAATTGTTTTGCTTCAAGTTATTTTAAGAAGATGGAAAAGAGATGATTAAGTGTAAGATTTTTCTTAAAAATTTCCTAATAATAAAGTAAAATATTTTTAAACAATTAAAAAATTCAATTAAAAAAAATTTTTTTAAGGTTTATTTTCAAGTTTTCTAAATCACATGAAAAGAATAAAAAAAAAATTTTATTTTTTTTTTTAATTATGACAAAAATTTAATTTTAGTTTCACCTCTCGCTATTTGGTCTCAGCTCTTTAGAGCTTAAGAGTCTGCTCTGATTAAGTGTGAGATTTTTCTTAAAAATTTCCAAATAATAAACTAAAATATTTTTAAACAAATTCGGTTCCTTACTGAAGCTTTTGTTAACACTTTTTCAAATAAAAAAAAAAAATTTTTTAGGTTTATTTTAAAGTTTTCTAAATCGCATGAAAACATTCAAAAATTTATTTTTTTTTAATTATGACAATAATTTGATTTTAGGTTCGCCTTTCGCTATTTGGTTGCAGCTCTTTAGGTATAAATTATTTAAAATTTCCCTTTTCAAAACTCACCTCTAGTGGTAAATAACTCGTTTGTGTTGTATATAACTAGTTAATAATTAAATATTTACAAAATAATAATTTAAGTAAACTTTTTTGTATAAAATTTTATGTGTTTCATGGTTTTAATTTAAATATTCCCTTTTCTTTGTTTTCATTTTCTTTTGCTTCGTTTTTTCATTTTTCTTTTTAATGTTTGGCTTTTATACAATTATGATTTGATTGCCACATACTGTGCGTGCTTTACGCTTTGGCTTTTTGCAAATAATATGACTTAAAACACAAACAAACAAACAAATGCCCATGCCTGCTTCATAAAACGAATTGACTTTACACTGTACACCAATTGTTAGCACACGATGGTAATACGCACAATTCACACACTCCCAGTGCTCCCAGTCACGATGGCGGAGGCAGTAGTGGTGGATATGGTGGTGGTTTTTCGGCTGGCGGCCATAGTTTATATCCCAGTTTACCTAGTGACAATAATCATGGCGGTGTAATGGGTGGTGGCTATAATCCTTATAGTGGTGGCTATCAACCTGGCGGTTACAATCCTGGTGGCTATGTACCACCTGGCCATGGTGGCTATACACCTCCAGCTAATGGCTATGGTGGCCATGGTGGATATACACCTCCGGCTCCTGGTTACGGTGGCGGTAGCAATGGTGACTTTGCTCCAAAAAAACCCAAAGACAAAGAAAGTGGCGGTGGCTTTTTTTCAAGCTTCTTCTCAAATCCGGCTGTAAGTCAAGCTGTTTCTGGTATAATTGCAGGCCAAATAGCAAATACATTAAAAGGTGGTGGTGGTGGTAATAACCCACCTGCTCAACCTAGTGGAGGCTCCTCTTCATCCGGCAGTAGTGGTAGCAGTATTTTGACGGGCTTAATAAATGGCTTTGTACCTGGTGGTGCCACTAATAGCGCTGGAAGTAGTGGCGGTGGCAGTGCTGCCACCAACTTTTTAAGCAGTGTTTTATCGGGTGCAGGTGGTGGTAATGGTGGTGGTAGCAGTGGCGGTGGCAGCTTGGTGGGTAGCCTTTTGGATGGTTTTCGTAATGGTGGCTCTGCTAGTCATGGCAGTTCTGGTGGTCTATCTTCACGTAACTTTGGTGGCTTATTTAGTGAAAACCCTTCCTCTAAATCAAGCAGCTCTTCTCAATATGCTAGTGGACCCAAAAGCTATCCCACCCAACCATCCATGTATGGCAATTACAATGGCTAAACACAAACAGTGAACAGTAACTAAACTTCACATTTATTTTTGAAAATTAACCCTCTTTAATTTAAAAATAAAAAAAAGCTATAAAAAGAAGCAGCTAAACTAACAATTTTTAAAAAAAAATATTTTTAATTAAAAATTTTTGTTTAAAGCAAAAACTTACTAACAAAATTACAAAAAAAAAGATTAATTATCTACATACTTATACAAATAAGAACAAAACATAATTATTTTAGGATTAAACACATAATCCCTTGCTCCAATACCCTTCTCACACAAAATCCCTCAAAATCAACCCTCTTGTCTTAAAACTCCGTTAAGAATTTACAGAAAACAAAAAATTTTATGTAAATAGCGAGCAAAATGAAAACACTCCTTTATAAATAAAATCAATAGCCATAGATAATTATGAATTAATAAAATAAAATTCAATCATTACGACAAAATGAATTAACTCTGCTTTTGTTTTTTATTTAAAAAATTCAAAACAGTAAGTATAAAAAAATATTAAATTGAGCTGAATTACCATAAATATGTAGTTGTTGTTGGTTATTTACAAAAAAAAAAAAAAAAAAAAAAAAAAAAAAAAAAAAAAAAAAAAAAAAAAAATATTAAATTAATAATTTGCGTATCGTGGTGATTACTTTTGTTTTAAAAAAACACATAAACTTGCACACAGTTACACTTAAAAATAAAATAAAAAGAAAACCAAGATAGAAAACAAAGAAAATCACAAAAAACCAGTTAAATTTAACCTACTAAACTAATTTTTCTGTTTTACTTTGTTTTTCCTTAAATAAATTTTAACAAAAGTCATACTGCAGTATAAAGCACACACAAATGCCGGTCAGATAATAATGCGAGTAAACTGTAGTAACCAAAAACAAAAAAAAGTAGCACAAAAACAAAATTGCAAAAAAGAAAAGCTTTTCTTATATTCAAAAACTTCCAGCTAAATGGATATGAAAAACAGCTTTTTCCTAGCCTTGAAACTTTTCGAAGTTTTAACTTTTCCTCCAGCAGCCATCTTTTGCTAAGAAACTATAAGAAAATTTAAAAAGCTTTTAAAAGCTTTTCGAATAGAAAGCTTTAAAATAGCTTTATGTTAAAAATAATATATATACAATATTTTATCTTTTAATAAATTTAGAATTTTTCTAAAGCTTAGAGCTTTTTGATCCAAAGGCTTTTGCTCTAGGAAAACTTAAGTTATTTTAGTTAAGTTAGTTTAGATTAAAACCTTAAAAAAGTTAGCAGTTTTCTAACTAAACTTAACAACTCTTTACTAGTTTTATTATAAGAGTTGTTATTGTTGGCCTATGGGGGATGAAGGCTACTGTGGCCAAACTCTTCTATCTCAAAGAATGGTAGCTAATGGGACAAATATCATTTTAAAGAGAAGGCTAGCTAGATTTGTAGTCTATTGCTTAAAAAACTATTTTCGATTATTTAAAAAAATTTTTGGAAATTGTCATATACCCCAGTACTGTTGCTCTGAGGCCTTTTTACTTATTTATATTTATGCTTTTTGCTTGATTGTAATTATTGAGATAATAATTGCTTTTTCTTTGTCCATGCACTGTGACCTACATAGAAATAAAAATTATCAATTATATTTATCTTTAAGCATTAATCGTAATAAAAATAGTATTTAGCAAAAGTATATTGTAAAGGTTTCTAGTTTAATTTATTTAATTTATATGTGGCTTTGAGATTAAATAATAAAACCGGTAAGTATAGAACGTTTTATATTTTTTGTAAATTTTTAAAATCTCAAAATTTTATAATTAAAGAAAAAATTAATTATTTTTGTATCATTTTTGCCAATAACTCAAAAAATAATAGATAAACTAAAAAATAATACAAGAACAAATGAAAGCCAATATAATTTAAAATTCTTGAAGATATTTCGTAACAAATTTGGATAAGCCGTTTTAAAGTTATGATAAAATGCAAGAAGCAGCCTTTTAAAAATCTCATGCTTTAAAAAAAATAAATAAAATTCTGAAGAAACAACTCCTTAATAGAATATGAAAAAATTTATGATTTTTACATTTAGGCAATCAGAGCTTCTCAGAAAAAAATAGTAATTGTCCAAAGCTTTTTTTTTAAATTTGTTAAACTAAAAATGAATTCTTGCTTAAGAAAAGAATAGGTATTCTTATATGCATATTTTACATCTAATCTTAATTTTATTTATTAAATTAAATTTAATCCATTTTAAAGTCTCACAACTCCTAATTAAATTGCCTTTGACTGTAAATTTATTCAATTAACTTTTCAGTTTTTATGATTTCAGCTTTTAAAAACCATTTAACATTATTGACAATTCAATTTTTATAATAATTGCTTTTCAACACAATAAAAAAAAAAAAAAAAAAAAAAAAAAAAAAAAAAAAAAAAAAAAAAAAAAAAAAATTAAGAAAACTTCCTTTTAATTTTGTGATAAATAAAAATTGTTATTTCATGTGTGAAAAGAAAAAATTTACACAAGCAGCTCTTCAAGATAATAATCACTTTTATTTTTAAACAACAAACAAACAAAACAAAAAACATTAAATGTTGAAAATAAAGTCACGACCTGACTCAATATTTAAGAAAACTCATGAAAGACAAAATAAAAAATGCTTAATTTACACAGAAATTGAACACAAACTTATACAGTACTGACACACACGTACACATATACACTCAAAAAATAGTAAAGTGTAGGCATACGGCTAAGAAAACATATGAATGAAAGAAAATTCAACAACAAACAGAACGTGTATAAAATTTTAAACATTTTGGAGAAGCACACAACATACGAAATATGAAAAGAATAAGAAAAAAAACCCTATTTAAATTAGAGAAAATGAAAAATGTAAAGGAAGCCGACAAAAATATTTTTACATTCACCAACACACTAACATTGTCATCATTATCCTTTTTTAATAATTTTAACATTTCAAAAGCACATGATTTGAATCTGTTTCTATTTTTTTTTTCAATAACACAAACAAGTTGTGTTTTGTTTGATAGCAGCTTCAAAAGCATTTAGCTAGTGTGTGTGTGTGTGCTTGTAGGGCTTTTGTAGCAACATGTTTCAGTTGTATGTTTTAGTTAAAATGTTGCAATACAACTATGATTATGAAGTTTGTAACTTGACAAAGTTTGTTCGTCATCAGCATGTCAGCATGTAAAAAGGTATTTATTTTTTAGTGAAATTATTTTAAAATCAGTAAAATGTAAACTTTTGCACGCAACGGTTATGTAAACGCTGGATAATCTAAGCAACACAAAAAGGATATAATAAAAAGCATTTAAATATTAAGAAAAAAAAATTTTAAGTAAAGATATGTTGGCTGGAATTTAAAAAATAAATTACTCGCATCAATCACTCATTAAAATAAATCTAAGTAAATTTAATTAAAATAAATTTTTCTTAATTTGTAAAAGTAAAGGTAAATATATGATTTTTGTGGTAAAGAAAAAAAAATTAACGAAAGGATAAAAAAAGGGATAAAAGGAAATAATTCAGTTATAAAAAATTAATTGTAAAATTAAAAAAAAAAATATTAAACAATTTTTAATTGCAACAATTAAGTCCAATAAAATTTTTTTTTTACTTTACAAAAAAAAAAAAGCTTATTTATTAAACATTAAAGACCCCCTAAAGGAGTGGATAATGTATTAACCTATCAATCTAAAGGGGTCGCAGGTGTTTTCTACTGATAAGTCAAGCGGATTCATGGGATTTGGGGCTGTTTAGAAAACAAAATATCTAAGAAACTAAAAAAAATTAAAAAAAATCAAAATTTATTAAAAATTTTAGCTGGTAAAAAATTTTTTTTTTTTAATTTTGTCTTTTAAAACCAGAAGTTTAAGTGGTCGTAATCATTTCCTCAAGAATATTTGCCTTAAATTTGAATAAAAAATATTAAATTTCCATCCCTGAAGAGCTAATTAGTTACACTCAAAATTTTACAAACAATTTTTTACTTATTAGTTAGTTTTATTTGATCTTTTTCTTTTTAATTAAAATGGCTATTTTGTTAAGCTTGAGGTCTTATTTTTTTTTTATATCGATATTTCGCTCCAATTTTTGTAGCTTCTTCAAAAAAAAAAAAAAAAAAAATTAAAAAAAAAAAAAAATTTTTAAAAATAAGACCTCAAGCTTAACAAAATAACCATTTTAATAATTTTTTTACATAAAGTTTGAGTCTGCTTATCAGCAAATTTTTTAAATTTTTTTTAAGTTAATTTTTTACTAAAAATTTATACTTGGTTAAACAGGACGCCCAAATAAGAAAAATAGAAGATGGGCTCTCTTGGGTCCTCCGCCGTGGTCCCTTTGTGATAATCAGAATAACAGAAGCTGGGCTCACTTTTGTCCTCCGACCCATATTTGTTAATCATTTAAAAAAAAATTTAATTTAATGTGGATACAAGAAAATATCAATCTAAAAATTGGTGTTTCTGAAGTTTAAATTTTCTATAAATTATTTTTGTGTGTGCCAAAGTAAACAAAAAAAATTTTTATGTTAATCATTGTGATTGATGTGACTATAAATCAATTAACTCAAGCACACATATGGCAAAGTAATCAAATTAAGAAAAGAAAAAAAAAACACAAAATTAAATTAGAAAACTTACTTCCAAATAATATTTCATGAGTTAGAAAATAAAAAAACAATTAAATTCTTAATAAAAAAAAAAACAACGTAAATCCAACAAAGTACTTCATAATTACAAAAACACAACATACATTGCGGCGCTTGGCATAATTTAAAGTTTTTGTTTTCAATTTCGTCTGTGTGTAGATGGGTGTGTGTGTGTGTGTGTGTGTATGTAAATGATTATATGCGTAACTACAGTCATGAGTAAGAGCATGTTTCAGTCAGTTAGATGCTGTCGTTTATTAGCAGAAAAAAATTCATATAAAAAAAGTTATAGCAGCCACCAAAAAATTTTATGCTCTAAATTTCTTTCTGTTAGACTTGATTTTTTTTATGTTGTTGCTTTTTGTTTTGTTTGTTTAATTTTTTTATTTTTCGGAATATTAGATTTTCAGTCAGTTGTCGCGTTGATAGTTGGTATTTATTTAGTTGTATGTGACATGTATAGAGCGAAAAATTTAGTGTGAAAGCACATAAAACAAAAACTTGAGTAAATTATGCACGATTGTACTACAGTGCCAAATGTTTTTGGTGTGGCATCTTCGCATAGCGTTGACACATATTGTGATCTAAAAATTTGTTCTAGCAAAAATGCTAATTTACCCATAGAACAGTTAAGCGAACAAAAACAGCAGCAACAAACGAAACAGACACAAAAACAACAATCAAATGGCAACATTAGGGGTCAACAGCAATCATTAGTTAAATCTAGCATTTCCTTGCAAACAACTACAACTCCAACAATTTTAAATCAAATAGCATTAACGACAAATAGTTCATTAGCAACTACAACACAATCTATTTTATCATCAACAATAATAAAAACCAGCGTAGCTACACAACAAAAACCAACACAGCAAGAAGAAAAAACAATAAAAAATGATTTCGACTTAATAATGCAAAATCATAATAGTTTACAGCAGCAGCAACATCATCATAAACTTACAACACATGCAGCTATAGAACGACCACAATGTTTACCTTCTACAGCAGGAGCAGCAGCAGCAGCCTACACAATACAACAATCACCGCATGCCACTATGGCCAGGAATTCTTCAACTTTATCACTGGTGACAGGCAACAATACCACAATCACTGATGTTGACACAAGTAAACAGCAGAAAGAACAACAACAGCACCAGCAATTTAAACAGAAACAACAGCATCATAAATCTGCCAACAATTCTAATATAAACAGCAATAACCATAATCAAAGTAATAATCATAGCAATTCCAGTGATCCCACAATGTTGGGTGTTATAAATACAATATCCGGTAGTATACCAGCAACTGGTTATACAATTGACTCACTGACAGCAACAAAGACAAACTTAAATGGTGGTGAGGCCAACATTATTGGACATTGTACCTATGCCATGGCTGAAGATCTAAATGTTGACATGAATAATTCATGTACAAATCTTGGCAAATTGAATGGTGTTCAACAACAACAGAAAAACCATTTTAGAATACAACAACAGCAGCAACAACAACAGCAGTCAACACATCAGCATCATGAATTGAAACAAACAGCAGCCATGAAAGAGTTCACTAACACATACAGACGCCAGTATGCCTGTTCATCTTTTGAACGAAATTCAAATGGTTATTTATGGATTATAACACCTGTTGCTGCCAGGTAAACACATTTATTTGTTATTTTATTTAAAATATTTTACCAGTTAGTGGTTCATTTGAGTCACACCTTGATAATTAAGAAAGAACTGAAGAGGAGTTTATGGAAGATAAAACAGAAAAAAAAATAATTAAATTGCAGTTACTTATTCATAAAGAACAAATTATATTTAAATTAGTTGAGAGACCAAAAAAATCTAATTTATTGACTCATTTAGACTTTTTGCAAAATTTTATAATTTGAAGGTTGGAAGGACCAAAATAAATCTATCCGATTTTTAGTAATTTAGAACAAATTATTTCACTTTGTATTGGAATTCTTTAGTTTGGCAGCCAGCATACATCAGCCAGAACATTTTAAGAAGTCCTAAGTATGTGGAACCTTGTGGATTCTGCTGTTGTTGTCTCGGATAGTCTCTTTTAAATAAGTGTTTCAATTAGCTTTTAAAGTAGCTCTTGGTAGTATCAGGAGCGATATTTTTGATTACTGCCAGGGCAGGGCGGATACCAGATGGCGCAGTCTGGCAACGCCAGACGCATCAATTATGCCCTGCTATGATGGTAAACGCTCTGCTCAGCTAGTAGATAGGAATAGGAGGGACATTTCCAGATTGGTGTTTGGTCATCAAAAATGCCTGCAGGCTGGAACTGCCCTTCAACGAATTTAAAAAGTGGCTTATGCCTTTGCCGTTACTATTAGCAGGGGCGCCAAACAAAGTGGTAAATAAAATTCAACACCGCCACCTTTAAGATCTATTTTGCAGGGTAAATAAAATATTTCAAAGCATAATTTCAGGCTTAAATTAATTTAAAGCATAAAAACAGGCTTTTATTAATTTAAAGCATAATTTCAGGCTTAAATTAATTTAAAGCATAAAATCAGGCTTAAATTAATTTTTTAATAGTGGAAAGTGAAAATCATTGAAAAGTGGTCGTGAAAATGGGCGTAAAAGGTACAAAAGTATATGGCGTATAGAGACTATATGTAACAAATTTCAGATAAATTCCGTTTAAAAAACTAAAATTTGTAAAGCGAAAAAATAAACAAAAAATTAATTTTATTTATATATTTAGGTTCAAGTCTAGCTATCTCGTCCACTAGAACATACAATATTGTTAGAAAAAAATGTTGCCATATATGTTTTCTAGTGTTGCTTGGTTGTGTCCGGCTGTACCTTTAGGGAAAATGTTTTCACAATGAAGTATAAGTGGTGCTCAAAATAAAATCAAAAGTTGTTTAATGATTTAAATAAAATACAGCTAGTTTTGTTGAAAACTTAGGAGGTTATAAATCAATAGAAAAATAGTAACCGATTTTTAGATTTTTCTTTTTTTAAAAATTAAATTCTTTGCATTTGATGAGCCAATTAAAAAACTCTGTAGGAGCAACTTGAAGTTAATTTTGTTGTGAAATTTCGTATTTTCTTTAAAATTAAATATTTTAAAATTTTTTAGATAAATCTTATACACCTAATCAGTCACTTCCAAATAAATTATTTTATAAGCTTGAGGTCAAAAAAAAGTAGAAAGGAAATTATATTTCGAAATTAACAATATGAAAAAGATTAGAGAAATTAGAAAATTTAGATCCCAAATATTTATTTTTAAATTGTTTGCAAAATTTTACTAAAATTTAGTTCCACATTAAATTTATTTAGGATGAAATTTTTTTTTTGTTCAACAAAGCCAAGTTATAATTTTTCTGTAACTTTTAAACGAATCACTTTTGATTTAATCTCATTTTTATATTAAATTTTCTCTTTTGTTGCAGAAAAAAAGAAAGCAAGTGCTGGCTAATAGATTTTTTATTTTATTACTGCCTTAACTTGTTTCTTTATTTTTTATTTCTTTGTAAGTTAACCATACAATGCCATATAAATCTTTTTCAACAATATTTAATGTTTTAACTTACATAAACTGTTTTGTAACTATAACCTCCGTCAGAGAGTTTCCACAGCCAAAACACAAAAGCTACAATAAGTTTTGCAGTTCTTTTTTAAATGCTTAAAGGTATTCTTTACTTGTGTTAAAGCAAAACAAAAAAAAAAGAAAGAAAAAAATGTCACTTTAATAGTGTGTGTGTGTGTGTGTGTGTGTGGCCACACACATGCACTTATACTGAGTTGTTACCTACCCACGCACATTCATTGTGAGTTTTAAATGCTCTCAGTTACTTAAACACCAACGTGCCGAAATATTAAAAGTGTTACAACATCATTTTCTAAAAAAAAAATTAAAAGAAGCATAGAAAGCTAGAAAGCAAAAGCAACAAAATTAAATTAAATTAAATTAAATAACATTTAGTGGCATTTTTAGCTGAGAATGGAAGTGCGAAAGAATTTCATTTTTTCTTACAGTCCCCTGGCATTAAATGCCGTTGATGTTAATGGCTCATCTCCTGCTGCTTAAAAAAAATATAATTTTTTTTTCTTTTGCATAAGGAAACTCTCACAAAAAAAGAAAAACGCAAAAAGGAAACTAATTAAATAGATTTCTTTATTTCATTTTTATTTTAAAAATTTTTTCTTAAAGCTACTGCTTTAAGTAATAAATTATTGTAAAAAATTTAATTTTATTTTTCATAGAAAAAATATTAGTTAATTTTTTAACAAGCTTGCCAGCAACTCTAGTTATAGAAAACATAAATTGTATGTATGCACTTCACGGGATTTGCAACCTTCATTATATTTAGCCTGAAATTACATTTTTAGAGGCACGTTATTTCACTATGGTCATAGAAAAATATCTACTTGTATCTACTTAATGACTGACCAACTAACTCTTGACTATCTATGATTTTGTTTATGCTTCCGTGCCGCGTAGCCATTTCGTCTGACACACATTTCACTGTTATACTATTAACAACAACAAAAAAACAAAAATTAAATTCAAAATGCAACCAACAAACCCAAACGTGAGGCAAACTAGGCACACACAACAACGAAAATAAAAGGAAAGTATCCTGTAACAACAAGCATCAAGAGAAACTGAAAAGATGAATTACATTTTAGTAACAAAATAGTCTTATAGAAATAAACTAAATAATGAAAATGTCATGACTCAAAACTGCTGTATAAAACTTTAGTATTCAGTATGCAGGGCAGGGCGCTAAGGAAAAAATTAATTATTTTATTCATTCGCAATTTCTTAGAAAATCAGCCTTAAGTTTGCATGCAAGTAAATTCAAAAGCAGTTTTTTTTAGTATGAAATTAAAAAATTTTAAAAAATTATGAGAATCAATGAAAGTAGGTCAGTAAAATAATGAATTTTTCTTTGATTCAATTAATAATTTCACAAATTATGAAAATTAATGCAACATTGTATTGATTCAATGAAATCTTTCATATCATATTTCATTAAATGAACGAATATTTCATTAAATAAATGAATATTTAATTAAATGAAAAAATATTTCATTAAATAAATGAATATTTCATTAAATGAAAATATATTTCATTAAATAAAAGAATATTTTATTAAATTAATGAAATAATTTCATTAAATAAATGAATATTTCACTAAATAAATTAATATTTTATTGAATTAATGAAAAAATTTCATTAAAGAAATAGAATTTTATTTCTAAAATGAAATAAATTCATTAAATAAATTAACATTTCATTATTTTAATCAAATAATTTCATTAAATTAATGAAATAATTTCATTATATTAATTAAATAATATCATTAAAGTAATTAAATAATTTCATTAAATTAATGAAATAATTTCATTAAATTAATTAAATAATTTCATTAAATTAATTAAATAATTTCATTAAATTAATTAAATAATTTCATCAAAATAATTAATTAAAATAATGAAATAATTTCATTAAATTAATTAAATAATTTCATTAAATTAATGAAATAATTTCATTATTTTAATCAAATAATTTCATTAAACTAATGAAATAATTTCATTAAATTAATTAAATAATTTCATTAAATTAATTAAATAAATTCATTAAATTAATGAAATAATTTCATTAAATAAATGAATACTTCATTAAATTAATGAAATATTTATTAGTAGAAAAATAAAGAAATTTCTCTCAATCTGCTGAAAAATTTATTTTTATTGATTACACTTGCACTAAAAAAAAAATTGTTTTCAGTACTTTTGTTTAGAATTATTTTTTTTTACGATTTCTGGTGTATATCCCACTGGACTTTCTAGCAAATTGCGAAAATTGCAAAAAAATTCATAGATTTTAAGCATTTTTAGCAATTAATTGAGACTGCAACCTGATAAAGTAAAACGGTTTTCGGATACGGATTCATTGAACCATTTATTGCTAGCTGGGACTTTGCATACCAAACTAAAACAATTCTAGACTTCTTATTGATCTAGCAATTGCAGATCATTATGAAGCTTTCAAGCTTTTTGCCAATAATCAGAACGTCTTCCAATGTTTTCTCAACTTCTTGACAGAAACGATTTAATAGAAGATGAAGAAGTTAGTACTTTGTGAGCCAAATAATAGGGTTTTGGCTAAAGATTAAAAACCCTTGTAGACTCTACAACGTTATTCAAATTATTTTTATAATTTTCAATAAAGAGGTTCCTTTAAATTATATTTATATCAATCTATTTATCAACAATCACTTACGTTTTTGGTGAACCTTCCCCTGGTCATACTAAATTTTGCAATGAAAAGCATTCACTTAAGCATTGACGTGGGGTGTAGGAGTACAGTAAAATTATTTTAAACTGGTTGGTAATAAAATGTTATCTTTTTTAACATTTTCAAGTTGAAACACACTCTACAGGGATTGGCAGTCAAAGTATGAGGGAGAAGCTGAAAACATTTAAATTTTCCAATAGGAAAAAATGCAAGTCTGACGTTGTAGTAGATAAACAAACAGCTCTGCTGACACTTCCTTTAATGGTTAAATCGTCTCTGCTATTTTAGAACTAGAATTAAGAGCGAGAACGAGTCCCCCGGCGACTGCAGGCAAAATAGACACTAATCTATTGTTACAAAAGTTCCCTAAGTTTAGTATTCATTAAGAAATCAAAGACTTCGTTTGGCTATTTGTCTGACATGTTAGACGGTTGTAGGTAATGATGTCCTAACTAACGAGACCTTTACCGCTACACAATATATGTTGTCTTGGCTCTTCGTCTTCGTTACATAGGATGCAGGAATCGTTCCGACTCTACAGTGTCCCGTAGTGAATCTCGTGACAATGCAAGTTCATTTTTTCTCTTCCGAGAATGGAATGCCATGAATTTTTCCACTTGTCTCTAAATAATATTTTTGGGATTCCCTTTCTAGCCCCTTCGTATTCTGGAACTCAATAGAGTTCCAAAGTAGTCCACAGAATGATCCTGTAGTAACTTTCAGACAAAAATATTCGGTATGATAGAAATTGTTATTTGCGAGGATTATTTACGGGCTATTAACTTCGTCGCAAACTTCGAATGTTTTCGTCGAAAAGTTACTGAATACCGAATTCGATGAAATATCGTTATCTGTTACTGAATGGCTTTACAGGTTTCATATTATTTCAAAAGCACTGAGTGCTTGTAATGCTGCTTTGATGTCCAAGTAAATATTGTTAGTGTCCTTGACACTGCGCTTGAGTCTGTTCTGTTTCCAATTAAACTTATTTGGAGGTTATGCATTAAATTGTATTTGGTCTAACAGTGAGCGCTTAGGGTTACAAATTTTGCACTTGTTTCTGTGCTATTTAGTCAATGGAGCGTCAAGCTGGTAAATTTTTGCAAATATGCAGATGAATTAGCTAAAGCAGGTGCTAATAGGAAATCTTTTGTATCAGTGTAAGTCGCCATGTTAATTAATAGTATCACAAAGGGAATATATGGTTTTAATCAGATGTTAGATGCTCGAAACGTGGAAAGTTGCAACGTTGCATGATTGATTTGGCTTTGCTAATGCTTCCCCTAATCGTAGTAAAGTCATTTCTAGAATTGTGACTGTGATTAAGAGTAACTGGACGATCACTGTTACCATCAGCAACTGTTACGATCGGTAACTGGCCACAGTCCAATACTGTCCTTTAAAACACACCAAGTATCCGAGATTGAGGAGACTTGAAAATAAGGCTTTCATAATGCACAATTAACGGATAACTTGTTGAGATTTTCTAGCAAAGTATACAGCAATAACGCTGTAGCAACATTTGAAATCAATTACACAAAAGTCATAGAACGATATAGTTTTTTAATACAAGAAACAATCTTAGTTCAAAATAACAAACAGTACTTTACTGACTGCCTTCTGCATCATTTATTTGATGCTTAGAATGTCGACTCCTGTGTAAAAGCATTTGCATCAATTCTAAAGTATGTTCATGTGAATGGACGGGACCAAAGGACTACATGTTTGTTTATATACTCGTACACGAAATGCATGTTCATTTGGAAGCATCACAGCAATAGAAAAACTTACATACTCATGCTTGTAGTTTTCGTTTGAATTTACAACATTTTTAAGCTTTTTGTCGTGCCGCGAAATTTTCAGGTTGTCATTTTTATTTATTTTTTTTTTTTATTTTTTTTTTGATTCAAATTTCCCTTTTGGTTTCTATAAAAACACTTTACCCATCAACAAAACCAGGAACATGAAACAAAACTAAAAACGAATTGTTTAATTTAAAAACAAAAAAAAAATTATTTTTGCTTGGGATAAAGTGCACACACACTCACACACACATAGTTAGGCATCTATTCATATGATTGAAATGCTGCAGTTGCTATTAATGTTTCACAAATACATTCAATAAAAAGGCAGTTTTATTTGTTTAAGTGCTGCTGCGTAATAAACTGTGTACTTAGTTAGAGAAAGCCTTTTAATTAATCGTGTTATGCAAGACACAAAGTAACGATTTGCCAAATAAAATGCGTTGTTAGTGAAAGTTTGTTGTGACAACTAAAACAAATCAAATGTCAAACGAGCCAAAAGCTTGATTTTAATTTGCAGTGAATAGAATGAAAAAAAAATCAATTTAAAATTCCAATTTTAAAGGAAGCTTTGCTTTGTCGAATGTCATTTGGGTTAATAAAATGTCAGGAAAAAAAATTTCCTAAATTAAGGGTTGTTAAATTTTAAGGGCCGATGTTGAGTGTGAACCACACCTAAACGTTCATTTGACAGTTCTCAATTTCAGACAAACTCAATTTGAACCATGGAAAGATACACAATCGAGCAACGCGTTAAACTTAATCAGTTGATTCCATGTCTATTCTTTTTTAGCTACAAAACGGTGGAAAATGTCTTCCACAGTCTCTTCTTCAGCAGTAGTCAAGTCCATTATTTTTTTAGCTAGAAATGTGTCATAAACAAGTTTTAAGCCTGTTTGTTTTAAGGCGCTTGTTCTACAGTAGTAAACTTACACTTGAATATGAATTATTAACTCTCATTTAGTTAATTGCTGTAACAATATAAGAATTCCAACGTTTGGCCAAGAATTTAACGAAACTGGGGAGTAGTCAAAGCAGCTTCCTTGAAATGGTTTACTTAGTACTAATAGTACTAAGTAAATAATTTTCAATTTTTCAAGAGAAAGTAATGCATTTCACTTAGCAACATATTTTGGAGTTAAGCAACAAGAACATTTAATATTTTATTAAAACAGATTGTTTTATTATGAAATGTAATTTAATTTTAAATAAAAAAAAAAAGTAGTTTTAAATCGTTGGTTGAATTAAATTCTTTGGCTGGAGGGATCCCATTATTTAGGAGAATAAAATTTTTAAAGAGAATTAAATAACTAAATTCACTCCTGGCAAGAAAACCCAAATGAATATGCATAGATTTGTTCAGACAAAGACAACCAAAAGCAGCCTGAAGTTTTGCTACTTTATTCACATAACAATTCCAAATACATTTGCTCTGTTTATTTGCTGAATGTTGAAGTGGGTGTTTGAGTGTAAAGCAGCCCGAGTGTGGGTCTTCTAAATGAAAAGTTCTAAAAAAAAAAAAAAAAAAAAAAAAGGAAGTAAAAATTATTTACTAGTCACTAGTAGCATATAGTGTTTCATTTTTAGTTTGTAAAAAAAAAAAAAAAAAAAAAAAAAAAAAAAAAAAAAAAAAAAAAAAAAAAAAAAAATTCTTTTTAATGGCGCTTAAATTTCTGTTACATTTTGAGATCGGTTACGCTTTGTTTAATTTCTCTTGTGTTTTACATGTAGTTTTGTTATTTATGGACTTTCAAATACAGCAGTTTGTTGTTGTTGTTGCTTTTAGCTGTTTTCACTAGCAAACACACTCAATCAGCAATAGCAAACATAAAAGCAAAATTCGAGTATATTGTTTGTTGATTAAGAATATTTTCCATATTTGTGTTGCTGTCTTTTTTTTTCATTTTCATTTTCCTTTTCAATTTTATTTTTTTTTTAACTGTCTACATCAATTTACTTTTTATATTTTTTATATGTCTCACAATTTAATGGTGCATGTTTGTATTTGTAATTCCAGCATCTCTGTGGCAATTGTTATTGCTGCTTTAGCTGGACCTCAGTGGCTATTTACAGAAGAGAAATTGCCAAATACTTTATATAATGGTACCGCTAACTTTAATGTTCTAGATGATGGTGCCTTTATAACGCGTTACACTAAATCAAGTTTATGGATCATATGCACTACGTTACAGGGTGAGTTACAAGGTTTGCTCTTTTCTTTCTTTAATAAAGTGAGGATAATTAAAATATTAGAGTCTTCAAGCAGAGCTTGAAGAGAAAGAAATGTTTTCAGAAAAGCTCTGAATTACAAAAATTTAACTTGAATTTTGGGTGTCTCGAAAAAAATAAAAAAAAAAAATTTTAATTTATTAGTTAGTTTTATTTGACCTTTTTCTTTTAAACAATATGGCTATTTTGTTAAGCTTGAGGTCTTATTTTATTGTTAATTTGTTAATTATTACATACAATTTTTATATACATTTTTAACATATTACTTTTATTATAATTTTTTAGATTATTTTATGTATATAAACACAAAATTTTAAATATTTTTCGAATTTTGTATATAAAATTTTGTTTGGTATACCTTATTATTGTACACCCTAATTTAATTTTGTCAAGAAAATTTTTGAAATATTGAATTTTTAATAATTTGATTAATTTATAATTATATCCTGAAGAAGCTACACAAATTGGAGCGAAATATCGAGATAAAAATAAATTTTTTTAAAAATAAGACCTCAAGCTTAATAAAATAGTCATATTATAAAATAAAAATAAATAATTTTCAAAAAAGTTGTGATTTTTTTTTTTGAAGATGAGACCGAAATGATTGTGACCTCAACTCTAGGGCAAAAATCTGGTATGCTTGTGAAGCCCTTTAGTATTTACCTTCATGTTTATTGAATTAAATATCAAGCATACGCTACATGCTACGAGTTACTTCTGTAATTAAATACTCAATTTCATTATATTAATTCAACATGCAATTCCCTTCAAAGGCAATTCAAATAAAAAGTGAAGAATTAAAATTTAAAATCGTAAAACTTTTATAGAAAACTCAACAACACTAACTAACTTCACTGCAGGCTTTAAGAAGTTTTATATAATTTTATGCTGAAAATGAAAAAAAAAAACGAAATGAATGTCTGGCAACAACAACAACAAAATATTGTTTTATTTAATTAAATTTTGTTCTAGTGTTTCAATGATAATTTGTCAGCTTGTCATAAAAGTTGATACTTTTCTTTAGCAAACGCCAGGTGTTTAGATGCTGCAACGAGTTTTTTTAATTTAATTTTTTATAATGAAGCTCTTAGCCTGATTTTAAACATAACTAACAACATAAAGACATGTAGCACAAACAACAACAAAAGTTCTGCTCTCATAAATGTGTGTTTTTTAAAAATTAATTCGAACTATATTTTGTTATTGCTTGCTTGTCTTTGTAACAAACAAACAACACAAAGTTTCAAATTTCTATCTTTGTGTTTGTGCAAGCTCAACATCAACGTATAATCAGAAAAAAATAAACTTAAAGATAACAATAACAACAACTAACAAACTATAAATGAATAACTGAAATGGCTGCATTTTTATTTTTGCTTTAGTATTTTTTGTAATTGAAAAAAAAATAGTAAAAAACAAAAGAAAAGCAGAAAACAAGAGCTGGTTGTTGTTAGAGACTAAAATTGAGAAAACTTTCTTCTAATATATATAAGTAATAATAGAGAGAGAGTGAATGAGAAGGAGAAAAAAGTTTATATGAATTATCAAAACTGCTTTAATGCAATAATGATAGAAAGACAAGATTACGCCATGCATACATTTCTCTCTCTCTCACTTTCTCTCTCACTCTCTTTAATTTAGTCTTCAATGAAGTCATTTGTAATACAATTTTATGTGCGGGAAGACGTAATCTTACATTTCTATTATTCTTGCATTAAAGTACTTTTGATAATTCATATAAACTTTTTTCTCCCTCTCTCTCTTACTTGAATTTCTCTCGCAGCTAAATAAAATATGTGGCCATAATAAATAAAAACTAATTGCAAAGTGGAAAATGAATAAGAAATAAAAAAAACTATTACTTTCATTTGAGGCTTCAAGAATATTTGATTATTGAAACTTTTATTAAAAAAAAAAAAAAAAAAAAAAAAAAAAAAAAAAAAAAAAAAAAAAAAAAAAAAAAAAAAAAAAAAAAAAAAAAAAAAATATTGAACTGAAAGAATTACAGAGAAAGTTATTGCAAAAAAAAATTCTAAACAAGCTCTTCGCTAAAAGAAAAAAAGAAAAGACATATGGCTTAAATACAAAGTATTTTTGTACATTCAAACAAACTTAAAAATCGAACCTAAAGGGCTATACTTTCACTATATGTAATTTAGATCACATTTACAGGATCTCTAATTTAAAATGGTGTTTTTTTTTATCTCGTAATATTTTATGGTTCGTTTGGAAACTGCAAAAATCCCTCAGAGCAACAATACTGGAGTATAAAGTAATTTAAAAATATTTTTTAAAAATACTCCAAAGTAATTTCTGCCCAATTGGGTGGCAGATTACAAATATAGACTACCTTATTTTAAATTTGTACCTGAATTTACCCGTGAATTTAAACAAAGAGGCCTAGAATTCGTTGTAAACAGTTTCTCTTTTCAGTAAAATAAATCGGTTTAAGTGTTAAAATTTTCTTTCCACAAACATCTTAAGTTGGGTTATGGCGAATATATAACAAAAAAAAAATTTGCAAAATCGGTTCATCCATTCCCACGTGATGCAATTACAAACGAACGACATTTGATTTTTATATAAATAGAATAACCATATAATCAACATGAACATAAAGCCCATTTCTTATTCATTATTTCTATTTTTGTGTTAATAAGCAAGTTTTCAGCATTTAGCTTATGAGAAGTAAGTTCAGTCATCTTGTTTAATAAAACCAATTAAAGATAACAAAAATAGATTTAAAAATACTAGATTTATCCAAAATAACTAAAATTTCATTACTGATCAACAAAAACAATAAACAATTGTTTTGCAGCCAACTTCACTACTTAAAGCACCAGATTTTTCGACAACTCAGCATTGCTGTTGCGTTGTTTCGGTTTTTTGCCTACATTTTAATTGAAAATGAACATTTTAGACATATAAAAAACGCTTGTAAACATTAATTCCGATTATTATCGTAACTACAAACATAATAATGAAGCAGTTTAATTTAAGCAAATAACACACTTTCTTGACAATCATATTATTAAATTGTCTTCAACATAACGATTTCTATCACTAACGTTACAAAGTTTGCTATAAAAAAAAATTTCATAACTAAAATGTTAAAATGGATTTTAAAGCAATTTAAATATTTGACTGCTGTCGTATGATTGTATGTATGTATGTGTCTAGATGTATTTATACAAGTACTTATTGAGCAAACTGCATTCCACAATAAAAAAGGAAACGGAAATTGTTAACGGAACTAAGTTGTTTCCATGCTGACTGCCTATTAGCATAACTTTAAATAAAATATTTTCTGTTTAAAACTCTTTTTTTAGTGCTCGTTTTATACATGATTTTTATTTATTTTTCATTTTCCTTTTATTACTGCTTTAATAATAAAAAAAAAATAAAAATACAAATAAAAGGAAGAAATAAGTGTTGCTTTATCCTGGGTGTTTGCTAACAGTGTACTTCTGCATAAACGTGTGCTAGTTACAGTTAAAAAAGAACACTTTTTATCAAATATCTTCGATAATACGTAGTATTGTGTCACTATTAAAGAAAATATGCACTTACTTTCACTTGCTTTTAATGCCAAAAAGGATGTTTCTATTCTTTAAAGAGCTATTCAATTTAATAAAAAAAATTTATAAAAAAATAAATATAACAAAAATACAGACAGACTTCAATTCCTGTTATAAAATTGTCAAGTAATTTTTGTTTAATTCGCTTCTTATTTTTATTTTTTTTTATTTGTTATTAAGAAGATTTTTGTGAAAGAAAACAAATTTTTTGTTAAGGACAGACTTACATAAATTGCTTTAAAAAAATCATCACATAATTTTTGTTTAATTTTATTCATATAAAAATGATTCGATAGTTGGTTCACGAGTGAACGGCTCCCACATTTAAAGAGAAGCTTTTTATGAAAGACAAAAAGGAGCTGGGCCTTTGTTAAGGACAGACTTTCATAAATTCCTCTTAAAAAATCGTCAAATAATTTTTTGTTTAATTTTATTCATATCAAAATGATTTGATATTTCGTTAGCAATTTCACAAAATATTTTTTTAATTGATTTATTATTGTCAGAAGAATTTTTTTACGAAACAAAAAAAAAACAAATTGTTTTTTGTTAAAGAGAGACATCAATTCAATTTAAACTATCATCAAATAATTTTTATTTTATTTTTTTAAATAAAAATGAATCGATTTTTTCCTTGGTCTCAGCAGCACGCTTAAACGGGTGTAACAATTTCTCCAAATTTTTATTTTATTGTCATTAAAAGGGTTTTGTTTAATTAATAATTAAAAAAGTTGCTAAGAAAATGTTTTCTTTTCATATAAAAGCATATGAGTGTTATATAAATTTAAAAGATACCTGTCTAATTATTTATGAATTTTTTTAAAGTCCTGCCAGAAAACGAACAGTTTCTAAGTTAATAAAATGCATAGTCTGCTTGCTTGTGTTTCATTTATGGCCACCATATATACATGAATTGACCATGCCCACTTTATTTTTAATATAGGGCGTATGTACCGCAAACCAAACAATATTTTGTGCAGTTCAACATTTATGGCTTAGGCAGGAATTGATTTTGCGAGCCCCAGATTGTAAGGAATTTACACTACGCATTAGTCCTAGGGTGACCCCATTTAACGTCCACACGAAGAATTTAATTGATGCATTTTTTATTGATTAAAATTTTATTTTTCAGCAGATTTTTTTGAAGTTTAATATATAAGCTCTCAGTACTCTAACAACTTTAAGTCGTAATATAAAGAAGCGGGCAAGATTCAATAAAATATTTTTTTAAACCTGTTTTAGGGTCATAAAAAGTAGCAAGAAACCGAACATTACTTGCAAGATTCTTAAGGTTTTTTTTTTTTGTGAGAGGCAATAATAATTTACTGTTTACTAATTTAATACCAAAAGTTAATATAATTATTTTACACAGTATAAAAGCTCAGCTAATCCCAATATTGCTGTACTTTTAAGTTAACTTTATCCAAATAGAAAAGTTTTGTTTTTACATGTTTCAACTTTTCTAATCTCCTTTTTGCACAGGTTTTTGTTTTATTTTATTTTTTTTTGTGTTGTTGAGAAAAATTAAGTCTCATTTTTTATTTGATGTACAAAATGTACAGAATTTCAGCAAAAGTAACATTTAAAATGTGACGGTAAGTTCTCTAAATCATCACAATTTAGAAAAAGTTGTTTAATTTTTTTTTCTTTACAAAAACTTTACTAAAAATCAGAGAGAGCTGGATTTTGTTACTTTGATATTGAAAAAAACTGTGCAAAAATTAGGATTTTATAGGTCACATATCTAGTTTCTAGTTAGAAACTAAATAAAAATATTCTAGTCCGTCAGAAGTAATTTTTAAATTTATTTATTTATGTTTGGAATTTTTAAGAAAATAAATTAAAAAAAATTTATTTTATTTCTTTTTTTATTTATTACTATTATATTTTGTTGTTTATAATATCGAATATGGGATTCAGAAACTATATAAAAATGTTTATATTTACCAAAAGCAATTCGTTATTCCAAGTTTAATAAAGGGGATTGTACATACCTGTAAGAAAACAAAAAGAGAAAAAAGTTTATTAATAAAAACATTATAATAAATTTAAATATTAAATAAATGCGACCTTACTGACAATCCAAATGCATATAACTGTGACCTCTAGTAATACACTATTTATTCTTCTCCTTTTCCCTTCTAACACGTTTAATAAATTAATTAATTATATTGAACTTATAAATGAATCTAATAAAGTCTTATCATTATTTTGATTAAAAAAGTAGTCACGCGAAATTTGGCTTCGTAAATCTTTATTAGAACAAATAGCTTCAACATTAAAGTCAAGTAAAACAACAGAAAAAATGCTAAAGACTTCGTATGCCACCATCAAAAAATATTTATTTATTACTTAGTTTTTGATTAAGTATCGCAAAACGATAGCAAATATCGTTAAAAATGTTACTGAAAAATGTTAAGAACTATAATGCGATTCACTATTCAATTTTTAAGGAAAAGGGGTTTGGCGAAAAATAACAGCATGTTGAACCCTTAAAAGTCATCCAAGAACCTGAATACAGTTTGATAATTTGTCATGTGTAAATAAATTCAAACTTTAACATTAGCAGTTGCATGATGCTAATTAAAAGCAAATATGAAATGTTGCAAGCAAATAAATAATTTATGAATGAATGAAAACAGCAGAATTAACGCTTACACTAATAGATAGAGAATATAATTGCAATGTAAAAATTAAAGGATTTTCTTATTGAGTTTTTGGTGAAAAAGTTTCCAATTGTTTTTTGTCAATTGCTTTTTCTAAAGGCAGCAAGGACTTTAGCTAGAGATGGAGGCTTAAATGCCAATACAAAAAACTACAGAGCAGGTTTTAAGGATGCTGAATACCTTGAAAACAGTTTTAGAGTTTGGTTAAATTAAACAAACGTTTTGGTTAGTGGCTGCTTGTTAGTGGAGTGAGATGTATAATAAACTCACAGCTGGAAAAACGATTATGTTTCTGTGCTTAAGTAAAAATTTACTTAAAGTTGCAAAATAATTCAATAGCTTTATTGTTGTGGTTTGATAATGGTGGGGGGTGATATTTTTTACAATTAACGAGATGACAATAAAAACATTAGCTTGTGCTAAAGCTTCTAAAGATGTAGTCCTTTAAAATGACTTAGGCAGACAGCTGTTTTCCCTACTATCACTGATTTTTCGTTAGTTTTATTAATAAAATTTTATTTTTTAATAGAAAATTATTTATGAAATTTTTAATTTTTTTTTTGTGCATGAAGGACTACATAATGCACCAGGATAGAACAGAACTCAAACAATTTATAACTTATTTACCAATGAAAACGATTAATAGACAAAAAATTGCCTTATGATTGTTAGCCTTTAAGTATTCAAGCAACTTCTTTTAAAAAAAAAAAGTTTGATATGAGAGATGATTCCTAAGGCATTTAAACTGGAAATACAAAACAGTTATTTTTGAAATTCTCGTTTAAAAAAAAAAAAAAAAAAAAAAAAAAAAAAAAAAAAAAAAAAAAAAAAAAAAAAAAAAAAAAAAAAAAATACTAACAGACAGTTGCAAGAAAAGAAAAGAAAAGAAGTTGCAAAAGTAATACAAAGAAAAACAAGACAATCAGTCAGATATATAAAGTATTTCTGGAATATGGAAAAATTATGTATTTCTTCAATACACTCATAATATTTACACAGAACAAAATATAAAAAAAAAAAAAAAAAAAAACATTCAACAACAAACAAAATTACACAGAAGAAAAAAATATTTTACAAAGTGCCCTAAATGCATTGTAGTTTCGCATTCCTATACACTGAATTTGTTACATTTTTTGTTTGTTTTTCTTTTTCTCCTGCAACATTTCCCTACATTTTATAAAATAAAAATAAAAATTATAAATTCCAATTTCTTTTTAATGTGTGTTAAAATTTAGTAGTTTGAGTTTGAGTTACACAGATAATAGAATTCATGTTTATAACAATGAGAGCAAGAACTTGCAACAGCTCACATGCTTATGCACTCGCATATCGACTCTTGAGACCTGACGCATGATGCTCTAGATAGTTTTAATGTGTTTTACATAAATATTGATTTGAATGGCATGATATGAAATAAAAGGTAGATAAAACAGCAACAACTAACATGAATAAAATTCCAAAGTTAGGGTAGAGTAATAGCATGTGAATCAATAGAATGTTGAAATTTATATTTCAATTTTTGTGTTTTGAGTGTAAATAAATTGCCTTATTGAAAACTATCACTCTTTTTACTTTTTTGTTGTTATTTAAAATTTTTTTTTAATTATAAAAGAGCTCTTTTAACTTCTCTGCGAGTGCCCGGCTCTTATTGCCTCGAGACACAGATTTCTCGGTGCACATTTAGCTGAGATATCGGGAGTAAAGTTAGGGCACCTTCTCAAATATCTCAATGTCACGGGGCGGATCTAGGTGACTTTACGGCTGCATAGGCGAGGAGGTGGTTCAAAACGGAATATTGCCATTAGGCCACCACGTAAACCACCCAACCAACCAAAAAAGCTCAATATGGGAAAATCTTTTTACGAACTTCACGCTAAACGTTATTCTTGCTTTTTAACTAACAACAAACAAATGAAAAATATGTGACTGATGTCTCTCTCTGAACAGTAAGAACTGTCTCTACTAACTTTATACAAACAAAATTTTTTTTCCAGCATTAGCAAGACAAAACTATTCTAACTTGCTTACTAAGCATGCGTACATATAAAATATGCACTTAAAATATGCATCACAAGCTATTGGCATTTGCTGGCAAATGTTTAATTTTTCAAATGATGTAAACAACAGCAAAAGACCATTATATCGTTGGCATATTTTGAATTTCTCTCTTCTCTGCTTTACCCGCCTTTAAAATATAAAAATTAAATTGCAATTGAAATTAAAGTGAGTTTATGCTCAGTTGAAATGATAATGATTTTTTATACACAAAATGCTGTAAAATATTCAGTTTTTTTCTGTTCATGACTTTTAGACTGAATACTACAAAAGGAAAGAACTTAAACAACTAAAATTCTGACAAAATAGCACTTGAAATGAAAGTAAAAGAAATATAAACTTAATCGTGGTAAAGTAAAACAAAAGTTAAAAAATTTGTTGCAGCTAAAAACATGTTGCTACAAAGTTATTAGCATTTAAGCAAAAAGTCTTAATGATTCTTTCTTCAGGACTTAATGCAAAATCACTAGAGGAATGATTTCTTTGGCAACAAAAGGAAATTTAATTTTCATGGCTGTAAATTTAAAAATATTTAATAAAAGTGTGTAGAATGAAAATGACAACAAACGGTGTCAATAGTGTATCGATCACGTTTGTACTCACTTTTGACAACACATTATTGACAACATAGCGTTCCAAAATTGACACCATACTGGTGTCGAAATGATACCATACTGGTGTCGAAATGATACCATACTGGTGTCGAAATGATACCATTTGATGTCGAATTGACACCGCTTGTTAAAATAATGACAACATATATTGTCAATTTGACAAAGTTGATTTGTACACGCTTGTTAAAAAATTAAAAACATTTGTTGTCAACTAAATTTACAACGGGTTGATGGCAAAATGACCACATAAGTTGTTGATACCGCAACCCGATTTTAGGCTCAGTGTATGATATTTATAAAACCCACAGCAAACAATTATAATCAACTAAGATATAAGTTGTTATTTTAAAAAGTGCTATAAATCCATTTAAAAAAATCCACTTTTTTTTAAAAATTTTTTCATATAAAAATCCAAAAAATAAGTTAATTTTGTTGCGATATTGAATGGGCTAATTTGGGCCCAGCTTTTATAGTCCATTTTATTATATTATTAAATTTTAATTTAATAAATCATTTATTTACATCACCTCATCACATACGTATCGAAAACATTTTGTTGCAAAAGTAAAACTTTATTTGGTATTGCGGTTCAATAAGTTAAAGTAGACAACAAAAATGTTGTGAATGTTTTCTACCAACTCTATTTTTGTTATTTTTCTACATAAAAACCACCATAAAATTGTGTGTAAATATTTTTGTCTGTAAATTTTAATTCAAAACCACTCAAACAAGAATTCAATTATTTTAAAACGAAAAAAAAAACAGCTTTTTTGTTTTGGAATTAAAAACAATTAAAGTTTTTTGTTTGAATTTTTAATGGTAGCAAACATTAAGCTTAAATTTATTTAGCGCAAAATGTACAAAATCAACATTTCAAAGTCAAGGAAAAGTTAGCTTTAGGTAGCTAACTAAATTTTTCCGCGGAAAAAATTTCCTAAATCAAAGAGCTTTTTATGTTGAAAAAGGGATATTTTTTCATGATAAGAGTAAAGAAAAAAGTGAAAAATTGTCTCCTAAAAACCAAAATTTTTCTTGGGAAAAATTCCCCAAATCAGAGATCTTTCTATGTTAAGAAAATTGAGAATTTATTTATGATAAGAGTAAAGGAAAAAGTGAAAAAAATTTTCCAAAAAACCAAAATTTTTCTGGGAAAAAAATTCCCTAAATCAGAGAACTTTCTATGTTAAAAAGGGAGCTTTTTTTTGATAAGAGTAAAAGGAAAAATTAAATTTTTTTTTTCCAAAAAGGAAATCTTTCTTGGGAAAAAATTACTGGTCAATATTCATGATAGGGCTACGAGAGTATATTTTGTAGAATTTCACTCAGAATGTTTTATTATGAAGATTCTTGTGATTCAAAAAAAGGGAAAAAATTGAGATGTTATGGTTCCATATACTACAGTTAAGTCGAAAGCCTCTAGCAATTAGCGGTGCAGTGTTGAGTTCTAAAGTAATTTTCTGTGGATGCGAATAATTTTTAATTTTTTTGAGAAGTAGCCTACGGATTTTTTTTAAATCTTTAAAAAATGCAAACAGCAATTTTCACTTACAAAATTTGTCCATTATTTTGAATTGAATATTCAAAGGGTTTTATGCAAACTGTACTGTAACTATGCAATAACAACAACAAAATGTATAAAAGAGAAAAGATATTATGCGTTTACCCTTTTGTAAGCTCTTTTGCAACTTGACACCTAATGATTTGACAGTGTTATGCGGCTCATACACACTCATATTAAAGGCAAATTTTAGTGTGAAACTAAAGGCTGAAAAAATATTTAACATCATTCAAGTTTTCAGCTAAACGAACTTAATGTATTGAACTTGAATGTGTATGGGACTTATTATTTCACATTTGACAATTGCAAAATTTCTAAGGTAAAAAGGAATTACAGAAACAAATATTCCTTTACTGTGCATGTCATTCCATCCATATATTTTAACGCAATTGCTTGGGCTTTAAAACAAAAAAATTGTTGATCATACAAAGTGTTTAATTTATGTTTAAATTAAAGTTTCTTTAAAGTAATTACACTAATATGCAGAAATATTTATTTGAGGTATTATTTTTGAAAAAGGTATAAGTCCACTTTTCAAAAAAAAAAAAAAAAAATTGCTCAGCTGTAATTTTAATAAGATGGTATGTATATCTTACCAAAATTTATGCTAAATAATTTTTTTAAATAGTAAACTTATAACACTTTCAAAAATAATGGCTCAAATATTGGAATATAAAAATAAAATGGTGTTTTATTGTAGACATTAAGCTTGAACAATATTTAAGCCGTTATTACTGAAAGTGGTATAAGTCCATTTTTAAAAAAGAATAATGAGATTAGTAAGCTGCTGTCTATAGCTTAATAAAAATCAATTATCTCTTCTTTTTTTTTTTTTAAGTGGACTTATACCACTTGTAAAAATAACGTTGCATTTATTTATTTAAATCTCTGTAGATAATGATAAACTCAGCCACATTCTGACCTGATTTTGTTATCAAAATTCTAGTTTTAAATTTATTTAATTCACAAAAAAATAACAAAAAAAAAAAAATAACAAAAAAAAAATAACAAAAAAAAATAAAAGTAAAACTAATTAAAGTTTGAAATTTAAATATTTAATTGCTTTAGTGCTGCACATTATATATATAAAATAAAATATGATAACAAATTATATAAAAATAATATTTTAATTAATTTTTGTTTAAAATTTCTAAACAAAAAAATAATTTATTTGAAAAAAAAAATTTTTAACGTTTGTTACTGTCAAAATGCTACATTTTTTCTGACATTGTTTTTCTGTGTTTTCTCTTTCGTTTCATGAATGTTCAAATAAATTTAAATTGCAATATCATCATCAAAACAACAACAATATAAACAAAAACCAACAACAATGGCTTTGACAACGTCATCACCAACAAACATGATGAAAATTGTCATAAAATTGCTGGCTGGCTGGCTATACGCGAATTTTGAAACACACGCACACACTCATACACACACTCACTTACACTAAAAAACTCTTGTGTTTTTATTTAATTTTTTTTTTTTTACTTTATAAAATTGCATGCTAATGCATACATTATGCATGATGCGTGTGCACGTCCATCTGTGTCTGTTTGTGTATGTGAAATACGAGTATTTTGTCATTTCTTTCTTTTGCTTTAATTTTTTTTTTATTCAAACTGACACATGGATTATAAATTTTAAACATTCAAACGAACGTAACATGGCTTACAACAACAACAATAATAATAACAATAATGACAACTAACAAATATAAACCAACAAATATGTAAATCTAAAATAACCAAACATTTGTGCTCGTTACAACTTGCATTTGTTGCGAAGGAGTTGAAACCTACAGCTGCATTAAAATAGATTATTTCTCTGAAAAAGGATATCAACCAGATCCTCATGATTCAGCATCCGCCATACCATGTAAGTACAAATTTTTGCTTATTAATTTTTAAGTTGCTATTGTTATTATTGTTATTTTAGCTACTTATTTTTCTCTCTCTCTCTTTTGTGGACTAGTGAATGAGTAGGAAATAATCATGTAAAAACATGTACTCGTATGTAACTGGCACTACAATACAAAATCACATTTGAATTGTTGCCATAGTTATGTTGCAGCATCAAAGAAAAGGAAAGCAGCTTGTATACGAAATGTTTAATTGGTTTCATGGCACACAAGGTTACTACATCAAATACGGTGGTGTATTTTAGCAAAAAAAACAAGTCCACAAACATTTGTTGTGGCGTAAAAGCTTGCAAGTTTTTGTTAATGACATGCAAGAATTGGTTCTTTTAAAGAGACATACTGATTTCTTGAATACCCACGCTCATATTTATGCGTTACCATAACAACTTTTGTTTTAATAGCAGCAATTTTCAATATAATTTTAAATTAAATTTAATGTTAAAGAACATAGTTTTCGGGGCAAATTTTGTATAATCGATAACAGGGTAGAGTAGTAATTATGAATCTTAGAGGTGTAGGATCGATTACTGCCTTGACCCTGGGTGCATTCTGCAGACAAGCCAAGAAGCCGAGCAAGTACTAGATGACTATAGTGGCGTGAATACAAGGGAAGCAGACCTCAGCTGTAAAATAAACTTTAATACAAATTAAGGTTCAATGTCATTAATGTGCCGATTTATATTATCCTTTAGCTTTTGATTGTCTTTCAAATGTCTTTAAAGAAAAAAGTCCAAAGATGTCAAATCACATGATCTTAGCGGGCAATTAACATCGCCACGACAAGAGATAATACGACCATTGAATGTCTCACGTTGACTGTGTAGCAAGTGTCACCATTTTGTGGGAAATACATAGTATACAGATCTATATGCTCAATTTCTGGCCACAAGAAATTCGTTATCAGCTCGTGATTGTTAAGCACAACGGCTCTTCTGGCACACTATCGCGAACAGCAGCAATGTTGTCCGCAGAACGATCTAAATGAGCATGCACACTTGTTTTCGCATTTCCTAAAGATGCGGTTTGTCGAAATTTATGCACAATTCTCCCGATTGTAAACACGTTGGTCGGTTATGCTGACAAGAAAAAAAAAATTACGAAATGCATTCATTCTAGCTGAGAATGAAGAGTAAGTAAAGGTTTACTTTTCTTGCTTCAAGCAATTTATTTGTCATGGTACATTTTATGAATCCCCTAGCTGAAGCCGATAATTAGGTGAGGGCTACTTTCTTAAATAACTGAAAACCATAGTCTCAGTTCAGATTTCTATTTTTGTTAAGCAAGTATTTAATTTGAAAACTTTTTCAATTCTAATTTGATGACCATTAGCCGTTAAGTAAACCAAACCAATATTTTTAAAAATACTTAAGTCTTCAGCTGCAGTATACAAAGAAAAAGTTGTATATTTTTAGCACAAACTATACAATTTTTTGGCACAACTTTGTGATTTAACTCTATTATTTCCCAAAAAAAAATTAAAGCGTCAGTCTAAGTTGTACAATATGCCTATTGACTATCCAACCAAGTTGTACAACAACAACAAAATTTTTAAATAATTAAAAAGCCTAAAAAATATATATTTTCTTGTTCAATTAATAAAAGTTTTTTAAAAAAAAAATTTTTTTTTTTTACAAGTATGATCCTCATAGTGCATTTACTGAAATGTCAGTTATAATGTGTGTGAAATTTTTATAAATTTACAAAATTCATTATCAAATTCTTTTAACCTGCTTCTATCAATTTGTATTGAGAAAACATAAATAAAGTAAATAAAAAGCCTAAGGCAAAACAAGTTATCGAGTTAACTCAAACATAAATTTTAAATTAAAATATCATTCAATATTTAACTACATAATATTTTAAGTGTTATTTTTAAAAGTGGTTTAAGTCCACTTTTTTTAAATAAATTAATAAGTTAGCGGTAATTTCAGTAAGCTGATATCCATATTTTAAGAAAATTACGGTTAATTAATTATTTTTAAAATATGACTTATAACACTTAAAAAAAAAAAGATAATTTGTGCTATATGTAGTACAATTTTTAAATAATTTAGAAATTACACTTTTAAGAGGAAAAAAAATATTTTGCTTATGAAAGTTTAGCCAAAAAGTTTTTAAAACAAATTGCAAAGTTGTGTGTAAAGACCAAAGGGACGTGTTGAAAATGGGAGACAAAAAATACAAAGAAAAATTTATTTTAACCTTACTGTTAGAGTATGAAAAATTCCTTAAAAAAGCCATTTAAAGTTATTGCTTCAAAGTGGTAGCACTTCAGCAGCGAGTAGCTGATTTTCTTATAATAAAATTTTATACAATGGATCACTCCTAAACATATTATTTTCTGATTATTTTTTAAAATATATTTTTCATGAAAATATATATATGACGAAAAATATGCAAAAACATGCATTTAAGACAAAATATGCAAAAATATGCATTTAAGACAAAATATGCAAAAACATGCATTTAAGAGAAAATATGCAAATATATGCATTTAAGACAAAATATGCAAAAACATGCATTTAAGACAAAATTTGCAAAAATATGCATTAATAAATTTATGCCATGTTACTGGAAATATTGTGCTTCACAAAGATATTAAATTTAAGTGGGTCTCAGAGTAACGACAACAAACATGCGTTGGCATGAAGTCCTTTGCCCTGTCTTAATTTTTTTTTTAATTACTTTCTAAAAACAAACAAAATATTTAAACAAAAAACTATGCTTTCACTAGACACCAGACTGTGCTATCATTTTTTAAATTAAAATTGTAGCTTAAAGTTGCGTTACCAAAAAGATTTGCTACAAATCACTACTAAAGCTGAAAAAAAAAAATATTTCTCTCTCACATTCATTATTTTTTTAATATTAAAAACGTTAAAGCAACTTTTTTTTTATTGATTTTTTACAATATCCTTCAACGAATGGTACAAATAGTTTGACAATAAATAGTAAAAAACCAGAACATTAATTTTGTCGCTAGAGCTCGTTTTAAAAAACTCTTTTGCTAGAATAGAAATGTAATTTAAAAATAAAATACAGCATGACGACCCTATTTATTAAAATTTAATACTGAAACTGATACAAGGATAAAGAAAAGCTAAAACAAGAAATGAATGAGAAAAAAAATTAACTAAATAAAAAGAACAATTCATTCGAATACTCGTATTTGCTTGCAACTTTTTCAACCATTAAAAAGCCATCATTTTGCTGTCGAAATATTTTGGTTTTTTTTTTTTTTTTTTATTCAGAATGCAAAAAACAGCAGAGAAAATATATTTAAAAGCAGCAACAAACTCTTTTTGTCTTTCAAAAATTCTCATGCCCATACAAAATGTAGGGAGCAAGCCGAAATAACTCAAGCGGTTGGAAAATCCAATTTTGACAGCGCATTTTCTAGTGAAGTTGGCTGCAAAACAATTATATTTTTTGATGAGTAATGACATGTTAGCTAGTTTTTTTTTAACTTAGCGTTTTTAACTCCATTTTTGTTTTTCTTAGTGGGTTTTATTAAAAAGATGATTAATGCTACTTTAGAGAATACACATCGCCAACGCTTTTATTTAGGGATGACGCTAAGCTTGCCGCTCTAATTTATAATAGATTAAACAGCTGTGCGTTTAAACCAAACATAACTTTAAATTTGTTTTTTATACTTTTAACCAAAAAAACTCAAAAAAAAAATTAATAAGAATTACCCGCCTGCCATTTAATTTCCAGGAGTGTCTTCAAAAACCGTCATTTATTTGTTTTGTTCTTTTAACAATTTTTGCTTGTCTTTCTTTATCTCCTTTATTTGGAATTAAATCTGTATTTCACTTTTATTTGAAAGTGAAGTACTTTTATGTGCTACTAAAGCTATTGTGTTGCTATTCCCTTTTGCTGTATGAATTTTTCTTTTGTTCGCTTTCATTTCCGCTAACATTTGAACTTCTAAATTTATTGTTACAACTGAAATCTATCAATTTGTATTTTGTTGATTTTTTTTTCTATTTTTTTTTTTTTTTTTTTTTTTTTTTTGATATAAAAAATTTGCAGCTGCTTGTTGCATTTATTTAACCATTCAATGTGAAAAGCTTTGTTGAACGTGTCGTCGGTCGCTTGTTATTTTGTGTTTGTAGACTTGCTATGGATTTTTATTGAGTTCAGGTACTAGCGGTCAAGCATTTATTTTTCCTTTCTTTGTCGTAGTCTATAAGGAATGATTTTATTTATTTTACTTTTCATTATTAATTCATTTTGCGATTTATGTGCAATATTTAAGATTTTATAGCCATTACAGTGGATAAAAACAAAAAGTATGATTTTAACCCTAGAACACTAAACCCCTCTTTTGAGGCGCAACAAATGCTGTTTCATTTTAATTGTATTTTATTAATTTCTAAAAACAATTTAATGAAATATTTTTTTCAAAAAGTAGCCTTCCTAATTATCTAGGGTTAAATGTGCAAATTTTGCTTTAAAATAAAGAAATTTTTTCAATCTAATGGAAGTATCATGCACTTAAGTGATTTGGATTGCATAAAAAACTCGTGCATCAGCTTGTAATTGATACACCATATGCTTCCAAGCTTATCAAATAAATTGCGGGACTCTAAAACAAAAAAGCTAGTCATATACTGTTTGGTGTAGCTGGTAAAATTAGTATTTTAAAGACCAATTAAGCGGCCAGTACGACTTTTTTTTGCTAATAAAGCCTGGGTCTAGTAGATCTCTTCAGCATTTAACGATGTTGTTTGGTCAAGTATGTGATTCAAAACTTAACGTCAAACCAATCGATAAAGAATTTTATCGGTCCCGGTCCAGTTGCTAATGGAATTCAGCAGATGTAGTCTATAAAGTAGAATTCAATCAAATTCTCATGCCCATACAAAATGTATGGATCAAACCAAAATAACTAGAGCGGTTGGAAAATTCATTATTGAACAGCGCGTTTTCTAGTGAAGTTGGCTGCAAAACAATTATATTTTTTTATTTTTGATTAGTAATGACATGTTAGCTAGTTTTTTTTTTTTAATTTAGCATTTTTAACTTTATTTTTGATTGTTTGTTGTGGAAGAATTTTTTTTTTTACTGAGTTACTTATTCCTAAAAAATTTTTAGAACAAATACTACATAAATTGCAGGACATTTTTTTTTTACAAAATAGCTGTTCATTTACTTTTTTTTAATTTTCGGAATGATTATTGGTGCCAAAAAGTCATACACAATTTAATTAATTTTTAACATATTTTTTTTTTTTTTGTGGCCCAAGTGTAAAAATTTTAAGAATTTTTCTGAAAAAAAATAAAAAGTAGTGTTAGCTTGCTTCAAGTTTAATATAAACTGAATATTTTGTGAAAAAAAAGCATTTTCTTAGCTCTCAAAAAACCATATAAAGATTGTTCCAGTAAATGGGAACCTTTTTTTCATGTTATAATAAATCGATTATTTTATGAGCTGTGTGTCTTGCTGAAACCCCATATCGTCCAGCTTCCTGTTCTTGTAACGAATGTCGTTCACAGTCACAAGAGCGGTATACTTGCTATTTTTATTTACACAAATTTCAATATCTCTCATACGCAACGTCATAATGTAGTGTAGCCATTCATATAATTTTTTTTTTACCAGAAAATTTATTTGTATCAGTGAATTTTAAAACTCAACCCTCTTATCTAAAAAGAATTGATTCAGACTTTAAAGTAAAATTAAAGTAAAGTTAATTTTTTGGATAAGATTCATTGATAAAAAAATTTATTATTATAAAAAAAATTATATGAATGGCTACACTAGATTGTTTGCATTTAATTAATGAAACTAATGATTGTGATTATGCTTATCATTTAAAATAAATAAAAAAAAAATATTTTCACTTAATTAAAGTCCATTAAACTGGCTGTAAGTGTTTGCTTTTCATACAATCAACCTTAATTTCACATTTTAATCTACAATAAGTTAATTTATAAAATCTGAACTGCATTATGCTGCATGTTTTAAATACTTTATTTAAAAAATGATGAAAATAAACGCTTTACAATTGGTGGCTGGCTTTATCTTAAAACATGCATTGCAGTAAATGATTTAAATTGAATTAAATATAACGGCTGTTTAATTTCATATATGAAATTAACCGCATTAACAACAGCATAATTAAAGCATAAATAACGAGTTAATAAAAATTTAATTAAAAATATTGAGAAAAAAATACACAAGCACACCAAAAACTTTAGGTGTTAAAACACATACAACTTGTGGCCATAACTTTTTTCAGCCCATAAACTCAGCCCCCATTGTAAACAAAATTTATGGTAAGAGTGTGTGTGCCATAAAACCAATTTTTAAACTGTCATGTAGACAAACTAATTCTCTACAAAATAAACAACAACATTATGAAACAGAAAACTAAGTCTTTTTCATTTTTCAACCAAAATTTTATACAACATTTGGAGGGTACACACCTGCTTGTGTATAAAAGTTAATTGAATTTAAATAGTATTGATGGGAAATAACAGAAAAACAAACACTTGATATTCATAATAACAACAACAATATATTCTCACGAAAATGTTTTCAAATAAATCGCAACACATTAAAAAACAAACTCGAAAAAGATAACAAAATAAAACAGGATTGCAAAGTAATAAAAAGGAAAAGCAAATTTACATAAAATATGTATTATACAACAACAACAACAAAGAGAAAAAATAAATAATGCATTCGTTGGCAGTAGTTGTGTCTAAAGGATTGTGAAACTTCATGTAATGGAAGCACATACCCTGTAGAAATTGTTAGACTACTTAGTCAAACTTAATAAACTATAACTCTAATAAAAATACAGGGCAGGGTTTAGGCATATTCATGTATACAGTTACCCCAAAAACATACAAAGTCTCTACGCATATTTTATGGACAGACTGGCTGCGATATCGGGGATAGGATTTTATTTTAGAGTACCTTCTCAAAAATCTTAATGCTAAAGTTTGGGTGAGTAGCTGTTTCAAAATTAAATGTTGCGATTCTAATTGAAGGCTGTCAGGCCGGAGCCACATTTAATTTTGAAGAAAACCAACTAAGTCCAAGAATACAAGAACGACTTATTTCGAATTTCAAGTATCAGTAATAAACTTTAACAGCTTTAAGTAGAATAAAAGAAAAAATATCTAGCTGTAGGATTGCTGTCACTTTATATATGAATACGCTTTGGCAGGGAGTCTTGAATACATACGCAAGCACTGCTTTTACATAAAATATTGCAAGAAAAGCTTTAACAAGCTTTATCGAGTATCATCATGGGCTACAAAGGCACCTGGGACTTTAAGATCTATTGTGCAGCTAATAATCGAGTAACAGAGTAACAGAGTCTTAATTGGAAAAAAAATTTAGCATAAGTCCACTTAAACTATTTCGTTGAAATAGTTTCATTGATTCAATGAATTATTTCATAAATTATGTGAATTAATAAAATATTTTCAATGAAACAAGGAAATTATTTCATGACATAAAAATTCATTAAACCAATGAAATTACTTTATTAAATAAATGAAATATTTATTTAATTTAATTAATTAAATTATTGCATATTTCATTGCAATTAATAAAAATATTTAATTGAATTAATGAAATTACTTCATTGAATTCATTAAATTATTTCATTGAATTAATTAAATTATTTCACTAAATTAATGAAAATATTTTAGTGAATTAATGAAATTATTTCATTGAATTAATTAAATTATTTCATTGAATTAATTAAATTATTTCGTTAAATTAATTATATTATTTAATAGAATTAATGAAATTATTTCGTTAAATTAATTATATTATTTAATAGAATTAATTAAATTATTTCATTGAATTAATGAAAATATTTCAGTGAATTAATTAAATTATTTCATTGAATTAATTAAATTATTTCGTTAAATTAATTATATTATTTAATAGAATTAATGAAATTATTTCATTGAATTAATAAAAATATTTCAATAAATTAATTAAATTAAATTATATTATTTCATTGAATTAATTAAATTATTTCATTAAATTAATTAATTTATTTGATTAAATTATTTCATTAAATTAATTAAATTATTTCATTGAATTAATGAAAATATTTCATTGAATTAATGAAAATATTTCATTGAATTAATGAAAATATTTCATTGAATTAATGAAAATATTTCATTATATTAATTAAATTATTTCATTGAATTCTTTCATTGAATTAATTAAATTATTTCATTGAAGTATTTCATTAAATCAATTAAATTATTTCATTGAATTTTTTCATTAAATTAATTAAATTATTTCATTGAATTAATGAAAATATTTCATTGAACTAATTAAATTATTTCATTGAATTAATTAAATTATTTCACTGAATTAATAAAATTAGTTCATTAGTGAAAATATTTCATTGAATAATGTTTCATTGTTGGAAAAATAATAAATTTTTCATTAAAGTAATGAAATATTTTTAATATGTAAATGAAATTGTTTAATTATATTAATGGATATATCAGTGAACTAATGAAATATTTCATTAGCCTTATGAAACGTCTCATTGGTAGAAAATTAATGAATTTTTGATTAGAAAAATCAGAGAATATATACATTAGCAAAATTCTCTCAGTTTACAATGAGACTGCGGCAAGCTTAAGTAACGTGACTTTCTTCTAAAAAACAAGAATTTAATTATACAGTTGGATTGGTGCAAATATACCACTTTTAGTGGTATAAGTCCATATTAAAAATTTGAGTATAAGACATTGACACTATTTTGCTAAAATTAATGTGGACTAATTTTTATATAAAAGTAGACTTATACCACTTTCAAGAATAGCAGCTTTATGGCATATATTTTACATGCAAGTGTGAAATAGCCACCATTTCTGCAGGGTATTAACATGCATTGTGAATCATTGTAAATACATGTAACGACAAATATTGCACACAGCTGTCATAAATCAGATATCAACATAAAAATGCATGCATGATTGCAAAAGCAAGGCAAGGGGTAGGGTAGGCAAGATTACCAACAAATAAAAATAAGAAAAAATAGCATTTTAACCTGACTGTCATAAAACTCATACAAAGCTTAAATTTCTTTTTTTTTTTAATAAATCTTATAGAAACACGTCGTTTTATTTTTGAGACTTGGGTCAGGTGGTAAATTCCATGCTAGACATGACCATAACTGATATGAACACCTTCAAAGAAAATAATGATAACCCACTTTAAACTGTACAGCATAATGGAATTAATTTTCAAGTTAACAAGGTTAATTTTTGAATTCAGCATTTAATTTTCTTCGGTCCGAATATGTAGCCGTACCTACACTTTGTCAGATGAAATGAAAATTTGTTAAATGACTTTATATACTTACGCCCCATTAATACGACTTATTTTAATTAGCCAAATTATCAATTTAATTTTTATTTTGTTTTTTTTTATAAGCCTTTTGTTCAGTTTTTTTTTTTTATAGAACATCATAAAATGTATAAAATAAACATTATTTGCCAGCTAAAGCTTTTGTCTTTACGTGGCTCATTGTGGACAAAAATCAGTTATAAAGGCATTATTGTAACTGATTCTCTGTCGCTGTATGCCTTATAAAATTGCTTTTACACAAGCACAATTTTTTTTTGCTGCGACACTAACCACATTTTATTGCAAAATCATTTCTACAAAATTTATTTTA